>CM045453.1:29341661-29498060 GCA_024666655.1 Dascyllus trimaculatus
ACATGTTGGGTCATTGTCATGTTCCTCTACATGTTCCTGATTGTTTGATGTTTTTTCCATGTGGTGGGGTGCATTTTCCTGGGTAGACCAGTGACATTTGGGATTGTCGTTTGCACGAGGGAGTGTGCTTGTTGTGGGACAATGTTTATTTGGGTGTCTAAGTCTCATCAACACGGATGGCAAAGTCCAAGGTCTTTCAGCAGAACACCACATAGCACCAGTATGATCAGTGTTAATCACTTCACTTGTTAGTGGTCATAATGTTGTGACTAACCGGTGTATTTTCCCATTATAAAGCTAATCAGTGAGGTCAGCCATAAAAGGGCAACTCAACTTCTCCTGGAAACAAAAATGCAGCTAAAATGAACATAGTTTACACTTTGTTCATGCAGCTATGCACTGGACCCTGTAGGATAAGAAGGGCAGATCATACAATAGGTTCAGCTAAGAAAAAAAATCAATATAATCCATTTCATTTTTTAGCTTCTTTAAGGTAGAAAATCAGTTGTGATCAAAAAAGGGCAGCTGTCAATATCCTGCAATTCAGCAAATTTCTACTTATGACGAAATGTTTGCTTGTATCCTCAACTTATATTTTAAAGATGTTTTGTGCTGAGGTTGAATGTAGAAAGGGAGTTTTACAGTGTCTGGGATTTTACTTGTGGGAGGAAGATTGTTAGAAAGTTACTGGTAAAATACACAGATACACATTGAAATACACACACAATGCACACAATCACAATAATGAAGTACCACAATGAACAGAAATACATACTGAACCTGGTAAAAGTACTAAATGCAGAAAGATTAGGAGGAATGTGACGCTTTACACAACTCATTGACAGCCTGAACACAGTAATGCAGTGTCACAGTGTTATCATGGGAACTCAAAACACTGTGTTATTGTGAGCTGAAATGTCTCACTCATGCAACGAAAAGATTAGTCAATGTGATGACTGGGACGGAGCGGCGATGAAGAGTCTGCTCAAGTCAACAGTGATGGACGTTGTTAAGTTGTACTGGATGGAAAGGATAAGATGAGACACGACACAGAGAAGCAAAACGAGAGGGGAAAATGGGAAAAAGTAACGACGCCATTACTATTGAGTCGTCAAGGTTTTCCTCGGCATGGTTCCCGTTCTCCACAATGTGGGCCTTGTCAGCCTGCTCGGCTTCCTGCGTCAAGGAAACGGTCAGGTTTAACACAAACGCACTGCATAGGATCGAGGATTGAAATTCATCTAATCCCAATACGTCGTCTAGTTTAGATATCACACAACCAGAAGGGTTTTCTTTGCATGGAGGTTCAGTGAATTTACAGTGGGTTTATGGTGAAATGGCTCCAAAAAGCCTGACATGTTCTGGTAAACAGATGATAGTTAAGTTATGAAAATGGGTTTTCTTTAGCATATTTCTAGACTTTGTAATTTTTTGTTGTCTCACAAGCCATGTGGGCTTTCTACATGAGAGAACAACAAAGACTTCATCACTACATGCACAGTGCCCTGCTCTAAAATCTTTTAATACCCAAACCCCAGCTGGTCCGAAGTAATCTGATCGGATTTCAGCCATCGCATTGGATCAAATCTGGACAATGGGATGTTCAACAGAGAACAAAGGATTCTTAACTAGGATCGCAACATGTAATCTCGGTTTTGGATCAGGATTAAACCTTAAGTGAGTGTCGCTGGAAATTTTTTAGTAGAACTGGGATACCTGTGATCCAAAAAAACTGAAATTATCATGAGCCCAACAGACAGGTGGGTTCAGGGTGGAGATCAGGAACAACGTGGCGATGAAACTTAAAAATTGGTCAAGTAGTACGATGCTTGTGTCATATAGGATGCATAGAAAACCTGTTTGGATTTGTTGAACCGTCACAGTGATAAAGCAGATTAAGTGGACATAAAAAAAAAGGATTTTGTCGCCATAAAAGCTGTCATATCAAAAAAAATAAAAATAAAACAAACAAAATAATATATTTCTTTTAAAAATGTTATTTATAATCGTATATCAATTACAATTAATGACTTTAAAGACAAATTTGGTGTTTCCACAAATAAAGAAAGCTGAATGGTATTTGTTTTTTTAACTACTCAACTACCTTTTATGATTTAAAACAAGTATGCAATATAATCCACAATGTATTCATAAATAATGAATATTTATGTGTTTGTATTTATGTGCTGTATGTCAGATGAGGGAAATTTAAAATAGTACGGGAGTTTCCATTGCGTCATCGGCTGTTTTCTCTCTTCAAAAAATAACTTTTAGTGGCCCCATGGTGGCTGTTACTCCCGGCCTTCTTTGCATAGCTTGGAGTCTACATTAGGATATTTAATGTCTGTAGTCTCACTTGATTTAGTCATCTTGAAAGGTTTGTACTGGGATCACAGTGATCCAATCCAATGTTGCTTTGAGAAACCGGGACAAACATGAGATGGATTACCTGATCCTGGATAGCAAAAGCTGGGATTTACAAATCCTGAAACTGTTGGAAGAACTGAGCCCAACATGATTAGTTGGTTTAATTATTTCAGTTAAATCCGGATTTATTTATTTTTTGCAAACTAGTAGATGCTGGATTATTTGTTTTGTTCTTATTACTTAAAATCTTAGAGAAAATCTTGGCTGACAAAATAATCCAATAAAAATGTATGAAAACATCACATAGTATTCACAACAATTAGATATCAACATGTATACACCGATCAGACATAACATTATGACCCCCTGCCTAATATTGTGTTGGTCCCCCTTGATGTGCTAAAAAAAATGCTCTGAACCATTGGGCATGAACAAGAGGACCTCTCAGGGTGTCCTATGGGGTCTGGAACCAGGACATTGGCACTGGATCCTTTGGGTACTCTGGCTTGTGCAGTGGGGCCTCTGTCAATCAAAAGTGTTCCACTGCATCCTGTTGATGCTTGATCAGAATGGGGTGTAGGAAGCTTGGAGGTCACATCAACATGTTGGGCCATTGTCATGTTCCTCAACATGTTCTTGATTGTTTGATGGGGAGCATTTTCCTGCAGGGGTAGGCCAGTGACATTTGGGATTTCCATTTGCATGAGGGAGTGTTCTTGTTGTGGGACAATGTTTATTTGGGTGTCTAAGTCTGATCAACACAGATGATAAAATCCAAGGTTTTCCATCAGAACACCACATAGTACCAATATGATCAGTGTTATTCACTTCACCTGACAGTGGTCAGAATGTTGTGGCTGATCGGTGCATGATGGATCGCAGAAAGACATAAACTACATTTAATGATCCAGAGGGACCGTATATAAGCAATTTGGGGGTTAAAGTAATTAGACTGATTTGTTAAAGCATGCTTACTATAACAAAAAGCAGAAAATAGTTCCAACCTTTGAGCCAGGAGGAGGAGGCAGCCCCAGGAAGGCATACACCGAGTTGTCCTCCTTGGCATCGAAGAACGTGTCATAGTCCTGTATAGAAATAAGATGTTTTTAATAGCGCATGACATGTTCTGTTCCGTTGGTTGAGTCTAGCTTACTAAACTAACTAGGCTGCAAACACTCCTGTCTGATTACTTGTGGCTACTCTGCCCACATATCCCCTGACCCACATTTAAGTGTCTTCTGCAGGAGATCCCACATTCTGGAGCTCGACCCCGAGCGAACAAACGCAGGTCTTGAGGCATTGTGAGTCCTCATTATGAATGCGTGTCTACTCACCCCGCAGTAGCCCTCCTCATTGAAGATCTGCGGGGGGAGGGGGATGCCGTTGGCGGGCTTCTTCTCCTCGGGGACGTTCTGCCTCATCCACATGCGGTTCTCCTCGTTGCAGGCGATGTCCAGCTGGGTGTAGTCCACCTTAAGAGCCTCCAGGAAGCCGACCACATCTTGCTGCTTCTTCTTGATCTGGGTGGGGGGGGGGCGGAAGAATGAGTAGAAAAGCATCACTGATTGCACAGCATGCTGGAAGAAGGCTGTCACATTTACAGATATAATATGGGATGCACAGGATAGTAAGTATGCACTATTAAAATGAGAACACTGGTTCACATCTGCTACATGATGCTCCCCTCCTTTCCCGTCCTCGTGTTTCTTCTGATCTCAGAATCAAAATCAACTTTATTGGTCAGATTTGTACACAGAAACAAGGAATTGGACTCCGGTGAAACTTAGTTCTCTGTGTACAGTGATCAGAAAAAACAAAACAAAGTACTAAATATGATCTAAAAACAATAATCTATAGCAAATAAGCAGACAGTAGGGCCCTAACAGCTCACTAATACACAGAAAACTCACTATTGTTTTTACTTCAACTTCACTTTTTAGTCCTTTATCTTTTTAAAATGTATAGATATTTAATTTCATTCTGTTTTATCAGGTGTTTTCTTATTGCATACATTATTTACAATTCCTCAATCCTAGTGTTTTTGAGTCCTTCATTTATAGCACAACGTTGGGTGTGGGGTATTGTTTTATTGCATTTTTATCTAATTATTTTAATCTGTGAAGCACTTTGCGTTACATTGCATTTACATGAAATTAAGTCTGATTGATTGAGTCTGATTGACCAAGCGCAAGTGTCAAATATGTGCTTGCTCCGGCTTCTCCAGATGCTGCTTTTCTCCTTGTAACTTTGACAGAAAACATAATAATAACATATGTTCTCACTATTTCTGACAAATCACCAACGATTAATCATTTAATTGAAACCTTGAGGCACAATTTATCAACTGTTCACAAAGCAGATGAACCAGACGAAGGGCACAAACCCTGGTGGGATCTGGGTTTTCTCAGACTCGGTTTACACCCCAGTCAGTCAGTCGTGAATTGTCATCTGCTAATTTGAGCACATGACAAACTTTTAACGTGCAATCAGGTCCACTTAGAGGATTAAACAACAACCAGCTGTAGGACAACACTGCTAACCAAGTGGGCCACCATGGCACCGCTGCACTGGCTCAAACTTGCTTATTTAGCTTTGCCAAAAGTAGATCTAGGAGATGAATCCACCCTCCCCTCTGCAGTGATCACCCCACCTCGTACACAGACAGTGACTTTAAAGGTACATCTGATCACAAACAGCACTAAAAAGCTCCACTAAGACCAGCTGTGGGCTCCAATGAAGCGCTTCTATATTGGGGTGTGTGACATGAATAAACTCTGGGAGCCCCTGTTCTGGAAAGCTCTGCATGAGAATCACACCGACTTGATAATTAACACAAAGAAAAAGGCAGCTGAAGCTTAAATCCAAAGCACAGATCGAGCCACAAACTCCCCCAACAGGCTTCAGGTGGGCGAAAAATCACAGGCGAGTGACATTCATTTGTGCGGTTTTCGGAGTCGGTGGGAGAAGACACCGACTCCTGATCGGGTTAAGGAGGCACGAAGCAGGAAAAGTTGCGAGAGAAATCAGTCGATCTGGCTGAAAGCTTACCGCTGTGGATCCCGATGAAGAGGCGAGGAAGACTTTGATGACCATTTTGTTATAGTGTATTTGGTGGAGTATGCAACAAGTAGGCTCTTAAAGGAGCAGGCAGTCTCCTCTATTATTAGAGCGCACCCGGGACTGAGATCACACACACACACACACAAATTGAGATCACACACACACACTGAGGTTATTTTTGTCTCCATTAGTGACGGATTGGTGGGTTGTCCCCCAAGAGGCGCAGCTCCACACGCACCGATTGGCAACCTCGGCTGTCCGTCCGTGCAGGGGACAGTGGAGTCGGCCTCGGGCTCTTTGCTCAGTTCATATATGGACAGAAATAGCACTGACCAGCACTGTAGGCTGTCACTGGTCCTCCGGCACAGGGGGGCCAGGAGGTGATGGCGCTGCTGCAGACGCGCCCCCAGAGTTGAGCAACTTCCAGGTGCTGTTTTGGGCACCTGGAAGTTCTTAGATGTCCTCCTGGTTCGTCCTCATGAGATTTCAACTATTTTTTTAAAAAAAATCAACTTCATTCCTCCTGCTGTAAATGTGCACGGTCATGTTGCTCTGTTCTGCACACGACAAATAAAAGTTATGGGAAAATCATTCTTTTGTCGCTCACCCTGAGGTTTCCTTATGTTTTCCTCCATTATATTTTAAAATTCATTCGCAAAATTCATTGAGAATAAATACTGAATCTGCCTGACACAAATTTCTGTTTGTGTTTTTTAAAATGTTTTTAGAATTAATTGAATATATCTTTTACGTCGTCATGCATATTTCCAATTTAAATGCATTTTGAAATATTACTTTAAGACAATACAAAATCTATCAAATGAAAAAGCAGAGTACATTATAGCTGTATATAATAATTTAAATAATCATTTTGAATAATCCTTAAATGTATTATTTTGTAAAACCCCTCTTTGTTTTGTGTGTTAATTACATTTTTGTATTCTTAATTTCAATTCTGTATTCTTTCTTTTCAATGATGTTGTGTTTTCACTGCATTGTTTTACTATTCATTGTCTTTGAATAAAAAAAAAGTAATACCAGAAAAAAAAAAGCCATGCATATTTCCAATTATGCCGCTGGTTGCCATGACAACAGTGGGAGTGTCTTTATAAAATAAAAAAAAACGTTCTTGGCAACCGCTGCTAAAATCCATTTGGTTAAACTTGGATTCAACTAACATCAGTGGTGTGCATCTGGACTGATCCTCAGGGGAAAAAAAACAATTCAGGTTGGTTTATTAACCTCAAACTGGAAGCTGATCTCCTAATTTACTTATGTAAATTAACATAAAGGCCTAATGTTTGTTTTAAGATGGTATTCTTCTCTCAGAATGGATAAAGAAACCAAGTGTGAGAAGCAGCAGGGCCTCGGTCACATGGAGGGTGACGGGGATGCTGTGAGCTGCGGCACCGACACCTCCAGGTGGTCGCCTCCCTCCAGACTGAGCTGTGGCTCTGACAGTCCACAAGACTCATCTGACTGTGGAGACAAGGCTGGCTCACTTATAAAGAGGACTCCAGATGCTCTGCCACCAATCAAGGGGCAAAGATTGAAGAAATCTGGAGAGACATCCAGAGAAAAAGGCATTTAAACTATAATGATAATGTGTGTTAATAATGTAAACATGTAATTTGCTCTGTGGTGAGTAAACTGACTTATTTTCTCCTTCTCTTTAGATAAGAAAGTCCGAAGGCCCAACAAGCAGAGCTACAGGGCAAATCATCACATCTTGAAGTTGCCTCCAATCAAGGCCCTGCAGGTTTGCAAGCCGAAGATTCAGCCTGACAGCTTGACCTCCATCGGGGAGCTGAAGAACCAGGTGTGTGATCTGCAGCAGCAGCTGAAAGGGGCCAGGACTGAGAACCAACTGCTGAAGAGGCTCCAGCATCGCCACACGGTGGCACTGCAGTACTTCCAAGATTCAGAGGACAGCGTCTCACAGGTTGGCTGGCTCAGATTTCTGTCATTATCAGTGTGTGCACAGACAAAATACCACACTGGAAAAAAAGCCCCTCCCAAAACAAGAAAAAAAAACTTATTTCAAGGCACTTTTACCTTGAAATAAGTGAAAAAATCTGCCAATAGAACAAGTGAAAATTTTGCTTGGTAAGATTCCTTGAAATAAGACATGATATTTAGAATATTGAGGTCTTAAAATTAGCAGGGAAAACTTATTTTAAGCTATATTTTAGCAGCATTGTCAAGCTGAGGTGTCTTAGAATAAACCAGACATGCTAAAGAATTAAATAGATTTTTGCTTTAATAAGTTTAATGTCAACTTCTTAATTTGAGATGTATTCAACTTATTTTAGTTGTATTATCGTGGCTCTTCTCTAGATTTAAGACCATCTTGTACTTGAAATAAGATCACACAGATTAATTGAAGCATTCTGAGATATAATGTCTTCTCACAGTTGGCTAGAAATCCTAATATTTAGTGGTGTTTGACAGCATTTGAAGGTGTTGTGTTTTAGGTGAAGCCAGCTACGCCCAAAAGGAGGTGTTTTAAACTCAGAAGCAGACATTTGCTTTTTTTTTTTAACACATTTTACACATGCAGCTGTTTTCTGATATGAATTGATGATTTTCCAATAAAATGCATTTACTTTATTTCTTAAATCCAGATTATTGATCTCATACAAACAACAGCTCAGCTTGAAACATGTATGAAATGTGAAATGAACCTTGTTTCTTGTAAAATCCAACTCAAAACAAGATAATTTCAAGATTGTTTGACTTAACAAGATTTTTAAGATGCCTTGTCTTAAAACACGTCCCTCCATCTTGCTGAAATGTTACTTGTAAAGTGAATTTATCTTAAATCAAGTGGGTTGAGACAATTTGACTAAAAAATAAGACGAATAAACTTGGTAAGGTGTTGAGTTTTTGCAGTGCACTGTTCAATTCTCCTGGCAGAAATCTGAAACTTCTCCCTCATCTTTCTCGAATAACACCTGCATATTATCACAGGACCAATATGCCAGTTTACAATGACTCCTCACAATATATGTTGCTTATTCCTGTTTACAGATTTTTAACAAGCACAACAATGAGGTCCGAGCTCTTCAGAGGCTCCTCAGTGAGACCCGCTCCAGCCGTGATAACCTGGCGAGGCAGCTCCAGGCCACAGAGAGCAAGTTACTGAGCACTAAGGCCACCCTGCAGCACCTGCAGCTGCTCAGCCAGAACCACAGCCTGCTGCAGAGGGAGGACCTCACCCTGAGGCTGGCTGAGGCCGCTGCACAGCTGGAGATGAAGGACAAGAGGATGCTGGTATGAAGGAGCAGGGGAGTGGGGTGATAGCAGGCGACACATTATAAGAAAAATAGAGATTATTAAACTAATTCATTCCATTTTTAGAGCATTTTACTCCTTCATTTTCTCTTTTCTTTGTATTTCAGTACATGGAGAAAAATCTTGAGCTGAGCCAAGCCTCATTCAAACGGCAAATAGCTACTGAACAGAGAAAGATCAATGAGGAGAGAAAGCTAACCTGCCATCTGCGAGGGCAAATATATCAGCTAACCCAAAAAATTCAGGTGAGGTGAAAATAGTCTTTCACATTGTAATTCCCACTTTACAAGCATCTCCACGGAGTATTAAGATGATTGAATATTAAATATAAAAATGAGATGCACATGATACTGGAACTGACATTGCTCAAACCTTTGAGAAAAATCATATCGCAAATGGCATTGATGTTATTGTATGTTTCAATAATAAGAGTATATCAGGAACATCCTAACTCAAGTCAGAAAGAGTATTTATGGCAGAAAAAGTGGAGACGTCTGGATCAGTATTTCCTACAGACGACTATCCATTAGTGAGCAGCTGATACTGAGCACTTAGTGTTTGATGGTGTAGTTCCTGGTCCTTGGTGGTCACCACTGACACCAAGTTTTAATTTTGCAGGTATAGTCTTTGAAATCTGTTAAAATTATAACGGTAATGTTTCCAAGCTGTCTCAATGATATGAAGAGCTACCAGGTCATAATGACTGACAACATGTTCTGGGTCAGTCCCTGTCAACTCAGCAAAGGTGGCTGCTTGACCGTCTCAGAATCTCTTGAAACTTTGTAAGAATGATCTTTGGCATCTGGAACTGACATCTGCCCACTTTTTAGCTGAAATCCCAACATCTTCATAATTTCTCACCCAATGGAATCTTTCAATAAATCTGTCTCGAGTTGGAAATGGAACAAGATACCGCTTCCAGACGTCCATATCTCTTGAAGCACACGTCCTAGAGTCTTCACATGTTCAGGAGATGTTCAGAAGTTTCTAAAGAATGGAGAGAATGCAGCAAATTCTGGCTATCAAGACTAAATTTTGTGTTTACATCCTCTCAAATTCAGGATTTGTTCAATAACTACAAATAAAGTGGTTTTTCAAAAACAAATGAAAAAATATATCTCCAATACGTAGGCTCTATTTGATCGATGTTATTGTGAGAATAATATCTGAATGACATTACCAATTCTTAGAAAGCTTTCATATGTTAGTAAAGATAGGACTTATGGACAATCAAAGCTGACACAGGTAAAAAAGTAATGAATTTCCAAATGGCCAGATGGACAGCTTCAATCATGGGTAGGTTGATGGAATTTGGGATACTAAGAGATGAAAGTATCATCTACTGGTGTCCACAGTTTCAATATCCTTCCATGCTGACTTCATGCTAAAATATTTCATCATATTTTCTCATAGTATACATGTGCATAAATATGTGTATGTATATATATTCTCTCTTTTTTTGGTTGATAATGTTTGTAATTGTACATATTGTCTAACTGGCATTTTAGCATATTTGATATGTTTAGTGAACTGTATATGCTCATCTTTGACAATTGCATGTGCTTTTTTTAGCATCATTGTGGTTGAGAAGCAAATTTCGTTGCACTGTCATACGAAAGTGTAACTGTACAATGACAATAAAGATTTATCTTATCTTATCTCTTATCGACTTCTACAGAATTATACTTGTTTTTGCCACCAGAGGATTCACCCCCTGCTGGATAAAAGAAAGAATACAGTTTATAAATCGATGAAATATTTCTCTCCATTCACTAGAAACTTCTGAATGTCTCCTGAAAATTTAAAGACTCTAGCACATGTACTTCAAGGGATATGGACATCTGAAAGTGGCATCTCTGTCAATTTCCAACTTGCAAATGATTTGTTAAAAATTTCCATTGGGTGACAAATGATGAAAATGTTGGAATTTCAGCTAAAAAAAAATGGGCAAATGTCAGTTTCAGATGCCAAAGATCATTTCTACAAAGTTTCAACAGATTCTGAGGCGGTCAAGCGACTGGCCTCCCCTAATTTCGCTGAGTTGACACAGATTTACCCTTCTGTTCCTCATAACACAGGATAGAGAGAAGGAACTGGAGAAACACAACATTTACTCCCAGAGATTTCTAAAAGGATCGAACATGAAAGGTATAAACGATCGCAGTCTACTTTCACACTGTTCGGCCGTGTCTTATTGTCCGTCTTGAAAGTTATTTCGGATTTCTAGGCAGGGAAAACAAGATGGTTCAAACAGATGGTTTAGTCTTTCTCTCCACTGATGTCGCAAGACTTCTTGAGATTGATTATTCTGCAACTGAGGAGAGGCTGGAACAGCAGGGGAGCAACTGGGTGCATAGTTCTAATACTGTATGTATTTTCACAGATTTTACACTGTTTTACTCCTTTGCTTATACGCTTTGTTGATTTATGCTGAATGCTTTTGCTTACACTGATAAAGTTTTCGTGTCATTTCAGTGTTCCTCCACTCCAGTGCAGACAGAGCCTTTGGTTATAGAAAATAAAGAAAGAAGGGTTTCTGCAAATGTCACATTAGTGGAGAATCACCAAGAGGATACTGTGATACGTCCAGGTAAAATTTCCATACATCATGTAAGAGACAAGCACTGTCAATCAATGCACTTAAACCATGTTGATGAAATAAAAATATACTCTAGTGGTACAAATCTACGACAGCAAATACTGCTAACAAAAAGAACAAACTGAACGTGTTTGTTTTGAAGTCATTCAGTGTTTAAAAAAAATTTACTTTCAGACACCAGTGAGGACAGTAGCTGTTCAGAAGAGAGTCCAGAACGCCAAGATGATGGAGACTGTGCCAAAGAAAAGGAGGCACTAGAAGTCCCACAGGTGTTTGAAGAAAAGCAGGAAACACAGCATGAAAGCACAGTGGCCTACATTTCGGCAGAGTTTTTGAATTCAGCTGAACGCAAGAGAAAAGAATACCAGCTCCCCAAAGTCAGACGCAAGTACATCTTCAAACAATCTACCGAGGACCTGCACAATGGAAGACCTGTTAGCAGCAGCGTGGACAAGACCTCCTGCGAGAGCACCGGGAGCACGGTGAAGGTGGAGATCCTCGGCAGTGGGATTTGTGACCTCCATCTATCAAGAGGGAGATCCAGGAGAGGTGGTGTAGATGGCTGTCAGTGGGACTAAACATCAGCTCAAGAGATATCTCTGAATAAAGCTTTTTAACCTAAAAGTCATACAAAATCCATCTTAGTTTGTCTACTTTGCTCTAATACTTATTTTATTTCGACAAAAATACCTGAATTGTTTTTGCTGTATATAATTCCCAATTTGCAAAGGTTTAATAACATTCTGTCACTGTTATTGGGTAACCATTTGAGAGAATCCTCATTGACTGTGTCGCTCCACTGCCTGATTCAAAATCTGATCACCAGTATCATCTGACTTTTGAATGTGCTGCATCCTGTTGCCCTGAAGCAATTCCACTCTGCTCTCTCAAAGTCAAGGTGGTGGTGAAGAAATTGGTGAAATTCTGTCTCACATTTGGCCAAAACTTATTCAAAGCGACCCAGGTACTCATTTTATGTCAGAAGTGTTTGCTCAGGTGTTGGCAGAGAGTCATTCCATGCCAACTCACCTATAGGGCCTCCCAGTTGGGGTCATGGATTTTTTGGAGCAACACCTCACAGCTCTGCTCCAAATACTTTTTGAGTTATGAATTTTTGAAAATAGGCCCTCAGTGTTAAATTTGATAACTTCATCGATTCTTTTAAAGCATTTTTAAAGCCTCACTAGTTGCTTATTTTTCACAAGATTTGGCTGATTATTTCACTGAATATCCAAGAAGCCTCAAGAAAAAGTTGGAACTGGTAATCATGTCAATAGCAAATGCTGTTTTTTTTTTTTTTACAGAAATTAAAATAATAAAAATCCATAATTTGTCATCAAAATGAAAAATCTTTAATTTTCAAAAATCAATATCTTCACTAATATTCACTCAGTTACAACCAAATATTTGTTGTGGGTAGAAACAGCTTAGTTCTGTCAGATCTAAATGTCATTTACATCAAAAACTGACATAACACTGCCATATGTCTTCCTAAAATTAGCTTCGGAGCTGGAAAATCCACTTTTTAGGACATTTGAATTGTATTTTTTTTTCATGAAGGATTGTTTTGATGTCTTCGAAACCTTTTGAAGGGAATGTCTTCATATCCACTGAAAACATATTAAAAGATTAAAGATGTTATATTACTCCATTATTTAAACATTTTTTTGAAAATGACACATTTTTCATAGTTTTCAGTGGCTTTGAAATCACATTTGGTGGCTTTAATTGTCAGATAAATATTGGTATTATGTTGATTTTAAGGTTTTTTTTATGTCTGTCTGGTACCTGCTGAGCCATTTTGTCATTGGTTCAGGAAATAAACAATTCAAGTTCCAGCTTGTAGTGGTTTTGGTCTTTGTGTAAAAGATGATTCATCTTGCTCCGCGTGTCTGGACGAGATAACATTTCATGAGTTCATCAACTTGTAGCATTAATGTAATTAGCAAAACAACACATACTTTTTTAAAGAAAATCCATGACCTCAGCTGGGAGGCCCTAGGTGAGTTGGCGTGCGATGACTCCACAGTTGGCAGTGAACCATCAGATCCATAGCGTCTATCATCCAGAGAGCCAGGGGGCACTAGAACGCTTTCACCAAACTGTGAACCTATTGTCTTGTATTTGGCCAGGAATAGGACGAGGACTACCTCTCCTGCTCTTTGCTACCAGAGAAACGCTTAGGACTAATTAGGTTTCAGTCCACCGGTATTGGTGTTTGGCCACACAGGGCACGGTCCACTGAAACTCTTGCATTTGTCTGTGGGAGATTTTTCTGCTAGTTAGAGTGTACTGGAATGTGTCGGCTCTTTCAAGGAGCGTCCTCACTCTGCCTGGGAGGTAGATTGAAAAATAGTCAGTGCCTCTCTTGCTAAGATGAAAGCTGTCTTTGATAAAAACAAGTTTTCAGTGTGGAGAACCTGTGCTGTTTTCCCCTTGTCATCCCTGGTTCTGTACTATAAGGTAAGTTGACGAAAGACTTAGTGAAACAGATTATGTTTTTCATAATCAAGTCAACTGAGGTGTGGCCTTTAGTTTTGATCAGTGTTGCCTTTATATTCCTCTCAAGACAATGACTTGACCTTAAAAACTCACTAATCTTTAAAAGATTGAGAAAATAGCCTGTCTTATCTCTCCAGGTCCAACAAAAGTGACAGACTTAACAACACCATGCGTGGTTTTAAGATGTTCATACCCAAACCACTGCATTACAGCACAACATTGGTGTAGGTCAGGGGTAGCCAACCCTGGTCCTCGAGGGCCCCTATCTTGCTTGTTTTAGATGTTTCCCTCTTCCGACACACCTGATTCAAATGATCAGCTCATCTTCAAGCTCTGCAGAAGCCTGATAACGATCCTGATCATTTGAATCAGGTGTGTCTGAAGAGGGAAACATCTAAAACATGCCGGATAGGGGCCCTCGAGGACCGGAGTTGGCTACCCCTGGTGTAGGTTATTCTCTCCTTATTAGGCAGAAAACTTACTTTGTGAACCACATAAAAAGGGGCTCAAATGCAGAAAGAGGTTACATATTTGCAAACAAACATGGTCTTGCATAGGGGCTGCATCGTTGCCTCACAGCTGCAAGATCCCCAGTTCACGCCCCACCTTCCCGGGATCCTTCTGTGTGGAGTTTGCATGTTTTCCCTGTGCAGTGTGGCTTTTCGCCGGGTTCTTCGGCTTTGTCCCACAGTTCAAAAACACGCTAAGGAGGATAATTGGTGAGTTTGAACTGTCCGTAGGTGTGTGTCTCTATGTGTAGCTCTGCGATAGACTTGCAACCTGTCCCTTCGCTTGGCTGCGATAGGCTCCAGCCCCCCCACGACCCTACAGAGTACTAAGCGGTGTATCGATAATGGATGGATGGTCTTGCATTTCCAAGTTCCAGTCCAGCAGCTATCAGCTCATGTGTTGGGCCCTGATTGTCCAAAACAACCACAGAGATTAATCACAAAAAGGGGCATGACAGTGTTGTGGTTGTGTCTTTCTCATGGGTGACTTGAAAGACAACCTAGTTGGGTTGTCATGTTAAGGGAGGGGGTTTTGGAGTTAGTTTTTGTCCTGTGTTGGTTCACCTGTGTCTATTGCGTTTGTTTTTGCTCTTGGTGCATTAACGCCTGAGTAAAGATGGGCAGCGTCTACTTAAGGAGCTCCTCACACTGCCAACACTCTCTCTGGCTGCCTGCTTCCAAGCATTACCCCTCTTTCGTTTGTCCCCATGTACTGTTTTATCATTAGTCATTAAATGTCACTTTTGGTTGCATTAAAACCAGGGTTGTGTCTAAAATTAGGTTGTCGTAACACATGAAACTGCAAATTTGTATTGTTTTTCAGATTTAAGTGTCTGAAGTTTCAGTTGAATCCAATAATAGGGATATTAGGAAAATCCTGATTCAAGTCACACTGAGTATTTATGTAAGAAGAGGAAGTGCAGATGTCTGGATCAGTATTTTCCACAAAAGACTGGCCATTAGTGAGGCTCGAATACTGAGCGCTTGACATTAAGTACTAATTTGGCAGGCATAGTCTTTAGAATATGTTAAAATTATAATAGTAATGGATTCACACGGTCTCATCAGTCATTCAGTGATCTCACTAAAAACACCTTCTGTTTCTTCTATTACAGTGTAGAGAGGGAACTGGAGAAACAGAACAACCAAGAGGATACTGAGATTTGTGCAGGTAAATCTTCCATACATAAGAGAAAAGCACTGCCAATCAATGCACTGTGCCATGCTGGTGAAAAAACTACAGTGGTACTAATCCACACCAGTAAAAACTGCAAACAAAAAGAACAAATTGAACGTGTTTTTAAGAGTCTTTCAGTGTTAAAAAATTACTTTCAGACACCAGTGAGGACAGTAGCTGCTCAGAAGAGAGCCCAGAACACCAAAATGACAGAGACTGTGCCAAAGGAGGCATCAGAAGTCCCACAGGTGTCTGAAGAAGAGCAGGAAACACAGCATGAAAGCACAGTGGCCTACATTTTGGAGGAGTCTCTGAAAGAAAGAACACAATCCCCAAAGTCAGGCACAAATACACCACACAGTGAAGGTGGAGATCCTCGGCAGTGGGATTAGTGACCTTAATCTATCAGGAGGGAAATCCAGGAGAGGTGGTGCAGACAACTCTCAGTGGGAGTAAACAGCAGCTTAACAAGCTGAAGAGGAGTTCTTTACTGCAAGTGAAGTCACTGAACTGGTTACTTGAGCTGACACACAATAAAATCTCTGAGTGAACCAATGTTTAAAGTGTTAAAAACTAGCAATGAAAACAGACTAGGATTTTCTCAAACTTAAACCTCTGAATAAATGGTTTGTTTGCTTGTTTTCGGTGTATAATTCCCAATTTGCAAGTTAAAATGAATACAAAGTTTTCTCATGTTATATTTTATTAAAAAGGAATCACAGCGTTTCAAAACCTGTATGTTTTTAAATAACACATAATCAAAATATACACACAATTATCTTAAAACAAAATCATCTTAACAAAAATATCACATTTCAACACAAAGTTAAGATATAATAAATTACTGTAGCAATTGGAAATCAACAGAATGCACTGCATTTTTACATTCTGACCTGCGATCAGCTGACAGAAAAACGATGGGAACAAAACTGTAGCTTTCATCATCAAGAAAATGTCAAGGGAAAAGTTAGAAAACCCAAATATTTAACTTGTAAAATTATTATCTGGAGTCTTTAGCTGACGGCACTGAGACCCAGAGTAACTACTTTGTTGCAAACCACCAACCAGCATGTGATTCCCACTCCACCTGGAAGGAAAGAGCAACTTGGTCAGTGAGTTATACATGCATGCTATGTGTAGTATATTTCTATTAATGAGTTGTTCTGCATGTAGTGCTCATAAATGATCTTCAGTCCTAATAAATAAAGAGAGATGGATTACCTGCCACTCCTGTTGGGAAAGCCACAAGGCGCTCCACGGGGGCAATCCATCTACTGGGGACCACAGTCACTGGATCAGAGTAATACTTCCATATCAATGAGATCATCAGAGCAGCCTGACAAATAACAGAGAGAAACAATTAGATAATGAGAAGTCTCTACTTAATTGGCTTATCATTATGGTAACAATGTGATTTAATTTATTTCTAAGATAATCAGATTAAAGTACTTAAATTGTGTTACGTGGAAGTTTTGTGTCTGACAGATGGTCCATGCTTAAATTTTATGGTGCTGATAAAACTCCGGTTACATTAAAATCTACAACTATATGCATCGATGCCTCTACTTACCTGAAGTATGTAAAAGACAATGTTGACGACCCATTTCATTTTGGCTTGTTGAGCCGTCCTTGATTTCACTGCAAAGAAGAAGAAATGTGCAGCTGTTAGAGTGGACATGCTGATTTTTGTGGGATTCAGCCTTCTTTAATGTTAACCCAGTGCCTATTAGCCTTTAATCAGATTGAACTGCCATTTCGTTTTACTTCATTACTTGAATCACTGGAAGCATCCGTGATGTGGGCAGTGGTCTGAAAACAGACCATGAGCCTTTTTTGTACATTCTTAAATAATGTGTTCCACTCTGTCATACGGTAACTTGGAAACTATCACAACAGTGCGTTCTTTGTAAGATCTTAAGTAAGAATGAGCGTGTTTTAAAAATGCATCTAAGAAATGTAACCCAGTAAATGTGGAGGAGTAATTCATTTTGGACAGTTTATAAAAATACTTCAAAGAGTTCCCCTTGATGAATACAATGAGGCTGGATTCAACAGTTTGGGAGTCAGTCATTGAAACTAAAAGAAAATAATGATTTGTCCAAGTCGTATATCATACAATAAGGGCTGTATAGGTTGGAAACAGGAGATTTTATTTTAGTTGTAGTTAAACATGTCCTATTTGTTCACAAGGTAATCCTATGGCTGGGGATGAAGGACAGCAACAGGCAGCAACAGGCGGCAGCTGTTCTCAGCAAACACTCAAGTATCCAAATCCTCCAACCATTTCCTGAGGGTTGGTGGTTTTTATGTGTGAATCTGCTGTAGCGGGCATGCACAGGTGTGAAATACACAACATGTGCCTTTGACTGTCAAAGCTAAAGTGTATCGGAGTGTATTTTCTTCTGTGGCTCTCCATAATTCTTCAAGGCGCCATAACCAATTGAAGAACCTCTGTATGTAGGGGACAGTTCTTCCTTTCATTGGAGTTATGAGGACTGGTGGTAGGTAGATGCAAACAATTAGAGCCCCAGCTAACAAATATCTTCATTATCAATTAATTAATTTGGTCTATAAAACATCAGAAAACAGTGAGAAATGACCATTACAACTTCCCAGACCTTAAGCTGACATCTTGTAATATGTTGTTTTGTCTGACCAACAGCCCTGAAGCAAATTCTTACATTTGATTTTTGCTTAAAATTACTTTAGAGAAGATCCGAGTCCTGTTATCAAAATAGAACCAGGTGGAAAAGAAAATAACCTATTTTTGCCTATATTCTTTGGACTGCCTAACAGAACAATTTTTTAAAAAATGGCTCTTTGATGTAGCTTTGAGCAATTCTTTAAAAACCCTTTTAAAGAAAGAGTCCTTTCTTTAAAAAAGAGAGTCTAAGTGGAACTAAAATGGTTCCTCTATGGCTTACCCGAGAAGAATTATTATTGGTTCCAGTTAGTCTTTATTCTTCTGGGCTTAGAACTTAATACTGGGAGCTCTTGTAAAGCTGCCGATCCTATACACCAGTAATTCCTTCTACATCTCACCGTGTGTTTTCAGCTTGTCTGTTGTCTTGTTGATTTTGCGCTCCAGTCTGGCATATCTCGCAAACTCATCCATCATGCTGATGGAAGACTGCTCCTTCTTCATCTCCTGGATTTCTGCCCTCATCTCACTCTCCTGCTCAGCATCTTTCTGCACCATCTTTGAGAGCTTGAAAGAGACAAGACTGTTACTTAACACACACACATACACACACAGGCTGGGTTCAAGTGTCATGTAGACAACTTGAAGCTCTATCACAGGGTTCCTAAATGTTAGACAAAGAGGCGGCACAAAGTAAAGATCTCCATTGTGGCGAGCTATCTTTAGCAGTAAAGCTAAGCTGTAACCACGGCCAGCTAAACAACACCCTAGCGTTACCGAGGGTTCATTAGCTTTAAACAACGACGAAGAACAAAATGTTTCCCGGTTGTGTGTGTTAACTAGCCCGGGTTCTCCGGAAAACCCCACCCTCTGGCCGAACAGCTTCAAGCTAGCTAACTAACCATACAGCACTACCACTAAGTTAGCTTCGCTGACGGCTAAGCTAGTAAACAACAGCCGAGGCTACACATTTCTTTGTCACGTCACTTAACCAAAGCTGTTTTAAAGCAAGTCGTACGTACAAGCAAAAAAACACAACTTACAAAAGAGGATATGCTCGGCAGGAGTGTTTTCATGAGGTTGCACAGGAAAACAGAGCCCAGCACCAAGAACCACGCATAGCCGGTCGCCATGTTTGTTCTCGTACAGTCAGCAGCAGCCGCCTCCTTGTTGCAGCTGTGGAGCCGCTGCTCTGACCAAGTAGCTCGGGCCATTTTTAAAAACACTTTGGGTTAAAACTCCAATAAACTAGGCGGTGCATTTATCAGATAGCATATTTAAAAAAGTAGTAAAGTATGATTTCTTTGTTTTTTAAGTTATATCTGCAGATTTATTAGTGAAAACAGGATATATTTAAGGAAGTTGGAACATAAAACGGCTTTGTTGTTACATCATGTTTGTGCACTTGCATTTCTTACTCAACATCATGGCTGTTATGCATTCCCCAAGTCGTGCACACACACACACACACACACACCCCGTCGATCAGAAAAGTGAGAGTTGGCTGGACGCACTGATTGGCACACTGTCCTGCCCACACAGGTAAGATGTTATGGTTCAAAAATATGCTGCCTCGACCTGCAAGCCAATCACTGGGAGCAGGGGGCGGGGGCTGTCGCTTCCTGGTAGGTTGGTAGGATGAGGGATGAAATATACCGAGAGGGGGATCCAATCCGGTTTGAGCTAGTTCTGGTACTGGTCGGACGTTTATGTTAAGTTACAGACTGCTCCGGAGGTGTAAAAGGCAGAGGTGCTGAAGGCTGACCCACATTACTCTTGAGTTTACCTAAAAAGTGCTGCGTAAAAATCTCTGCTGTGCGACCTAAGCAACAATGGGAAAGAAAAAGGTAAGCCGAGTGTGTGTGTTCCGTAGGGAAATGATACATGTGGTGTGTTTAACATTTTATGAGGGTAACATGTCCAAATGCACATGCTGTTCTTTTTGGTTTCGAGTGTAATTTTCCCCCGCGGTAAACGAGCTGTTGTGTTAGAAAAGCTTCCGTGCGTCCATGTGCATGCCCGTGTGGAGTCCACCTTTGCTTGCGCGCAGGTCTTGTCGTGTTGCTACAGGGAAGTGGCGCCTTTTTACTTAGTGCAACGTGCTTTTTTCCCACCCGTCGAACAAGTTTTGCGCATTGCATGGCGTCGCCCATTGCGCCTGCTTTTATATTTTGGCTACTAAACGCGTTTGTGGCGGCATTTGGTGATATTTTCACCGAGAACGAACAAAGGGGTGTAACCGCCGTCGATGCACAGGTTGCCATTTCAAGGAAATTTCTCTGCGTATTTGCCTCTGGAGGTTTGACCTGCTTTACTACTCCGGGAAGCTATTTGCACTCAGGGATCCGTGGACTTGTTACATCGTGTTTTTGCAGCGCGCACGGCTCAGATTGTGACCTCCCGAGTGTGCGCACTGCTGCTCTGCTGCTGCGCGTCACTCCTGAGGTGTTTTTTTCTCTGTTTCTGATCAATGGCAGCGGATGTATCCTCAAAAGACGAGCGACACATGCGGCTACTGAAGCTGATAATGGCGGATAAGTTTTTACGCAACAAATCATCCGGTTTTGTCACGGAGGGGGACATAAACAGACGTGTGGAGCGCATGTGGAGGTGGAGCGACCTTTCCCTCTTCCACAAAGTAGCTGCCTGCGCCGCGCTTACTTAAGAGGGCACGTTTGATCATGAGTGATGTGAGAATTAACTAAAAGTGGCCAAACCTCTCCAGTTCCTAAACGCGTCGGACCCCTCCCCACGTATAGATTGCATAATTTTCTTTGTGACTTAAGGGGAGGGAGAGGTGCCCATCCCCCCTTTACATTACACACCCACTTTAGCGCACTCATGAATGGCTGTTGCTCCTGGCTTGGTATTATTATTTATTTCTCCCTCTCTCTGTCCTTCACAGACCACCGGTGATGCAGAGGCATGCGCTGAGGTTGGTATCCAAGTCTTGACATCCAAACGGATCCAAACTTTTGCCAGTGTCCCAACTGACGCCCAAATGGACATTTTGTTCTACTTTCTGCCACGACAAAGAGGAAGTCTTAATTGGTTCAATGTGGCCTTCAATATAGTTCATTACAAGCCATTTTTAGTCCTGCACATGATAAACTGGGGTTTTAATGAGGACTGTATCAATTCAATTGCTTTAATTTGCAGATTATCATCCAGTTTATTGGGTTTGAGGAGCTGCACAGCCTCTAGGGGGCGCATGTTTACAGTTTCTACTGTGATGCCCTCAAAGATCCTCACAACAAAACAATAAATCTCTTTAGCATTAATGTAGCCGAAACAGTCTCACAATGTAATTTTTAATTTTTGCTCACAAGGGGCCTGGGTATTTAGTATACTTATGCAGGCTTCATATAGATACAGCAAATTTGCAGGTGACACAGTTTTGTTGATTCCCATTCTTCACCTTTTCAATCCATTTTGCTTGTTCATGTTTGTCTCTTTAATTTAAGAATCTCAAACGTACAAGCAATTGAATTACTGCTCTCACAAGCAGAATGGGTTTGACACTTCTGAAAAACTGATACATGCTTTAATATTTTTCTTACTGATGTTACTCACTCTGGAAGTTCCACATGTGTAATAAATTAAACATGGCAGAAATATAACCTTCAGTCAGACATTAAACTGCAGCTTCGACACTTGTTAAACCAACACTGGTATGCGTTGGTGTCGAAAAACATGTGTAGAGGCACTCATTATTTCCCTTTTGGAGCTCATTATACCACCCCCACTCTGAGCAACTTTTGCTGTTTGATTGTAAATTTGATGGCAAAGCAAAAGAAATGTTTGAACTTATTGATCCTGTGTTTATCAGTACTTGACTAAACTGACACTTTATTCTATGCTTTTCTTTAGCCAAGGAGAAAATCTGCAAGATTGTCAAATGTAAGTACTACAAACTCCACCAAATACCCTGGCATTTTAATGAATTTGTATACTGATTTAACTGCATTTTTTGTTGCTGTGACGTGGCACATAATTGTGTGTGTGTGTTACAGAAAGAGAAAGAGACGGAGACAAAACCAGAGAAGCCAGAAAAGAAAAAGGTAAAAAGAGAAATCTTGCCAGTGCAAAGCTTCATTGTCTGCATTTGAACTACACATTGTGTTTTCCATTACACATATCTGACATTTGGTTTGTCCCTTACATGACAGGCACCTCCCAAGAAAGATGTGAAAAAACCAGCAAAGGCTGAGCCAGAGGAGAAGAAAGAAGAAGAACCTCAAGAAGAGACGGAAGAGACTCCTGCAGAAAACGGGGAGGCCAAAGCTGAGGAGGTATTGTATTTATTGTTTTTCTTCACCTATGCAGCGTTACATTTGCAGTGTCTAAGAGAACAAAATGCTCAAACCTGTTTTCTCCTTCCTCCAGGAGGCCACAGCTGCAGACGAACAGGCAAATGGCGAAGAGGAAAAAGCAGCAGAGTAGTAGAGATACCTCTGAACTCCCTTGCCAATGCTCCCTGTACCTCCTTTGTTGTAAAATGCAGAGAATATTTTTATCTACTATTTTCTTAAGACAACAATGTTTTTAGGGATGTGATTGCATTTTTTTTTAATACTACAATTTCCATTCACTTTAATTGGTTCTGTGAAGGGAAAGTCTCTGTCATTGTGTTCTTGTGGTCTTTTTGTTGTTAGATTGTAGTTGTTTTTTTTTCTGCATGACATGCAATAATGCCTTTATCAGGAATGGGAGAGTTTACCTGAAACATTCCCGAGGAATTTTAAGAGATTTTGTAACCTGTACTGTGTTGGAAAACACGTCAAAATACTGTGTTTGTTTGATAATGGGATGATTTGAAAGTTTGCAGCTTGTATTCTATGCTAAAAAAAATTGCCTTTTTCACAATGTTCACTTTCATCATTCTCACAAGGAGTTGGTGGGTCGGTTTTCGCTTCAAGGTACAATTGAGAACGGTTAAATTGATCAATGTTCTAAGCTATGCTCAAAATGCTTTACACAGTTAGTCATGTTTGATAAGGTTTGGGGATTTGTCTACCAATGTACAGTTTCCTCCTTTAAAAAAAATGCTTTCTTTGTTTTGGATGGTATAAAATGCCAATTAAAGTGGGGAATTTCTTTTAAGTGTTTGTCTTTCATCAGTTAATGCTGTATTTAAGCCTGCATCAGTTGATTAACTTACAAAACAGATTTCAGATGTTTCTTTTCTGTTACCTCGAATGAAGTACTGCTGCTCTTTCTGAGCAACTTAAAGGATAGTACGCAAAGAATCCTTGAATTATAAGTGCCCATTACACTGATTGTTGCATTTCCATTTTGCAGTTAGCTTTATAAGATAAGAAGTGGAGATTATTGCATATGAGATAGATACATTTCTTTAAAGGTCATTACATATGCATATTAAACTTAAAGGACACATGGCCAGATGCTGTGCTGGGGTCAAGCCTGTTCAAAAAAGAGCTACTCAGCACTTACTGTGCTCACTGTATATGGCACACTGGAACGCTATCTGGCCTTACACTTGCTGGTTGCTTGTGTGATTAAAAGTATTTGAAATTCATTTGGGAACATGCACCATGTAAGAATTATACACCAATCAGACATAACATTATGACCACCTGCCTAATACTGGGTTGGTCCCCCTTATGTGGTCCAAAATGCTCTGAACCACTGGGCATGGACAAGAGGACCTCTCAGGGTGTCCTATGGGGTCTGGAACCAGGATGTTGGCACTGGATCCTTTGGGTGCTCTGGCTTGTGCAGTGGGGCCTCTGTCAATCCAACTTGTTCCACTGCATCCTGTTGATGCTTGATCACAATGGGGTGTAGGAAGTTTGGAGGTCAAATCAACATGTTGGTCCATTGTCATGTCCTTGATGTTTATTTGAGTGTCTTAAGTCTCATCAACACGGATGTTAAAATCCAAGGTTTTCCAGCAGAACAGCACATAGTACCAATATGATCAATGTTATTCACTTCATCTGTCAGTGGTCATAATGTTGTGGCTGGTCGGTGCATTAGCTGACATAATGAAAGCCTTGCAACTAGACATACAGAATAATCCACTTATAATCTCCATGGTCAGTGGATTTTTTTCTATAAAACATTTTCCCATATTACAGAGCTGCTGTTAATTATGACAGATGCTTGTCATGCAGTGAAGCTTTAGCTTCACTCAGTTTAGGGTTTCTGTAGCTGTCTGCTTTGCCCAAGTGACAATCCAGGTTCCAATCTTACATATTTCTAATATAATGCTGACTCTTAAGGGACTGTGCCTTTACTTTTACTTACTTACTGTAATAATAGAAAATTAAAATTTAAACCAGAAGAATATAAACAATATCCGTATCCAGTGGGACCAGCCTTGTGACAACTAACAGTCCTTTAATATGGACACGCACAGCCAACGGATGCCTTTTTTTAGGGAAGTCAACAAAGGAGAGATTTCAAATCCTTCTCCAAGACTGAGTCATTAATCATTTTTAAGGGTTTAAAGATGCAAAACTATCCATTTTTAGGAACAATATAACAAAAATAAAGAAAAATAAAAACTAAAAACTAATATATAATATTAAAAAAAAATAAACTATGCAAAAATTGTCAAGTCAAGAATTTTCAGTAGTTTTCGACTGAATCTCAGTGTTTTTCAACAGCTGACAACAGCTTTTGGGTTAGAATGAGAGGCATGTTTCTGAGGTCAAGAATGAACCTTGATCCCTAAATATAGTTTTGTAATACTTTTTCTTCCTTATTCATTTAATCATTTGGCCTCATAAACTTTATCTTTGGACCTTCCGTACCATCTTAAGCTGATGGCTAGTTGAACATGTTTGTTATGCAAAAATTCTCACATACTACAGCAGAACATAGTCACAAGTCTGTTAGCACAGCACTGCCCTTTAATAGTGCAAATTGCCAAACCACTGTGCGAGCAATGGAACATTTGGTTCCTTGATCAAATCGGGCGATTTCAGTTTTATGTGAAGGAAAACTAGGGTAGGGATGATTCGTTCAGGTCTTTTCTTGGATAATAATGTCCTTGCTAATCTTTAAATAGCATTGAAATCCTTTTACTGGTAGAAGAAAACCAAGGGAAGTGGTTTTTAGGGTTATGTCATATTTTGAGAGAAAAAATAAACCTCTGTTTTGTTTTACTAGAATATGCATTTTCCAGACTTTTTACTGGACTGTACTGTTTACGTGAGAGTCACTCGGAGGGTTGTCTATTAGTATGAACAAACAAAAACAAACACACTTTTTATTATATGTAAAAGTGTACGAGTAGGACTTCAATTAATTCTTCGCTATCTTAGGCTGAGCATCCCTGGAGATTGGTGATTTGACATAATTTTTATGTAAGGAATCTAAATATTATTTATAAAGAGACAAAAAAGTGACAGCAAAGTTATAACTTTTGTCCTAAGCCCACAAATCCTAAGTTAATTGGTAAGATTGAACCATTCTATAAAATATAAATAATTTCTGTGTTATCTAACAGCTATGTTGCAAGTAGAGTAAAAGCAACATAAAAAAAAATAAAAATAAATTAATCTTGTGCATAAATAACAAGTTTGTATGGATCAAAATGACTTATGAGTTAAGATTGCCCGGGTCATAGGTGAAGATTGTATATTTCAATTTATAATAACAAAGCTTTATTCTGTTACTTTTTTTTGTACATGTATATTAACATTCAATATACATGTATATTTTTTTAAAAAAGAAAATAGATATTGTTCTGAATGGAGCCGTCTCACCCCCGTCTATAATTACAGACGAAGTGATAAAGCAAATTAACAATCAAAAGACTGATAAAGCAAACTGGCAACCATTATCAATGACGTCATGTGCAGAACTCACGACCTTGGTCAGTAGAAAGGGGGGGGAGGCGTTGGATTATTGCATTATTTGTAATATTTTAAAATTAATTAAGTGATTATTGTTTACAAGTGGGTTGAAAATCGTGACAAAACGCGACGTTACGCTCGAGTTAGGCGAATGTCGCTAGCTCAGGGGCTAACGTGTACTTTCTGCCTTTTGTTGCGAGAGCTCCTCCCCACCCCCTTTTTCCTGTGCTGCTCCGCTGTGGCGGAAGTAAGCCGCATCGCCGAGGCCTCATCCTTCCAATGGCGACTGCGAACAGGCTGAACAGAAAGCGGGAGCAACCGTGGAGGGGGTCAGAGCTGTGCGACTGAAATTAAATAAATATATCCTATTCTCCGTAGCCATAAAGTTAGCCTTAAATTTGTTCCACCTCTCCAAATCACGGCCGATTCCATGGCCAAAAATCGGAACATTTCGCTCCTTGAGTCGGGTAAGCCGCAGAAGTAAACCCAATTGGTAGCTTCATTTACAACGATATCGCTCGTTGCTAATTGACATCCCAGCTGCTTTTCTGACGACTAATGTCCTCGCTGTTCAATTTCAGAGCTCTATTACTTGATCTCTCGTTTTCTAACAACGGGTCCATGTCGGAGAGCGGCTGAGGTGAGCTGGCGTGCTTTGGCTGGCACACTGTGTTGTATTTCCAAATAGTTGACTAGCTAGTTGATAATAGAGTTAATAGGGGCATTCTAATCTGTATCTCCGTTTTTAATCCCCTGCAGGTCCTGGCGAGCGAACTAGAGGAATATCAGGTGTGTATCTCCGCTGTCTCTGCTCGCTTGTTCGCTGCTAACTAGCTGCTATCCGTCGGTCTTGACTGAGTCTGGGCTTAGAACTTGTTTCACTCAGTGGACTTTCTAATACCCCCGTTTGACATCACCCGGTTTTTTTTACTAGCTTAATGTGTGCCTGCTGGCGTTTTCTGTGGTGACTCCGCTTAACCAAAGTCTGTTTTCGACAGCTCTTACCCGGGAGATTGGACTGGCTGGGGAACGAGCACCCGAGAACATATGAAGATGTGGTGAGATTTAACTTCATATCTGTCGGTGCTTGTTATTGTCTTGTGACAGGGGGGACTCTGTGTCCACGCTCCGTGCTTGTTTACGGTCTTTGTTCTTTCTCCTGCCGGGCTGCTGTTGGAAACCTTTGAGCTGGGATGCTTGACAGGGTCGCAACTCGCTCCCACTGACTCTATTTTTCAGATTAAAGTGTCGTATGGTGTTTGAAAAACGGTATTTCGACGGGGAGTTTATATTATTTAGCCCCGACTGTTGTACTGCAGATAGGGTGGGTAGTTCGGCTTCTCGCTTTGTCGAGACGGCTCCGCTGGCCAATCAGAGGCCGAGATGCACTGTCGCTGCGTTATTTTGCATGTGACCTGAGCTGTGATTGGTCCAAAAAAAGAACACTTTGCATAAGAAGCCACGCCCATCTGAATAAGAGTTGAGAAGCACATGAAACAACACTGTCAGACATTTGTGACCAAGCTGCTGCAAATCTGTCTATGCAAAGACAGAAAGAGCAGCAGATTCATGAGATTTAACAGCTTTGTGTAGTATTTGAATTGAATGTCCTTTTATTTGATAGGGGCAATGCAGTTTAGCATTGTTATATAAAGCATGGAGCTGATGTCCTGCACAGGAAGGTTGTAGCTAATTTTTAGGCCTTTTAAATACACAGTGCAATTACAAATATACAGCTTTCATTCTTGTAAAACCACAATAGGCTGTAGTCATGGTAGTATCATGAAACGCTCATTACAAAATACCTTCATTGTGACACGTAAGGGCAAATAAACAATTACAATTATATAAAATGGTTACAGCACTGGTTTGCCTTAAGTCACTTCATAATCGTTTTTGTAAGTGATTTTATAACTGAAATGAATTTGATTTCAAGCGTTAATGTGTTCCAGGGTTGATACTCTTTGAGCTAATAGTCCAAATGTTAGTTTCATAACTGATCATCAGAACTGCTGTTGGTTCATTTTTGTTTCAGTTACTCAACCAGTCCGTTCAGCAGTGGTCAGTTGTTCAGCATCATCTTGTCACTACTCTGCTTTTGTTTTCCCTGACAGGTTGCAGCCAACAGACATATTGCACCAGACCATTTGTTACAGATATGTAAGCAGATTGGACCAATCCTTGACAAAGAGGTGCCATCATGTGTCCCAGGAGTACATTCGCTCCTGGGGTCAGGAAAGCAGTCGATGCTTCGGACTGCAAAAGGTACATGGTCTTCAAGGCACCTCTGTGTATTTCTCTTGGTGAATATATATGATGGGCTGTTTTCTCCATACAGTCTATGCAGTGAAAATCATACATCCTTCTCCTGACATACATATTTAGTTGACATACTATGCTCTATAATATGTACTGAGCAAGTGTCTTGGATGAGAGAAAAGATGGCCTGAAGAACCAGGAAGCTCCGCTGCCTTTTACTGAAACACTTAGTATTTTTGTTTTTCCGTTTGCCGGAACTGATATCATCCATTTCCCTCATAGAGCTGGTAATCACCTGAATGTTCCTGTGTACTTTCAATTGTCAGACTGCGACAGTGTGCGGTTTCAAGCTTCATCATATGCAGCCCTTCACCGGGGCAGACCACCAGAGAGGCCTTTGAACTGCAAGAACCCTCCACAGATAGGTAGGTTCAGCTTCACTCAATACTCCTCTGTGTTGTGTTGTAAGAAATTACATAGACAGACAAAGGTTCTGGTTGCGTGCATCTGCTGGGGTGTTGCCCCTCTTCACTAATAATTCATTTTACATGTATGCCGGTTAGTCATTGAGTAACTGGGTAATGTGCACATTCGAGTGTACTTCAATGTGTATTTCTCATTCGGCTGAATGTTGTTGGTAAATATCAGCTTGGTGCCTTGTCAGTACTTAGCCAGATACTTAGCCTCAATGCAGCCGGCTACATTGAAGTCCAAGTTGTTACTAACATGTAAGTGATACCAGTTATAAGTCATCACTCATCTAGAGGTTTGTGCAGAATTTTTTTAATACTTTAGATTCTGTAGGTTCCCTGTTTGACTGCTGTAAAGATTCTTGAAGTTGTTACTCCTGTTTGCAAGTGTTTTCTATTTGAGGGCTAATCTTCTTCAGGGAAACTAATTTACATGTAGGCCTTTAGAATATTTTTTTATATTTAAAAAATGTCATTGAAGTTACTTTGCTGTTTAGTAAGCTACTTTTTTTTTTTTTTTACAAGGGATAAAATAAAAATCTGTCTCAGTAAATGCTTTAAAACTGCTTCAGCTTTCAGGACTAAGAACGTAAAACAAAAACCTTATTGATGGTGGTCTTGTTTCTCTGATATTTAGTTGTTTCCTATAGCAACAGATACAAACCAGATGTGGCAGACTTAAAACCGGCAGTGATATTATTGTTTACAGATCAGATTTGTATTAAGGATGTCCGTTTCATTTCATCATCTTGTTTAAATCAAACCGATTATACTGGTATTAAAAGAACGGTACAGCAAGTTAGTGACGGAGACAAACAACTCTGGAACTGAACTTTTATTTGCTGCTGTATTTAGATGCATAAGGTTGATTGGAACACAATACATTTACATGCTTGGTTAAGCCCAAGAGTAACAACCTATTTATTTTCATCTTGTGATGATAATGCCCCTCCACTCCTGCCCACATTGGAGTAAATATATCTCACGCCCACTGTATTTGTGTTGATTCCTGTCTTGTTGCAGCTCTGTGAATTTATCGCTCTTTTCTGATGGTTTGCATCCTATTACCAACAGTGAAGGTGCATAGAGGGAGAGAGCTGACTGGAGTGCAGCGCTTCAGCTCCATCAGTCCTGTCAGCAACTATGAGCACATGCGTCTGCATAGGCGGATCCTGGGGCATTTGTCTGCAGTGTACTGTATCGCATTTGATCGCACTGGTCTCAGGATCTTCACAGTAAGATGGAATTTGTCACCATATCCCCTTGCTCCGAAATACATCTATCCTTAATGTGCTGTACTTTTGCTCATTTGAAAAGTTAAAGCTACATTTTTGATTCAGCTTTTACAATGTATAAATTAGACACTCAGCTAGCTGTGACTGCACATACATTGTTAATGTTGTTAGGATATAATTCAAGTTAATTTTAGCAACCAAACTCGAAGCCACTGTCTTAACTTTGTGCCCCAAACTTGCCTTAAAATGTTCACTAAAGTATGTTTTCTTTTCAGGGCTCGGATGACTGTTTGGTGAAGATTTGGTCTTCATTCGATGGAAGACTTCATTCAACGTTGCGAGGACACTCAGCAGAGATCACAGACTTAGCGGTCAACTATGAAAACACACTAATTGCTGCAGGAAGCTGTGACAAGACCATCCGCGTATGGTGCCTTCGTACCTGTGCCCCTGTGGCTGTGCTGCAGGGGCACAGTGGATCCATTACCTCCCTTCAGGTAACGTAATCTCCGTCATTAAAATGTACCGTCATTTTCTATATGTGTAAAGACAAAACAGGAAGGGTTCCTATTTCTATGCATACTATACAAAGGTAATTTATCATCATATGAATGAGATGAGTGTCATCCTCTTACTCTAGGCATAGGGGTGTAACAGTACCCTCCGCCTTGGTATGAAATTTCCTCAGTTCAGTACATCCTGTGATTCAAGGTATTGCTGTGAGAATAGTCTATTTTAGTGTATGTACTCGCCTTGTGGAACAGAAAATGTAGAACATGAGTTCCACCTTGAACAATTTGGCAGCACACCAGTCGTTGTCTATCAGCTATAGCATGCCAGCAGGGTTAGCCTTGAAAGCTGGGCACGCACTGCATGATTTTTATTAATCTTACGTGATGTGTTAAGTCACACTTAATGATTTTAGCTGCCTTCCTGCACAGTCAGAATCTAACGCAGGCACAAAGGCCCGGTCAGTTTCGTACTCTGACAATTCCAGTAAAGTTAAATCAGGCTAGATGGCAGTGTTCTCAGTGTTTACAAAAGGAGAGAAAGTCAGCACAACTTTGAGCAGCTCTAAAACTAGTATTGCACTGCAGTTGTAATTGAAGTCAGTTTTGAATATGTTGCTCTTGTCTTCATTGACATTTAAAATATTTTTATACTTAAAGGTGTACAGGTCAGTCTCATACAATAGAGCATCTTTGACATTAGTGTTATTTATTCCTTCTTATTGACAAAATAGAAGAATTTGACTGCCTCAACTATCTTGGTAAGAGCTATGTGATGGTATTGTTTGCATTTCATTTATTGGCCTCTTATTGTTGATGACCAACCCAGTCCTCCTTGGCATGGAGGATATCAGTGGTGCACAGATTTCTGGAGAGACATTTTGTCAGTCTTCAGAGACTTTTGTAGCTGTTCTTTCTTGGATGGGTTTTGTTCCTCTACCTTGCTCTTTAAAATACCCCACAGGTGTTCTGCTGGATTCCAGTTAGGCAGCATATCTGGCCAGGTTGCAGTTTTCACTTGACTTCTTTAGAAACTCTTGTGTGATTTTGGCAGTGTGCTTTGGATTATTAATATGCTGCAGTATTCCTGGGAGGCATCTTGTCAGTCAGTATTTGGTATATCCACAGGTATTCATGGTGCCATCTATAAATGTCATCTCTCCAACAACTCATGCAGCCTCATCACTCTCCCACCTCCTTGCTGCGATGTTGGGACTGTGCATTCGCTGTTGTAGTCCTGGCGATGTTCGTGCCAAACTTACTGGGCCCCGTCTCAGCCGAACAAATTCATCTGGTCTCATCTGACCACAGAATGTGCTCTCAGTACTCATCATGAGAGTTATTTTCATGTTATTTAGCAAAGATTGATTTTCCAGATTTGTGTTGAAGATCAAGCAAGTTTTTTTGTTGTTTTTTTTTTTTCTTGGACGGCGTCCACGGACGTTGGCATTATGCAGTGTCCTTCACACTGTCTGTGCTGTCACACAAAATCTGATTTCCATTGACAATCCCTGTGCCAAGTCTGAAGTCGTTGCCCATCTCACAGCTAGGTTGCGCGATCTGTGTACCATCCATGGCGTCATTTTTGGAGGACGCCACTGCGGCTGTAAGTGTCACTATGGCTCGTTGTTTACCTCCTGGTTACTGCTGCAACTGTGCTTTGGCTGATTTTCAGTTGGTCACAGATCTTCCTGTATCCATCTTAATGAAGTCTCGCTATGATCACGATGAAGTTTTCTGACTTGTGTGTCCATGATCACGGATATATTCATTTTTATTGCAGTGAGTTTCTACTTAGGGGCCTGATTTTCACTAGAGGCTGTCTCAGATATTTGTTTTTGGCAGGTGCTTAATTATGAGCATCTGTAACACTGGCGTATTTGCATCCCTGTCTGCTTTCCACCTGTGGAGGCTTTTGTTATTTCCACAAGTTTAAACATGATACCATTTTTAATGAGGGGCTGCCTGATAGGTTGCCTAAAATAAAACAGCTGGTCTGACAAGGAGTTGCTTTTTTTGAAATGTGTTTCCTCCGTCTTCATTGCGTCTTCTCTTTATCACTATGACAACTCACTCCTTGCACATGATGGTGGGTTGATAGAAATATACTTTCTCTTACAGTCCTTATGTAAGCTCTATCAATCTGTTTCAATTTGAATGTTGTTTAGCCGAATTGTAAAGATGAATTAATGTCCTGGAGTTAGTTTGTCAGTCATTGTTTTCTTTCATGCTTTCACTTGAAACGGTGAATGCTTATTGGAGCACCAGAATATAAAATTTAACCTTGTTCATTTGCACATTGGCTCGAGATCAGGCCTGACCAGGACAGACAGGGGCTGAACTGTTAATATTTAATCCAATATGCAGAATGAATTTCTCAGTATGCATGTAAGCGCGTGAGGGATTCAGATGTGTGATCTGTGAATGTCTGTCGCTTTCAGTTTTCACCTTTTGCCAAGGGCTCCAAGCGTTACATGCTGTCCACTGGAACTGATGCTACTGTTTGCTTCTGGCAGTGGGACGTCCACAACATTAACTTCAGGTGAGCGCTGCTTGTTTGGCAATAGTGTGTGTTGGAAATTGTGATGTGTGTGAACATGTGGTCAAATTATAAATCCATTAAATACCTTTGAAGATTGTTCTTTACTACGAGCCAAGTGTGTTTTCATGTAATTTTTAAGTTCTCATGAAGAAGCAAAAAACTGAGAATGCTGTATGAATGTATGGAAGGATATACTGTTTGTTGACTTCAAATGGTTCTTCAGTGGTTTGGCAACAGGCCTAAAGCATAACTGGAAAACAAGCCTAACTGGGTTGAAAGTATTCTGTGTCCCAACGACGATTACTGTATCGAAGACTGAACTTTGTATGTAGGTGCATTGAGTTGAACAGTAAACCAGCAGGGCAAAGCATAAAAGAACCACAGCAATGAGATGTTAAGACAGACAAAATGAGTATTAAGAGATTTGTACAGTGCAAGTATGTGGATGAGCCTTAGCTGACAGCAGAATGTCAGCTAGACATCTGACCTGACTGTAATCACACCTGTAGTCTTGATGTCGAAATGCTAGTTAGTTTGTACAAAACATTAATTGACAGTTGTGTTGAGGAATGAGTAAACAAGTAAACACTAGATTCAAAGGTTAGTTCTGATCTTATGGGGCATTTAACTACTCGCTGCTAAAGGGCATATAGAGGCAAATGAGGTTGAGCGTGCAAATCTCACTAATACCAGATGTTCTTCAACACCGTGCTCCTGTTTTACACGTGCCACGAAAAAAATTCCTGCTTTGTAACATTTCTTCTGCTCCTCTTGAAGTGATCGGCCGCACAAATTTACAGAGCGGCCGAGGCCAGGAGTTCAGACTGTGTGCTCCTCATTCAGTCCAGGTAATTAGCCATTTTGACCGTGGGTCATTCTATCAAACCAACCGAATCTGATAACGGTTCCCATTGCATCAGTTGAATGTCTGTGATATAAGGTAATAAAAACAAGCATCGGTTAAAATGTTCAAATATGACAATATTAGACGATTACTTTGACTCGGGAGGAATCATGGCTGGAAGATGAGCCTGTTTTTAAAATGCAGGTAAAATGACCTGTCGTATGTAAGAGCTTGTTATCACCAACCATGTATCCCATAAGATGATGTGACCCTTGAAAGTTCACCCTAAATGCACTTTTTAAAGTTTTCTCTGGTGAATTATCTGAAACAGAAAACACACCCTAATTGATTTTTCATAGAATGACCCATATTGTGTATACAGTGCTGTTGGTGCACAAACCTGTATATCCACAGTTCTCAGTATGATCAGCATATGACTATTGTAGACATACATTTCTCTGAACCTAGATGTAGAAACTTAAAGCTTTTTATTTTTCAGGTGGGATGTTCTTAGCAACTGGAAGTACTGATGATGTCATCAGAATATATTACATGGGAAGCGGGAGTCCAGAAAAGATATCAGAGCTCCATGAGCACACTGTAAGAACAGCATGCTGCATATATAAAGAATATAATCTGAGCTGCAAATCTACGTTTTAACATGAGAAGTGTGCAGGTTTTTCCTCATCATTCTCCTTATGTTCACTCTTTTTCAGGACAAAGTTGACAGCATCCAATTTTGCCACTCAGGTGAAAGGTATATAAAACAGTCTAAAATTACAATTGAATATTGCACATTTTCCGTGAGTTAATACTAAATTAAATGTAACCGTGTATAAAGTGATGGTTTACGGTGTTTGTCGTTATCCCATCTCAGGTTTGTTAGTGGAAGTCGAGATGGAACAGCGCGGATCTGGAAGCTCCATCAGCGGCAGCAGTGGAGGTGCATCTTGCTCAACATGTCCGCCACTCTTCCAGGGTAAGGACTCACTTTGTAGCTGCGCTCCAGTTTGGATGAAAGCAGCCTTATCTTGGTGTGAATGCCTTGAATGTACACTGAGTAAGCAGTAGGATATGCAAGAGCAAGAATCCCATTTGCAATAAAATGCGTCCGATTTGCTGAATGAAGAGCAACCATTTGCTGCCTAAGCTGCCTCAAAGAGCTGTCGGAGCATGTCCAAGTGAACCAGGTGTTGATGTGAGCTGAGGAATCCATTTGCTTAAATGTATTATTTGTTCAGTTGTCAGATTGTATAATTCTTGGCTCCGTCATCTGCCTGCAAAACTGTGACTAACAGGTTGTGAAAATTCTGCATCTCTTCCAGCTAAGGCCTGACTGACTGAATTTTTCAGTGCAATGCAATTGTATGAAAAGATTTTTAGAAAACCTTTGTCTGCTGATGTTTTACAGTTTGAAATACTATCTATTATTCACACTGTAAATTTTACACTTCTGTCACTGCTTCAGATGTATGAAGGACCCTGGTTTAATATTTCTCTTGCAGTACAAGTGTGCCTACATTAACCTTGATACTTAGCGGTAGGGTAGGCTAAAGCAAGGTATTTGTTCCTGGAGAGTAACAAAAGGAAAAGCTTACGAATGTTTCACTATTAATCCTCTTGCTAAGCTGATTGATAAGACAGATTTTGTGTTCTCTGCATTGTAGCTTTCCAACAGAGCATACTTCTGGACAGTTTGTTCAGTCTCTTGCTTCCAAACAACAGTGGCCTTATTTCACTGTTCGATTTATACAGGATTTGTACATACAAAGTTACTGTGCTGATACAGCAATTCACTAAAGTGTTCAACTCCTTCCATGTTTTTTTTGGAATGCACCCAGCTTTAATGTCTTGGGAAGAACTAAAAAGGAGCCTCACTGGCAGCTTCTAAAATTGGCTCGTCTGCCAAAGGTCGCAAACCAAACTGTCTTTCAGAAGTCATTTTTAATGATGAAAAATAATTTACATTCTTCCTAGCAGCATGTTATCTCTTTACATTCAGCGCATTTTCATGGTTCAAACTGGTACCTGAGTTAAAAGGGGGTCGCTCTAATTAATGGATTCCTCATGAGGTGGAAATTATTCCAGTATAAAGGGAGTTTTTCATCCTCTGGACGGTGTGAGAGCAAAAGTTGGCAACGACAAAATATGAGAATAATCTGGACCAGTTATTATAAAAGCTTCAGTTATTCATTTAGCTGAGGAAGTCGCTAGTAGATCACATTAAAGGCACCCAGTCTGTTCAGTATTACGGATTTTGTGATGGCATGAAGCGGTAGGAGTGACACTGTTTTTTTAACACAAGAGAAAACAACCGACTTGTTAGTAATCGTGAAAGTGAAAGGCAAAGCATGAGCACACAGAATAATCCTGTCGAAGGGGAGCAGGGAGAAACGTGCATATTGCAATAACTTGTGGAAAACACGGGCCTGCTTTCTAGAAATATCATCAAATACAGCCTGTCAGACATTTGATTGTCGTTTATGTTCAGTACTTTAAGCAACTGTGTATGGCAAGCCCTTTTAACATTTAATAGCTAGTCTGGATGTGTAATACAGATATCCGCAGTTCAATTCTTCCTAGTCAAAATGAACATTTCAGATATCCACAATGACATTATTCCAATCCACAACTGCAATTTCAGATACCCACAACTTAATTCCTCCTTGGATGAATCACATCACTTTCCCCATTCATGTGTATGGGTTTTCTCATTACAGATATCTTTAATTTAATTATGGTTAGCCGCAATGTGAGATGTGGATATCTGCAACTCAATTATGACTATCCATAATTCCATTTTGAGATATCGACAATTACAATCCGACTAGTCACAAATCCAAATTAAGATATGTTCAAATCCCCTCCATTAAAGATGGCCATAATGGCATTCATAGAAATATTTAATTACGTGTTAACTATTCAAAATGATGTTATAGATGTCTTGAACTGGAATGACGACTAGTCAGAATGAAATTGTCGATATCTCAAACTAGATTCACGGATAGTCATGATTTAGTCGCAGATGTCTATTATCAAGTTATGGGTATCTTTAAATGAATTGTGGTTAGAGATATCTCAAATTCGAGATATCTTTAACTGCTATTATGACTAGTCAAAATGTAATTACAGATATCTTGAAATAGAGTTTCGACGAGGCGAACTGATGTTGCAGATATCTGTAATTATGGCAGAAGTTATGACCGGTAGGAGGAGGGGCTTGCTGCAGGCGGGAGGCCGAAGCGGTTTGCTGCTGTAGCCGATTTAAAACACCAACCATCCTGTCAGAGCAGCCTGCTGAACCCGAAGTTGGACTTTTTGACCGGGTTTTGAGATCATTGTTCTGAGACCATCCAGACTCTGTCAAAGGTCCTCAAATGTGTCTGGAGGGGGAAAAAAAGGTTCAATGCGTCGTAGATTTCTTGCACGACTCTCAAGTGAACATAGCTCTTGTTCCCCACAGAGTCCTTGATTATGAATTTGCAGTATTTCATGGCGTTTTCTAACTATCTTATCGATGACAGCAACCGCCATTTCTTCTGCTAAGAGCGCTGTTAAAATTGTTTTTCCTCTTCTCTCCTCAGTATCCAGTAAGAAGCCTAGCATGAGCAGAGTCATGAACACAATTCTGACAGTGAAAATCACATTTAGGATATCGTTAACTGTAATTCTGACCAGTTAAAACTGAATTACAGACATCTGCAAGTGGCATTTAGGATGCGTGACGAGGCAAACGCGGTTTTCGTGAGGTCATTGCAGATATCTGTAACTCAGTTTTGACTAGTCGAATCTGAGTTACGGATATCTCTAACGGCCATTGTGACTAGTCAAAATTTAACCTTTGACTTGTCACAATTATGTTGTTGATATCTATAATGTTAAGTCCGGAGAGTCAAATGTGGCTATTAAATGTTGGGAGGGCTTGCCATAACCGTGTCACTATGAGTCGGTATGTTTTAGGAGGCAACATACTTAGTGCTTCTTTTTCTTCCAGTGCTGAACCAATGAGTGAAGAGGAGAGCTACTTCAAACCCAAAGTCACCATGGTAGCGTGGGATCGCCATGACAATACAGTCATCACGGCTGTTAACAACCATCTCCTCAAAGTGTGGAACTCCTACACAGGACAGCTGCTACATATCCTTAAAGTAATTGTGCTCAGTCTTCTGTTTCTCTTGGAGAATATAATTTAACCTGGCTCATTTTTAAACCCGAGTGTTGCTTTCAGGGCCATGAGGCTGAGGTGTTTGTCCTCGAACCGCACCCTTTTGACCCCAGGATCATCCTGTCTGCCGGCCACGATGGGAATGTGTTCATATGGGATCTGCTGCGAGGGACAAACACACAGCATTACTTCAACATGGTACAGTGACATGTCTACTGAATAGTAAACATACTAATAATGCAGCATGATAAGCTCTAATTTAGAGACATGCCACGATGAATAAGATCATATATGGCAACATGCAGAACGATAACACTGAAACTGACTTAGTTTAATGTATTATTTGTCTGTGTGGCTGAAGAGGTTTTTTTAATGCGCAACTTTCCCTCGTTCCTCCTGAGTCTGCTACGTTATTGTCTGCAGTCCTTTCAGGGGATTTTCTTTTCACCTCCTGTTATTTTTTGGACTCCCGGGACAAAGTGGATAAGAGAAGGAAACAGAACATTTACTTTGAGGGCTTGCAGGATCTGAAAGGGAAAAAAATCAGACAGAGACACACATTGTGAACAGAAATTAAAAAAAACCTAAAATGGAAAAAAAAGGTGCTACTGTTAATAATTCTGCTTTTGTGCTGAGTTTGTCACCTTGTTAATTAGTTTTGTTACCTGGGGTGTTTTTGTGTTTTCCATCCAGATTGAAGGCCAGGGTCACGGAGCTGTTTTCGACTGCAAATTCACTCCTGATGGCCAACGTTTTGCCTGCACAGACTCCCATGGCCATCTGCTCATCTTTGGCTTTGGTAGTTCCAAGCCCTACGAAAAGGCAAGAACAATTGTTGCATTCTACAGATTGAGAAAACGTTATATCCCTTGAATCGTGGCTCTTCACAAGCTTTACTGTACTGCATGGAAGTGCAACATTGGCATCCGAAAAAGGAGCTCATGTGACTTATCTAACATCCTAAATATAACAGCTGTAAAGTGAAGTCATCTCTTAAATTGCTGTTCCTCCACGCAGCTTCCAGACCAGGTGTTCTTCCACACAGACTACAGGCCGCTGATCCGGGACTCTAATGGCTTCGTGCTCGATGAGCAGACACAGCAGGCGCCTCATCTCATGCCCCCACCGTTCTTGGTGGACGTAGATGGCAACCCCCATCCTCCAAGGTAGACATCGCATTGTTTTAGTTATACTGCAGCAGTTTAGTTTTCAGTTATTAACTATGGATTCAGATGTTTGAATGTTGACCCCAAGGCCAGCATGAAGAACAGAGCTGAGTAAAGCAGTTAAATTCTTTTGGTTTTTGATGTCACATTGTCCTTGAACATCTAATTTTTATGTATGTAATTCACAGCAATAGCAGTGTTGGTTTTACTCGCTGCTAGTATCAACCACTCATCTTTGATTTCTTTTCTCCAATGCTTTTGAATTTAAATTTTCATTTGATTTTTAGGTACCAGCGTCTCGTCCCAGGGCGGGAAAACATTGCTTCTGAGCACCTGGTTCCTCAGCTGGGATACGTAGCCACCAGTAAGGCCGTGCTTTGACCACAACTCGTCCAAGTTACAGAAGACTTTTGCTATTTAAATTACAAATCCATTCCCACTGCTTCATCAGCCAACTAGATTTACCAACACATGAACTGTATTTTTCCTTCGTAGATGCCAAACTTGATCATTTTCAGAACTGCTGACTGACAACCTGACTCGTCCTCTTAATTCCTCTGTGTCACATCCGCAGGCGACGGCGAGGTGGTGGAGCAGGTGATCAGCCAGCAAACTGCAGAGCACGAGGAGGTCACGATAAGACGCAGCAGCCTCCTGGACGAAGCCATCCGGCAGCTTCAGGCGCAGCAGGATCGGCAGAACCAGCCTGAGACAGAGGCGGTGCCGGGTTCTCAAGCAGAAGGTCAAGCTGAGCGACACGGTCCAGTGTTGCCACCGGCACCAAGCACACCACGCAGAGGTATCAATCAGTACACCACACTCAGTTGATTTCTTTTAACCCTGCTTGCATTACTTCATTAATGTCCATTATTGCAAGCCTTTACCATACATGCTCAAATAATTGGGTTACACTGCAGGTGCCGTCTGTTTTTCACTGAGCTTTGAAAATCCAGTTTTACTCATTGTGCTGACCTGAAATAACCTGCAGAACAATCTAAAGCTTGACACATTTTAACCTGAGGGCAATTCAGGGTTTTAATTTCACCTTATTTTACTTCTTGCTGCTCCTGTTTTATTAGTTTTTAAATCTGAAATACTCAAATGAAGGCTTTTGATATGTCACTAACTTTGCCTTTCAATGTATATTTTTTTCATTTTTGTTATTCAAGTTTGTGCAAGGTTCGCCTACATCTGGTCTCAGCTAAATTGTAAATAAGGCCTCCATACCTAATAATGTCCTCTGAGTTTAAATAAGGGTGAATATTGATGAGGTGAGCTGGTGGAGGTTAAAATGTCACACAAAAAATGTCACGTACAAGAGAGTGAGTTGTTTCTCATTTTTCTTTGACTGCAGTGTCCGTGAACGACCGAGCAGATGTGCAGTCGCCCCCTAACGTGGGTTTGCGTCGCAGTGGACAGGTGGAGGGCGTTCGGCAGATGCACCAGAATGCTCCTCGCAGCCAGATGGCTACAGAGAGAGACCTGCAGGCCTGGAGGCGCAGGGTGGTGGTACCTGAGCTGCCACCCAGCAGCTACAGGTAAAGGTTTATCTTTACCAGCCTAAGATATGAGATGTGTGTGACTTTTTGAGGCTTTATATTAGAAGTTGTTTCTGGCCAAATTATGAATATGTCATATTTTGATATGACCTGAATGGAAACGGACCACCGTCCATTTTTTAACTGATCAGTATTTATTGTAACCACTCACAGAAGAAATGAGTAATGTTGATTATTTTGTACCAATGGCACATGTCCAGGTCTGGGATATAATAGATGGTAAGTGAACAGTCAGTCCTTGTAGTGAGTGTTGGATGTGAGAGAAGTAGGCAGGTGTAAAGACATGAATAATTAGACAAGAGCCAAGTTGTTTCGGGTGGCTAACGGGTCAGAGAATCTGAGAAATGGCGGGGATGCTCACCATCAGCAGGGATGAGTACGAACCAGCAGTGGTCGGAGGAGGAACAAACCAGCGACAGACTGTAGGTGGATGTGTTGGAACAAATGTGGCATGTGGCAGCTCAACTTAGCACTAAGGTCCTGTTGCCAGACTCCACAGGGTACCTTCAGAGGTCTTGTACAGCCCGTGCCTCGGAGGGTCGTGGCCGTTTTGGCGGCAGACTATGCAGGAGTAGTCATAATGTTTGGTTTTTAAAGCTGTGCAAATCCAACAGATTTCACCTTTTTCAAGAAATTAAATTTTTGAGAATTTGTTGAGTTGATAGTAAGAAACTCAATCCTTTGATTTAAGAGAATGTAAATGCAGCCTGGTTATTGACATCAGCATTGACGTAAACAGAAAAATGGTAAATGATCTGCACTTATATAGCGCCTTTTTCTACCTTAGTGGTATCCAAAGTGCTTTACAATGTGTATCTCATTCACTCATTCACCATTCACACACACATTCACACACCAATGACAACTGAGATGCCATGCAAGGCGCTTGTCTGCCACTGGGAGCAACTTGGGGTTCAGTGTCTTGCCCAAGGACACTTCGGCATGCGGAGGGGCCGGGGATCGAACCGCCAACCTTGCGATCAGTGACCAACCCGCTCTACCACCTGAGCCACAGCCGCCCCAAAATGACAGTTGTTTGTGGCTAAACCCATTAAGAACAGGGTGACTTTGATACCTTTGGAGGTTTCTTTTGCTCTGGGTTTTGTTACTGTTCCTCATAAATTTTAAACAATATGGAAATTATTTTTCAGGGACCAAGAGGACATTCGAATAGCCAAAGGAGATGAGGAGATGGTGCAGTACAATGCAAAGAAGAGGCGCATTATCTACAGCAGCTGTCGAGTAGGTCTCTTAATTAGCAGTTTGAAAAATGTTTTCTGTTTCCTGTTTAATGCTGTGAACTGTTGTCTGACCTTATGTACTAAACCTCAAGCACTCAGCAAAGTGAACGCTACAGCATCTCTGTAACAAGTGAATTACATATCTGACAACATGCAGGATCAAAGGATAAAATGCATGTGTGGTGTACTGCATATTCACAGTGCCCTCTGAAACAGTTCATTAGTTCATTTTCAGAAATCGGTGTACGTGTTTTCTGGTTTCTCTTTGTTCTTCACGACTATTTCAGTACAATTTCTTTTTCCTGCCTGTGTTGAGCCAGTCCCATTTGTCCCTCCAGGATGATTCAGACGATGAACCCTCCTCTGCAAAGCGAGCACATGGACGCAGTGATACGCTGGAATTAATCGATTTCTCGTGTGAAGAGGGAGAAGAGACGGCGAGTTCAGAGGTACACAGCGAGGTATCACATTTTCTGCTTTCCCATGACTTGCAAATAGTCCCTTTTACAAGCTTCCAATGTGTGTTAGTATATTAAATTTTAAGCAGTTTCTCCTTTTTTGTATCTCTTCAGGACAATGAACTGGACGGCAGTGATCTGGATTCCTCCAATGATGAAGAGTGGAATAGTGACAGCTCAAGGTATGAAGTTTAAGGCTGAGTACCTGATGAAATAGTTAGCCTACATCAAACATGGAATAGAGAATAAAGTAGTCACTGGCATGTTAAAACTTTGTGTTATTTTAGGTGCCAATCCAGCTGCACTTAAGTCAGGTTGTCATCTACTGTCTGTAGCTTAAAATGCTAATCATATCTGCTTTTGACCGGACAGCCATACCTCCAGCGAGTACTCCGACTGGACCGCAGACGCCGGCATAAACCTGCAGCCCTCCACTCCCTTGTCGTCACGGAAACGGGTGAGGCGCAGACTGAGCAGCTCCGAAGAGGAAGAGGAGGAGAATGAGGAGGAGGAGGAAAAGCAGCAGAGTGACGAGGAGGAGAAACCTGGGAAGAAAAGCAAGGAGAAGGCCAAGAAAGCAAAGAACAAGTCGCCCAGGGTGAGTTCACCATTCCTGCTGGTTAGTTATTGCCTATGCATGACTTTACATGATGTCACTGACGAAGCACAGAGGGGAAATATTGTGACAAATATTTTTATATTTAACATTTTAACATCTTGGTGCTTCAATCAGCGTCCGAAGGCCAGACCATCCATCAACAGGGAAGTGTCCAATGAGTTCAGACCGTCACCCTGGATCACTGATGTCATTCCCAGGAAGTCTCCTTTTGTTCCCCAAATGGGCGATGAGGTACGTGGCATTAGAAGTGACATGGGCTTAGGTCTGTTGGCTTCCAAACAGTATTTTCTTTTTTCTTTTTTCAATTTATATATTTTGAAAGTAGAAATGAATTTTGGCACAAATATGGCATTGTAGTCGCCTGCAGTGCTGTTAATACCAATTACTTGGACAAATTTTTGTGGGATTAAATACATTTGACCCAAAATGACCGGACCTTTCACTGAACACACATTTAGTTTGTTTTTCAATCTGCCTTTTCCCATCAGTAAAGGGGTACTTAAACCTTCTGTGGTTAACACAACGTTTTTGCTGCATTTACAAATTAAAATCCTCAACAGAGCAAACAAAAATAGGAAAAGACACACCTTTATGAGCAACAATACTAGCACATCATGTGTAGGTAGAGGTTTTGAGCCTTGGCTGAACATGAGTAAGATAACAGATCTACAGGTTTTTTTTTTTGCCAAAAGCATATTTACTTTGCCTGGTTTTATTTGGGAGCAATGTGCTCATAGTCAGCTTCACAATTTCACTGTGACTTGTTAGCAAGAAATAGTGCTCTTTATACCAAGTTGCTTTAACAAAGCAGAGACGCAAAGGACATGTGAAAAGAATGTGAAAATATGGATAAATCAGCTATGACAAATGAAAACCGGAAAGATTAGGAGTTGATTTATGCACATATTAATGTAGTTCAATACTTTCGGCAAACATTTTATCAGCTCAGCAGGGCTTTAGGATCTCCTGTGTTTCACACCATCTACAAAAGTTCCTTTCTAAGCTTTGAATCTTGTGTCTTGTCAGGTGATCTACTTTCGGCAGGGACACGAGGCCTACGTTGAGGCTGTGAGCCGGAGTGAGCTGTACCCCATCAACTTAGAAAAACAGCCCTGGAGGAAAATGGAGCTGCGGGTAAGATTAAAGCCAAAAAAAAAAAAAGATAATTAAATGTTCCCAGTAGATGAATTTAAAGAAGACATCAAGCTTCAACAGTAATGCAGGTTTTCAGTTTAATTCGAAATATTGGAATTACAGACTGAATGAAAATCCTTCTGTTTGTTTCCTAGGACCAAGAGTTTGTGAAAATCACTGGAATCAAATATGAAGTCTGCCCTCCAACGCTTTGCTGTCTGAAGCTGACTCTTATCGACCACGGCACCGGCAAAATCACAGACAAGTCGTTTTCTGTCAAGTAAGCAACTCGGTCACATTAAACATCTCTCTACTGACAAACACACTTTTCATGATCTCATCAGCAGCAGCCCAGCATGAAGGTGGCTTTTTCCTAGGTCATGTCTGAATTTGGTGGATGTATATCAAGTGTGTAATTTAAAAAAAAAAGGTTATTATGATGTAGAACTGATTATACCTACAATATTTTGATCGTAAGCCGTTTACTTTATTTTGATTATCCTGTTTGTGCAGGTTAGATTTCACCTACTGTACTGTGTATTGGTATGAGCAAGAATCAGTTTCACAGACACGAAGCCTTGTAAGTTTTTTTTTGTATTTTGCCATCAAATTGACTCTGACGTTTTTTTCTCCAGGTATCACGACATGCCAGATGTGATTGACTTCCTGGTGCTGAGGCAAAGTTATGATGAGGCGCTTCGTAGAAACTGGCAACCAAGTAAGTGATGCCGATGCTCCCTCTTAGATGTGTTTCCTCATGTTTTGTGCATTTGCTTATTCAGCTTTATTAAATCAACTTTGTCAACATTTTAGACTAAAAGCTTCAATGGATTATTTCAGTTTGAGAGTATTTTATTATTTCTGCTTTGCGATTTCTCAGTCACAGATAAATGAGGTTTTGTTGCTGTTCACATGGATCCTGCTTCTAGTGATGAATCAGCGCAGTCACCCCCTTAAACAGCTTCCAGGCATTTTTTTCTCCATCACCTGACTTTGGTGTTGTTTTCCTTCTTGCAGATGACAGGTTTCGCTCAGTGATAGACGATGCCTGGTGGTTTGGGACCATCGTCTGTCAGGAGCCCTACCAGCCAGAGTACCCAGATAGTCTCTTCCAGTGCTTCAAAGTCAGGTGGGAAGACACACTTTGTTAGAACTGAAGTGATTGTTACTGTGACGGTGACACTTTCCAACACAAACTGCTTTTGTGCTTTTGATGCCTTTACTGTATAAATCAAAGCTAGGGTGCTTTAGACAGACAGTAGGCTGACTGGCTGACATTACTGAGGTTGACTGAGACTGCAGCAATGGCATTATGTACAGAGTTCCAAACAATAAACAATCTATATTTAGAGATCAGCTGGGCCTTGTCTCTTTGTCCCCTAGTGGTTATTAAAAGGCATAACAGTGTCGCCCTTGCCATGGTAGCAATATTTTTATTACTAGCTTTTAAAATGAGACAAAACGGTGTCATATTAGTTCATATATGATTAACTCTGAGTCGTTAAATAGTTTAACTGAAGAAAGTGTTACCATTCACTATTTTTTGTTTTCACCAGATGGGACAATGGGGAAACTGAGAAACTGAGTCCTTGGGATGTGGAACCTATTCAAGATGATGGTAATAAAGTTGTCTCACTAGCTTCCTGCTGTCACAAATACACAGTATTGGAGTCTGCTTACAAAGTTTGTGTAGTGACGGGATTGATGGCATATTGAAAAAGTCTGTCTCCGCTGTGCAGCTCAGCAGCCAGAGACAGAAGGAGGTGGTATCCCTGTGACAGCAGACGAGATGAAGGAGCTGATGTACAAGCCTCTGCCGGGGGAGTGGGGCGAGAGGAGCAGGGATGAGGAGTGTGAGCGCATCATCGCTGGCATCGATCATCTCATCACTGTCGGTGCGTTTGCATGAATAGTCATTCTGTAACTTCCTTTTGTTCACCTTCACGTCCCTCTTTTGTGTTTCTGGTCACTCTTTTCTCACATATCGTGGTATCTACACGTTCCTTTAACTGTGGAACAGATTCTTGCCAGATATTCTAACCCAGCTTCTTCTATGTTTGTGCAACAGAGATTACAGCTCCGTTCTCTGGTCCTGTGGACTTGATCCAGTATCCCACCTACTGCACCGTGATCGCCTATCCCACAGATCTGGGCACCATCAGACTGCGACTCATTAACAGATTCTACAGGTCAGTCCCTCCAGTCTTCCATCTACCTGATAATCCAAGCAGGTGTTGACTGTTGATGGAGCTCCGTGCTTGAAATGTTGAAATTCAAAACACTAATGTTTTGTACACTTTTTGTAGACACTGTATTTACTCACCTCTGTTGGTCCACAGGCGCCTCTCAGCATTAATTTGGGATGCCAGGTATATTGCACATAACGCCCGCACTTTCAATGAGCCAAGGAGCAAGATTGCCCACTCTGCAAAAATCATCACAAATGTCCTGCAGAAATTTGTCAAGTACGTATTACTGAATGTTTGTCTAAAAAAGAATCTGCTGTAGATCATGTGATGGTACACAAATTCTGAGCACATTATCATTCAAATTAGTAGTCTTGTATTATAATAAGTTGTCACATTTTCTTACTTCCCCAGTAATCCAAGCTGCACAGACATCATGGAGATTTACAACGCTGTGGAAGAAATGGATGATGATGACGTAAGTCTGGATAAATTAACAAGCTTTGTGTTATTAGCATGTCTGTTGGTTGTTTTTTTCCATGGACTGCTGTCAAAATCTAGGTTTGATTTGAAAATCCAGTACTGTGCATACACTTTTGGCAGTAAATGTAAAGAAAAGATTTTAAAAAGTAAACAAAAATCAGTATTTGGTGTGAGATTGTTTTGCCTTTAAAATAGCACTAATACTCCTAGGCACACTAGTACCCCTTTTCCACCGAGCTGGTTCCAGGTCTAGTTCAGAGCCAGAGCCTGACTTAGCACCAGTTCTTTGTGTTTCCACCACCTAAACACCGGCTTCCGGTGCTAAAAACTGGAGCTTAGCAAGCACCAACTCTTTGCTGGGCCAGAGCTAAGAACCGAGTACATCAGGGGCTGGGGGCGGGGTTATCGTGACCAACGATCAACGGTGGAAAGGGACACACAAGCGATAATTTGTGTCTTTTTCACCAGGACGTCCCTGGTCTGATCACAGATGTGTTCGAATGACTACCACGACACAGAAGTTTTACACACACTGTTGCGCATTGAAATTCGGTACAACTGTGTCCCACCAGTAGCGTGATCACGGATGTGCCCAGGCAACAACAGCCTCCACTTCGCAATCAGCCTTAAGACCATCTATAAAGACAAACATGGCTATTATCATCAACTTATTGTGTTTGTTTACCTGCTATGGAATCAATGCAAGCGTATTGGTTTTACGGTGACCTAATGACGTGGCTCCAACTTGACTCCTTGCCAATGGAAAAGCAAACAGGTTCTTAGGAGGAGCGAGATTTGAACCAACTAAGCACCAGCACTAAACTAGCACCTGGTTCTTCTTGTTGGAAAAGGGGTATAGTGCACATTTTACAGCATTTTGCAGGAAGTTGTTCCGACCGTCATGGAGAACTTGCCACAGTTTTTTATGGATTTAGAGACTCCGTGTATTTGTCTCTTCATGCCAAGCCTCACTCAATGATGTTGAGTTCAGTGCTCTGTGGGGGGTCATACCATCTGTTGCAGATGGCTCTTGCTGGATATTTACGGTTGTTGTTGGAATAAATTTAGGCTCAGTCAGATGTCTCCCTGATGGTACTGCATTATAAGTTAGAATCTAAACTTCTGAAGTGTCTCTGAAACTTATGCACAGTTCTGTGCATGCAAATAAGTGAATCAGCGAGAGAGGAGATTAGGTAAAGTAAACCTGAATTACATGTAAGCAGTTGCAGTTGATCGTAAACAAGGTGGCTTTCCATTTTGAGGCCGTTATCTGTGAACACATCATTTGAAGATGCAATTATAACTAAATTAATGATGACATTTAAGTAATCCAAGTTTGTTTGCTGCCTACAGGAAGAAGATACAGAAGCACCCGGAACATCATCTGGACACAGACTGCGTCAGGTAAATGAATTCATAGAAGAGATCTTGTTCAAAGGTCTATTTGTACAACTCTAAACCGTAACAGGCCGTCACTACTGTCACTCTGACACATATGATTGTTATGGATTAGAGTTTGGTTTCATGTGTTACCTGTTAATGATTTCCTCTCTTTTTCCTGATACGTGCAGCGCTCTGTTGAGGTGCCGCCAGACAGAGATGCCTGGAAGGAACAGTGCAAGAGTCTGCTCAACTACATATTTACCTGTGAGGACTCGGAACCATTCAGGCTGCCTGTGAATCCTCAGAACTACCCAGTAAGTAAACATAGCACACTGCAACTACAGTGCGAGTGAAGAAACATCAGCAGGTTGTGTTGTTTAGTTGTGTGTCCAGTGCTTTGGAAATCTAAATCATGCTTGTTGTGTGTGCCCAGGACTACCATGACATCATTGACACGCCCATGGACTTTGGCACAGTGAAAAGGACCCTTGAGGAAGACCACTATGAAAACCCTACAGAGCTGTGCAAAGACACCCGGCTCATATTCGCTAATGCTAAAGCCTACACACCCAACAAACGCTCCAAGGTATAGTGTAATTAGCTCTGTGGAGGAATGTCAATGTATTGAAACTTCTATAAAATACTAAAGCAATAATGGTTTAGCCTTTACACTTTGTATTTTAGCTTGTCTGCTGATTTTTTTCTTTTTTTCTTTTTTGTTTTCTGATAGATTTACAGTATGACCTTGCGGCTCTCTGCCTTCTTCGAGGAGCGAATCAGAACAATCATATCTGAGTACAAAACTGCTGTGAAAAGCAGTGACAGGCTCCGCCGCAGTCAGAGGTTTCGCAAGAAGATGCAGCAGCAGGATCAGCCCACTGCCACAACAAGGTCTGCGTGAGTTTGGCTTATCTGCCTAAAAAAATCCTCATTTGGCATGCCTTGTGCTCCAAACATGATGCATTATAATCTTGCTTAAGTGCTTTCTTGTTGGAACTTGTTTCTTTCTCCATTGAGCGCTCGCTAACAAAGCGTAAATGTTACTTTAATTAGATTTAATTTGAAACCGTTAAGTTGTCACTAGTCAGTTTCTGGCTCATGTTTGCAGCAGTCTGATTAAAAAAAATGGATTCTTCTTTTCTCAAGTCAAAAGAGGGCTGCACTGAAAACTCAGGAAAAAGTGGAGTCGACGTCAGTGACCAAATCTACCTCAGCCAAAGTGTCTGTTCCTGAAAGGGCCGGGAGGAGTCGAAGCAGCAGCTCAGGTCACAGCTCCTCAGACGACGACTCCGGCTCCAAAGGTGCTTCATCAACACCAGGTACCAAAGAAAAGAAGTTATGCCTCTTTAGTAGGTTGAAGTGTAACTGTATCAGGTGTGCTGAACATTCATGGTTAAGATGTCAGAACTAAAAAGCTGTCTTAAGGCAGTTTTAACAATGTTTGCTTCAGAAAATGGCTTCCTGACATGCAAAAGCTTGTGAAGTCTGACACTGTAGCTCACACTTACAGACATGTGAAGAGATGGTTGACTTTTGTTACTTATTGAATGCCATTTAATTGTATTGGGATGAAAAGAACCTGTGATTCTACTTTGAGTTGATTATGTTTTTCTCTGCTCTGCTCTTTTATTTTAGAGTCTGAGAGCGAGTTGAGCGTGTCAGAGGAGGAGAAACGTCCAGCTTCCTCAAGGCACCATCAACGCAGACATAAAGCAAGAGTTACAAGGAGCCACCGTGCCAAGCAGAGGAAAAAAGGTCAGGAGTGAAGTATTTCCACCGAAAAAATAGAAAATAAATGTGCCTGTAAGTTGTATGTTGAGAAAATTGTCCTGTTATTGTTACTAGCTGCTGAGAGCGACAGTGAAGACGAGGAAGAAGACGATGAAGAATTTGACAGCGAAGGTGAAGAGGGAGAGGATGGAGAGTTGTCCTCCCAGTCTTCAGGTCATCGCTATCCCAGCAGGAGTAAGAGCAGCAGGAGTACACGGCTGACCAGAAACAGCGCTGCTGGAGACAGAAAATGGAAAGGTAACCACTACTGACTGTCTTCAGCTTCAAACTGAGTAAACCACAAAACCCACCAGTCAGCGTGTTTAATCGTCATTCTGAACGGCTTGTTTTCAGAAGGCAGAGCTGAAATGAACGGCCACAGCAGCAGGTCGACTCGCAGGGAGAGGCGTCACCACCGCGACTCTGACAGAGCCACGTCTCAGGGCTCCGACAGGGAAGAGGAAGTCACAGGTCGCAGGTCACTCAAGAGAAAGACTGCGAGGGCGGCTGTGAATAAGATCAAGCTCCTCGAAGCATCAGATGAAGACTACGAGGAGGAGGAGGAGGAGAAGCAGCCGACGAGGAGCAGCAGCCGTCTCCGCCACACATCCTGGGCCAGCAAACGCACTGCTGTGATCCAGAGCAGCTCAGATTCAGATGGAGAGTCATCAGCAAGGGGTAGGCAGACACTTTTCTTTCCAGAGCACCAGAAAATGCACTGTGTCCATGTGTTTTCATTTCTTTCCGGCTCCTTAGGGGATCGATTTTCACTCGGTTCTGCTCTTTTTTATTGTCTAGCCTCTCAGAATACAAAGGAATCAGGTGGTGAATCCAAGGATGAGGAGGATGGAAATGACAGTGATACTTCATCCTCCTCCCAGAATAAGCAGAATGGAGACACCAAGTCCATCAAACAGAGAACATTAAGACAAGCTGCCAAGACGAAGGGAAATGGTGAGAAATGTCCTCATCAATCATGTTTAGTCTTTTTTTCTAACTGTGATAGTGGTGTTTTGAAAGTTGCTCTAATCAGATGCTTTTCTTTTTCTTCCTGTGCAGATGCTTTGTCCCACGTGAATGGACACAGTGCGAAACATCACAAGTCGAAGAGCAACTCTGAGCATGAGGAGACTGCAGAGGAGAGCTCTGGCGAAGCTGAGGAAGAGGAGGAGGTGCAGGCACCCAAGTCTCAGAAATCCTCTAAAAGAACAGCAGCCGCTCCAGTCAGGAAAAGTAGGATTACAAGTGAGGAGGAAGAGGACACTGAACGCCAGACCACAAGACACAAACCTCCTGTAAGCTCAGATGACGAGGACAAAGACCACAGTTCCCAGAAACACCCACACCAAAATGGAAGAAATGTGGAGGAAGCAATCCACAGGGACTCCAAGAAAAAAAGTAAAGTTTTACCGTCAAAAAGCCAAGACAAACAAAAGTCTGCCTCAACTAATAAACTGGATGGTGCAGAATCAGATGAAAATAGTGATTCTCCAAAGAGATCCAGCCCACGCAAGAAAAAACTGAAAAAAGAAGTGCAGGAAGTGGAAAGCAATCACTCCAGTGAGGAATCTGAGTTTGAAACAAAGACGAAGAGGTCAACGAGAAACAAGAGCAAATGCAAACGGCCTCGTGGCGACACCTCGGCTTCAGAGACATCTGAGCAGGAGTACAAACCCAAGAGGAAGTCGAGGAGGAAACGCTCCACTGGCTCGTCAGACGAGGAGTCGGATAATTCGGACAACACATCAAACAGGCGGCTGAACCTCCGAGTCCTACCAAAAAAGAAATACATCAGTGACAACTCTCTTTCTGAGGAGGACTCTGCTTCTGCGAACCAGGGTAGACAGAGGAATGGTAACAAAACAGCAGAGTCGAGGGAAGATAGGTATAATGCAAGAGTGTCTAACAGAACCTCTCCCAATGAAACCAGGAATCAGGTGTCTTCCAAGAGAAAACGTATTTACACTTCAGATTCTGAAGACGGTGAAGAAGAGCCAGCACCCAAGAACAATAAAAATATGAGGTCAGGCTCCTCAAAGCACTCCAAAAGGGAATCCAAACAAGAGGATGGTAACAGCAACGAGAAGGAGACTTCTTCCCACTCTGATTCCAGCGAGGAGGAGGAAGAGGAAGAAGATACTGGTCGTTCAAGGAGGGGGAAGAAAAACGCGAGGCAGCCAAAATACAAACGAAAGGAAAGCTACAGCAGCAGCAAACACAGTTCAGACTCAGAAAGCGAGCAGTCGTCTTCAGCCTCTGAAAACTCATTTGCCAGCTCAGGGTCCCACAGCAGTCCAAAGAGGAGAAGTCACGTACGGTCTGGGATCGGCGAAAGGACTGCCAGCCGCCAGCTAAGGCAGCGCCGCCGGAGAGCTGCCTCAGAGGAGGACGACAGTGACGAGTCGTACAGCCAACCGCGGCGAAAGACGCGCGTGAACACCCGCAACCGGGGGAAGCGGACGGTAAATTATCACGACAGCGAATGAAGGACATAGCGGCTGGAAGTACAGGCTTAAGAGGGAAGACGGACATTAACTGGAGACCTTAAAGACACTTGATGGCCACGTTATGGTAGTAGCACTGGAGTCCTCGAGAGAAAATGCTGTGAATCTGTTTCATTCAGGGATATTTATATTTTCTATGAAAAACATGTTTATAGATGTAATACAAATTCAAGCATTTGAACTGCTGGTTTTCGCAAGGATACAGAGCAAAACACCACCTCCCATACTGCTTGTTGTGATTTGGCCAGCAGAGTAACCATTCTGGGGGATCTTGTCGGCTTGGGTGCTATCTAATATACCTCTGTTTAATCAAGCATATTGCTGGCTTGCACTAAGATACACTGTAATGAGGTATTTCATACACTAGTTTTGCATTAGAAACTCAGGGGTCAACTAAGTTTACTGTAGTCTCAGACATGCAGTTGTGTTTTGAGCTAAGGTAAGGACAAGAAACTATTCCAGGTCGGCAGATGTCCAAGCACATTCACTGGGACAAACAAATCCGTGTTCAGACTTTTGACTACAGCACTCCTTTGTAAATCCACACACTTAAAGCTTGACTGTATTGTGAGTTGATATGAGCCAAATGAACGAAAATGTTTTTTCCCCCCCATACATTTCATTTTTTTTCTTTAGATTTGTGTTGTATTCTAGTGAATTGATGTAAATATGTGATTGAGAACAAAACTGTCTGAACGGCTTGGCGATCAGTTTGTAGCAAATCGTTTATTTAAATTTGAGCTTTTTTTTTTTCCATTTTTTTATTTTTATTTTTTACATTTAACTGCATTGTCTTGCCATATGTCACAAATTGGTACCCTTTTGCCAAGTACAAATAACCAAAAGTACTTAATGCAAAATGCTGTCATTTCTCATATTGGGAAGACCTTTTATTGTTGTCCTGTGTTACCTTCTTTCAGTATTAAATTCTTTTTCAGAGTTGACTTAAGACATTTTGCCAGTCACATGGTTTCATTTTGTTTATCGGGAGGTTTCTAAATACAGTCGCTTTATGACATTTTGCTTAATGTTTTTCGTACTACACCTTTAATAAACAGATTTCACAGGAAAACTATTAACGCAATGTGGTCGTGGAGTGCAAGGAATGAGTTATTCTTCCTATTAATAAAGACATAATTTCAAGGTGCATTCTGTGTTGAATTTAATCTTATCCACTGATACCATGAGGATAGTACGTCTGTTTATAATTCTTTAACGAGTAATTTTTTTGTCTAATTTGTCTCTTATAGGGCACCTGCAAGCATTAATGTTGTAGTATGAAAGTGAATATAGTGTTGACCAAATGCTTTACTTATCTAACACAGTTAACTCGAAACTTTCTCTACTGTACAGCCGTAGCAATGTCATTTCCTTACACAGTTTATTTTTTCAGGAAAATAAAAAGTAAGCAAGAGAGGTTAATTATATAGCACTTTGTCATTATCAGTAGTTATAGAAAATGCCGTACAAAGGTTAAAAAAAAGATGGAGCCAAGATAAAATACTAGATGCAGTACAATAACATTGATTAAATCAATAAACACTACAGACATAAGAGAAATAAAATTGATTGACCGAACCAGCAGGGGAAAAAAATAACATGTAAAATCCAATTAGTATTTTGTATACATGTGCTGAACAGTTTATTTAAATGACACACATGACTCTATTTTCAAATATCTTCGGACACATCTCTACCTTGATTGTAATATATTTCTGTTTTTCACTCAGTCCCTGAATCGGCCATGGACAGATACCCATGAAAAATATTTTGAGAGGACAAAGCTATTGATTTCTTGATGAATAATTTACCAGCATCCATCAGCTTCCAGATAAAATAATAATTAAACCGGACTGCCTTTATGCTGGTTGATGCCTTAATTTATATGTTATTTCTCAGCGTCGTTTTATCTGTTTATTATTCCGTTATTTTCAAACAGCACATAAACATGCTGCTTTTATTGTAGAGGTTTCAAAAAAGAACGTCACTTCCGGGAACGGTTTTCGGTAGCTGATCGCACTTTCGACAGATTCGAAATATACAGCCTAATTTTTGTTATCAATAATATTTAAATATTCGGCAGTATTCCCAATAATATAACTACTTGAGCCATTTTTTGGTTATGATTACTAATTTCTTTAATGTGTATTTTATGCGTTTCTATTTTTTCGCGAAAGTAGCAGCGGCTACAGTCAGTTATATTTACTGTGATAGATAGCCAGTGCGCTAACATGTGAGCAGCTATGTTTACTACAGGTACGCTTCATACATGACAAAAAAGGACCTTTTGCCTTCAGTTTCCCCAAAGAGAGAAGTCTAAAATATATAATCGTCAGTTAAATAAGTTATTTCTATTTCCGGCTTTAGGAAACAGGCTAACGTCAAAGCTGAAATTTAGCATGTCCTCTGTGTTTAGCTACTGTCAGCTCTGTTAGCCTCAGTGGACAAAAGCTGATTGAACTTGAAGCAGGTTTAATACAGAATGTCTGCGTGTAAAAGGTTGCTTTACCTCGTAAAGCACAGGAGCCTCTGGACGCAGGTACAGAGAAACGTGACAACATGGTCGCCTGTTGGAGCTGCTTTCAATGCCAAACCTCACAGGAGACTGGATACTTTCGAGAAAAACGTGGTGTGTATGAGTTTTTATGGTTTCTGTTAAGTTACAACACTGCTCCAGTAATGCCTCTGTGTAATAGTAATAATGTGCAGCACTGGTAGGTGGTAATGTTTTATCATGACATTCCCAGTCTGTGTGTGTTTGACCCTGTGGCTGCAGGGCTTGTTTGGAGTACCAGAGCTCAGCTGTCCAGAAGGTTTCCAGGCAGCCACAAAGACAGCTCTGACCAACACACAGCGGCTGGTGGAAAAAGCTTGTTCTTGTCCTCCAGGAGCTGAGACAGTCGAGAGTTTCGACCAGCTGTCGGATGGATTGTGTAAAGTGGCCGATCTGGTGAGTTCAAATGGGCCAAATCGTTGCATTATAACTGGGCGAAGGTGTAATTAGGCCATTAGTATTATTCACATATAATATATCCCAAGTTAACAGGCTGATATTTGGCTAGTTTTCATTTAGATTCAAGGTTCAAAGTTCATATGCAGAGTAAGGAAACATGAATGAAACAAAAAAACATGAAACTTGAATTTCCCTCAGAATCAGTAGCATCATTTGCTGCTTTAGTTCGCAGGAGTCTTAAATTCAAGGCTGATAGAAAAGGATTTCTGTGATGCTGTATTACTTTTATTACATGACAAATCAGATGGCACTAATATATATAGACTGAATGTCCCGCTCAGCACCTAATTGTCTGTCCAGTATTGTTTTTATTAGTAGATGTGTATCTGTTAATTCAAAAGTATCATCTGATCTGTGTGCATTTTTAATCACCTCTTGCAGTGATTCATCTGTAACAACACTGACTTCATGATTCAAACATTGCATGCTGAATACTTTCCATGTAATATTTGTGGTATTTATTTGACCTTGAAATATGCTGCTCGCCTCTTTACCTTGTCGTTATTAATCTGAGGTTTAATTATTCTTCCCTTATCCAGGCAGACTTTATTAAAGTGGCTCATCCAGATCCAGCGTTTCGAGAGGCCGCAGAGAAGACCTGCATAGAGATCGGAACGGTTGTGGAGAAGTAAGGATTTCACCTCTACAAATGTCTTTTCACAGCTGCACAACAAAATGTATTGTTATATACTGCTTACAAGAATGAGATAATGCAGGTTATTGAAAGGATTCTTCTGCATGGTCAGTTCTTGAGACACTCTTGACAGATGCTCGTGTTTGGTGACTATTTGTTTCAGACTGAACACTAATGTTGAGCTGTGCAAGAGCCTAAAGAATTTGCTGGACAACTCGGACGTCGTAGCCCAGCTGGACCCTGATACAAGGTAGCTTTACTCTTGTAGAAGGTGTTGAGACAGCTGTGCATAAAGGATCTATTGTTTATCTTGTTACACAATTACAACAGTATCTAACAATGATATTTCCAGTGATGGTATAAATATTAATTTATGCTTTCCTTTGTAGGCGAGTGGCAGAGTTGTTCATGTTTGACTTTGAAATCAGTGGAATTCATCTGGATGACAAACTGGTGAGTTAGTCTGAAATGTGATCACTCCCATTTTACAATAGCTATTAAAACACATGAATGTTAAAATATATAAAGACAGCATGAATAATCTTCTCTGTGTCATACTTGCTAAACCTGCTGCTCTTTTCCTTGCAGAGGAAAGAGGCTGTTGGCCTCCATGTGAAGCTGCTGGATCTAAACAACGAGTTTCTGGTCGGCTCTCACATGCCGAACAGAATCGCGAGGTCCTTGATTCCTGAGCATCTGCACCTGCACTTTGCCAGCGAAGGAAGCTTCATTCAAGTTGGGGGATTACATGCAGATTCCCCTGATGACTTGGTAGGTATTTAGTCTGGGTCACTGGAGCAGTACAACATGTGGCCAGCAGGTGGCGCCTTTGTCATGTCTTGGATCAACAGGCTGGATTTAGGACAGGTCTTATTAGCGGCCTAGTCTGTCCTCATGGGAGATCAAATTCTCCGTCAACACATTGAAATTGTTTTGGATTTCTTTTCCTTTAATTCATTCTTTTTAATGTGACTTTCTGACTCTATTCTAATGCTATTGTGTAAGGAATTATTTTCATTAATGTTTACTTTAAGCTCAATATGAGAGATAGATATAATAGACAGAATCAGTTCAGACAAAATTAGAAAACAGTAAGATGAAGCAAGATCAGAGTGCAGTTTAAATCAAATAAAAAAGACATAATAATTGAAAATACAGTTAAGACTGTTGTAATAAATGATTATCAGCAAGCATAATGTCATCCAGAAGTCTCTCAACTTGGTGCCTTTAACAGTTTGATGTTGTTATACTGCATTATGAATTTTGCTCTGTCCTCACTTCCATCTGCAGGTGCGAGAGATTGCCTACAGGATATACCTGTATCCCACTGCAGATCTAATGAGCTGCCTGGAAGAGCTGCTAAAATGCCGACACAAACTGGCCAAACTGGTGGGCTACGAGTCCTATGGACACAGAGCCCTGAAAGGAACGATGGCCAAAACACCAGGTTAATGCATCCTCTTTTTTTTTACAGACTCTGTATAGTCATATTTAGTCAGTGTTGTCAGTGTATGACCCTTTCATGGATATTTTTATTTCACATTTCACTCTTGGCTGCATAAACATTTGGTATTAATTTTAACAGATGACAAGTAACTTTCATTGAAGAGGTTCAGTACAAACTCCAGAGGTGTCTCGACTATTCTCAGAACGTTTAAATGCTTTATTCTTATTACCTCCTGTAGAGACAGTGATGAACTTTCTCCAGCTGCTAACAGACAAGCTGTCAGACAGGTAAGGTCTTCTCTTAAATTTCTGTGTCAAAAAATGTACAGATCCAATATTCAGATGTTGTAAGTTGCTGTAAAGACTGTTAAAGGCTCACTTAAACCAATGTTTCCCTTTGTAGTTAACTATAAGGCCCACATTTGCTTAGAAGACTGACTCGATGATTGATTTATTCTTCTGTGCGATAGTGGTTTGATCAGCTCTTGTCACGTTTCCACCAGTGACTCACGTTCAAAAGGCCTCTGGGTTTCTGTGTTCCTGTTTTTGTACACATATATTGCGTGTGCTTGGGATTCCTCGAACAGTTCAAAAACATGCAACTCAGGTGGACCAGGAGACTCTAAATTACCTACAAGTAATGAATGTCAGCGTGTTAGCATGGCAGCCTGTCCAGGGTGTTTCCCTGCCTTCAGCCAAATGCATGCTGGGATAGGCTCTGGCCCCCGTTGACCCTGAGCAGAAATAGGTGGGTAAAGCCAGGAATGATTGCCTCCAGTCAGTTAGCTCATAACTTGTTTGGTGTTTTCTTTTTCATCTCTCAGAACTGCAAAAGACTTTAAGATGATGAGAGACATGAAGAAGAGGCTCAACCCCCATAATGCTGTGAGTGAAAGAACATATTCCTTACATGCAAAGGTGTGTTTTCGTCAACACACAACATTGCGGTCATCAGATCCTGACATTTTCCTCCTTCACATGTAATTAGTAGTGATTCCTTCAAGGTATAAAGTGATAAATATTCATGCAATTTAGTTTCATTCTGTTTTAGATCCACTGTAATTAATTTTGGTATGTTTTAAATTGTCACATGAAAGTAAAATACTCTCAATATTATGCTACAGGAGCTGATGCCCTGGGATCATCCATACCTCAGTGGTGTCTTGCGTGTCGAAAGGTGAGTGTTTGGCTCCGTTTTTGTCCGCAGGCTGTCATTTAATAGAGCCGTCTTAATCAGTATCTTTGTGATGTTTTTATGTTTGTAATCCCATATAGCAGCGTGGTACAAGTTGTTATTTCACCCCAGCACTTCCTCAGGTGTCACATGTTACAAAAGGTGTTGAAAGAGAAGCATGGGAGCAAATGTTGTTTCTGATTCAGAACGCTGTCATGTGATTGAATCAACCTCTTCTGCTTCACTTTGTGATTTTGTAGTGTTTGGTATTTGTATTTAAAGCGGCCTGGTCCTGAGTTCTTATGCATTTTACAACTAAAATATTTGACTGCTGTGTTTGATGTGCGACTACCAGTGCGAGGTTGTTGTGATTGCATTTTTTGCTATTTGCATTATTCAACCTGATAGCAGCCCACAATCAGATTTGCACAAACTACGCTCAATTTTATAATCATTGTTATATTTATGAGAAATAACCGTTTCAAAATTATGCAGTTTTTTAAAGTGAAAATTTGCACTTGTTGTTATTTTATGTATCTTTACACTCAGTGGCTTTTTTTTTGGGTTCTGACAGACCACAAGTTTTTTGTCCTCCGAGTTTAAATGCATAAGTGTTCCAAATACCTCTCTGATTATAATACAGTTCGGTACATAACCTCTTACTGTGACATTACCGATTTAGACTTAGACTTAGACTTAGACTTAGACAGACTTTATTCATCCACAAGGGAAATTTTGTTGTCACAGTAGCTCAGGACAGTGATAAAAGAGGAAAAGGACAGCACAAGTAAGATATAAAATAAAGTAATCAGTATAAAGATAAAAATAATAATAAAGATAAAAATAAATAATAATAATAATAAAAAATAATAATAATAAAGATAAAATAATAATAATAATAATAATAGTATAATATAATATTAATAATAATAATAAAATAGAATAGGTTCTACACATTACAAAAAAGTAAAATAAAATAAAAATAAGCAATCTGAAGTAATATTTAGAAATATGGAAATTTAGAAATTTACAATATATACAACATGTAACAAGTGACTATAGTGCAGTGCCAGTTTACACAGTGGTGAAATAGATGTGATTTAAAGATTACCTTACAACTGGGCTAAAATGTGCAGATTTATTGTAATTTAGTTATCGTGTCTATGATAGTGTCAACCAGAGCATCACGAAAGTTTACTTTCAGTCAGAACAGTTGCATTAAATTGCAATTAACTGTACAAGGGAGTCAATAAATGGCAGAGTTGATCAACAGAAAATTTTGATCAGTTGTAAGTCATTTAACAATTGAGAAATGCCAAACATTTGCTAATCAAACATTTCAAATTGGTGTTTTACAAGCTATTTATATGCCTTTAATATGTGGAAAAAAATAACAGAATTTTGTAATACATATTTTCAAATATTATTTATTTTGGCATCTTCCCTTTCATTGGACAGTTTAGTGCAATGAGGGTCTGGGAATTTAACTAGCCTTACTAGACTCATTGCTCGAAGGCATTGGCGCCCATGTGGTGTGTGTCGTAACCACTTGGCCATCAGGTTACCCAGTCAGTGCATATTTTAAAGAATTTTGAATGCCTGAGAGCAGCTTGATTGCTGCCAACTTTTATTAGATAGATCTCACTGAGCAGTCACTGAAAATTACGAAAGAGAGTGGCTTTGAAAAGTCTAACATGATCCAGGTATGTAGGGATTCATGGTGATCATGTCTGGTGTTCAGCAACTCGGTCACAGAAACTCAGGTTGTCATATTCTAAGTTTAGTAGTCTTTGTCACGTGGAGTCTCTCAAGCCTTTTACAGATACATGTTCTTAATGTACTGCACTTTTCCTTCCCGTCATTCACCGGAGACTAATAACACATTGAACTGAATGTTCTGGAGAAGTTTTAACTAAATCTTTACTGCAGACATTATAGATCCCTCAGGTGTCTCTAAAAATTTGGGATGTGGTCTGATTGCTATAAAAAGCAGTTTCCCCTGAGCTGCTTCTGTTCAGAGTTACATGCAAGGGTACACATGCATGTACTTCTACTTTTGTGGGGATATTTATGGCATAATGCATTCCCTACCCCCCGTAGTTTAAACCTAATGTTAACCTTATCTCTAAAACCAACCCTCACACAGCCCTTTGAATGTGTGACGGAAACTTTTGTCCTCACTTTCCCAACAAGTCCTCACTCCCAAGGTCTAAAACTTAAATGGTTTCTCACAGATACAACCATACAAATACACTAACACACATACAGACCCACAGGCTTTAAATTACTCTCACTAACTCTCCCCTTTAGTTACACTCTCGTGCTTTCTGTTTCGGTCACTGGCATGTTTTCATTTCATCTTTGCTTTTCCATCAGTAACCATTTGAATTGGAGAGTGTTCAAACCATATTGAAATGAGGTCAAGATTGCGCATGTCTGTGTGTGTCTGTGTGTGTCTGTGTGGTAAACAGAGCTGGTAACCATGTTCAGCAGCAGCCTGTTATTCATCACTGATAAAACATAGATGTGGTGTTGGAGCTAAACAATCATTTTGGTTTGGTGGTCTTTATCTAAAATACCTTTATAAGCCGCATGAACGGGTCCATTTTAAGCCTGGGTGGTCCCAGGAGAGAAACATTGGCGGTCCTGTGGCTTTGTCCTGCCAGTGAGATTACATACATGCAACAGTCAGGGGACTTTTAGCCAGACTGCTGAGTAATGTGCAGGTCAGCATATACAAAAATAGGGTGGATATTGCCAATCTTCTTTATGTGGCCTTTAAAATGAGTTGTGTTTGCCTCGGTTCTACATCAAAAATAGCATATGTATCTATATATAGTTAATATGCAGATATGATACAAACTTATTGCTATTAACATACACCGATCAGGCATAACATTATGACCACCCTCCTAGTGTTGTCTTGGTCCCCTTATGTGCTCTAAAATGTTCTGAAACATTGGGCATGGACAAGAGGACCTCTTAAGGTGTCCTATGGGGTCTGGAACCAGGACGTTGGCACTGGATCCTTTGGGTACTCTGGCTTGTGCAATGGGGCCTCTGTTAATCAAACTTGTTCCACTGCATCCTGTTGATGCTTGATCAGAATGGGGTGTAGGAAGTTTGGAGGTCAAATCAACATGTTGGGCCATTGTCATGTTCCTCAACATGTTTCTGATTGTTTGATGTTTTTTCCATGTGGTGGGGTGAATTTTCCTGCAGGGGTAGACCAGTGACATTTGGGATTTCCATTTGTATGAGGGAGTGTGCTTGTTGTGGGACAATGTTTATTTGGATGCTAAAGTCCAAGGTTTTCCATTAGAACAGCACATAGTACCAATATGATCAATGTTATTCACTTCACCTGTCAGTGGTCATAATGTTGGTGTATATTCTGTTTTGTCTTTCGCCCATTACAGGTACAACATAGAGCCCAGTCTTTACAGTCCCTACCTGTCTCTTGGTGCTTGTATGGAGGGTTTGAACAACCTCTTCTCTCAGCTATATGGCGTCTCCCTCATGTCTGAACATCCCAGCGCTGGAGAAGTGTGGAGCGAGGACGTCCGCAAACTGGTAAATCTTACTAATTGTGCAAAAATGTCTTTGATTAAGTGGATTCTTTGTCCTAATGAGGAGTCATTGAAGTCTGTGTTGTGCCCTGCTTTAAAACCAAAGAGAGTTTTCAAAGGTTAAAGTTTTAATTTAGTGCATGTTGTGTTTAATGTACGGTTATGTTTGTGTGTCTCTAGGCTGTGGTGCATGAGACAGAGGGGTTACTGGGATATATCTACTGTGACTTTTTCCATCGGTCAGAGAAACCTCATCAGGTATGTACACCTGCACACACTCCTCTGCATACTGTAGCTTTCACAGTCTCTGGTTTGTTCCCTCTTTGACACCTGAGAGATTTAAGTTTTTTTATTGGGATTATAAAGTAAAAGCCTGTGTTGTCACTGTATTGCAATGGCGTTAATAATTAGTTAAATGCTGCATTATGTATATGTGTGTAACTTAATGATCATTTAAAGTTAAAACGCAAGAAAAGGTATAGTCAAGTGATGCCCTTGTGCTATTTTTCTAATTATTACATGTTTTTTCCATCTATTTTATCCCCCTTTACCCTCATCTGGTCTCACCTCCTCTTTCTTTTCTTAACTTTCCTCCCAGGACTGTCACTTCACCATCCGCGGTGGCCGCTGGTGCCAGGAAACCAGTCAGTACCAGCTGCCAGTTGTGGTGCTGATGCTGAGCCTGCCTCACCCCAGTAAAAGCGCCCCCACCCTGCTCACTCCTGGCATGATGGAGAACCTCTTCCATGAGATGGGACACGCCATGCACTCCATGCTGGGACGCACTCGCTACCAGCATGTGACAGGTGCGGTTTGAGCACACGCCCACTGAACATAATGGAAGGCTTAAAGGCCTTACTTGAATTTAAGCCTGCTTCTAAAATTAAGACGTTGCGCTGGAGTCAGGACGGCCTGACAAAAGATTTAGGGAACTGATAGCAATCCACCGATGTTGGACGGGATCGATGTTTCACATTTTATGAGCTCTGTATCCTTAAATGATGGCTATCCAGTTCCAAATGTCACAAGCTGGAATTATGTTGTTTGATACAGAGCTATAGGTGATTCATTACAGTGTGGTGAATTGAAAATGGGAGGTAAATCCGATTAAGTGTAAGCCCCGAGGATAGGTTTAAATGATACTTGGCTGCTAGAGCTGTCATTTGACACTGTTTGACTTGTCAGATAACGTTGACGGATATCTTCACTAGTAATTCAAGATCCTAAAAGTATTTATTTTAGGCTAATAACAGTATCCGTTAACTCAACTGGAGGCTGTTTCTTTAGTGGACATGGTGTTTACACCTGTTTGGACATGCTAGTTAAATTTAAGTTGTGTCTGAATGCTCATGGCAGTTGCATTATCAGTAACTTAATCTTATCTTTCCCATCTCTATGAATACCACACGTAACACAAAGGATTTACTGACTTTGCTTTGGTCTGGGCTCTTGAAGACCTGATTTTCTCATTTCACCTCAGTTTTATGCTGTCACGAGAAGCACCGTTGGCGTGAAAGCCAGAGTTCGTAAGCGGCTGCTGTGCTTTGACCCACAAAGGAAGAATGAAGTCAGTCATACCTTCTGTTATTTTAAGGTCTGTTGTCTCTCCTCCAGGAACCAGATGTGCGACGGATTTCGCTGAGGTTCCTTCGATCCTCATGGAGTACTTTGCCACCGACTACCGAGTCATCAGCCAGTTTGCACGCCATTATGAAACTGGACAGGTAGACCTAAACCCTCAGAAAGAAGACCAGTTTGAAGATAGATTTGTACTAATAGAGCATTGCTTTACCCCCTAAAACCCAAGTGGCTCCTGGGCACTTTCTAGCTCACATTTTTGTTTCCTATATGCTAATTTTTACAGTAATATAGAATACTGTACGTCTGTGGAAACACCATAACCATGACTAAAAGTAGAGAGAACTCAAACATGTCTCTTGTGCAGTATGACAAAGTTAAAATGCCATAAATCAAAATCATTGTTTAGTTATTTTACAAAAATGTAATGGCACTGGAATCAGTATGTACACCAAGTGCCTACAGGTGTTACCAATACAGGAATAAAAAGGTGACTCTACATATCATGGATATTTTACTGCTTACAATCTGCTCTATGTAAACACAACTTGAAGTCCACCTGAAAATCATAGTCTTTTGTGACTGTTGGTCCCAGGAGCACAGAATTTTTAGTTTTAGACAGAATCTGGTTGTCACTGTTATATATACATGTTCATTTTTTTACATATTGCTGAATGAGACATGTAGAAAAAAGTGATTTTAATGAAATTTTAAGCTTAGATTTGATTAAGTTTCCTAATAACATGAAATATCACAGGTAAACGCTGTCTGAGAGTTCAAAATCCAAACATTCTCTCTGTTTTTTTATGTTCTGGCTCTGATTAAATGTGCAATTTTGGCAATTTCTTTTTGAAGATAACGTGTCTTTCAAACCCACCAGCGAGTTTAATGACTGGAAAGAGATGTTTTCCAGTCCATCATAGTTATACCTTTATTTTTCATTTTAGCTACGATTTTATGACTCAAGACTGAAGACAGCAGAAAATAGGTTTTAACTATGATTTAAAAAGATGGAAACTGATGTTTTAATGACTGCTTCTTGTCTCTCCAGCCTCTACCTGAGAGTATGGTGGCTCGCCTGTGTGAGTCCAAAAAGGTGTGTGGAGCTGCAGACACCCAGCTGCAGGTAAACTCAAGCTTTTATTTATTTCGCTGATACTTCCTGCTGTAGAAAGCTGGGAAAATTTTCATGTAAATAAGATAACATAAACACAGAGGGGAGAAGAGGTTATGAAGGAAGCTGAAGATGCCATGTTGCTAATGATTGAACATTCCTTCATGTTGGAAAGCTTTCAGTCCTTGAAGGATAAAGGATGCAGAAATGTTACCTGTTGCTAACAATATATATATAAATAAAACCACACTACCCTTACTCCTTGTTGAAAGGTTCTGGTTTGTTGCCCCTGGTTTATCTGTCCGATTTAGCAAATTTAATTTACTGATGTTAAATATATCAGCACAAAATGCAGTTATTTGCTTTGCTCAGCCTTACTAATGCAGCTTGAATTGTTCTTTTCTGTCTTTTAAGTGAGTATGCATGGCTGATTCTACGTTTTTCTAATTCCTCCTGGGCAGATTTTCTATGCAGTCTTGGACCAGATCTACCACGGCAAACCTCAGAACCGCTCCACCACAGGCATCCTGAAGGACATGCAGCAGAAGTTCTACGGCTTGCCTTATACGCCCAACACGGTAAATCCCAACTGCCTTTGTGCTATTTCACGCAATATTGGTGACTTTTCAGGAGCTGGTCTCTTTCTTTCTGTGTCTTGAGATCAATTACAGTGTTGGAGGCTGATCATAATTTGTTCAACAATCCCTTAAAGACTCTGCTTTCAGTGCCTAGCTTATCACAGCACAACGTTAGCCCTTTAGCTCTCTGCTCCCTTATCTTTTTCTCCTCTTTCCATCCTCTCTTTCTGTCTGGTTTTATATCTTTTACCCAGGCACAGCAGCATTTAAAGGATTAAAGCCTTTTCTGAAGCCCTGCTAAAATAACAAAGCAGAGGGATACTTTTAAATGAGCTCTCCCAGGGGGAAATATTTGAAACTCTTCCTCCCGGCCCTTTAATGAAAAAAGAGCTCTATTTCCCCCACTTTTGCAGCTGCGGGCGAGGGGATGAGGCCAGGAGGCAGAGGAGAATCAAAAACACAGTCATAATTTAGCCAGGAATGGCCTTCATGCAGCAGTTACTCTGGGCTATAATTATGTGGGGGTGCCATCAGGAATAGAGATTACAGAACTGCAGCATATTCTCCCAAACGTCAGTGTCCTGGCCAGCGTTTGTCCTCTCAGAAGTCCTCCCACTCTTCTGCTTGTGTCCCGCTTTGTAGCTCCCTCTCCAGAGGTTGTGGTTTATGTTATATAGTTTCCCACTGTCGGAGTCATTTCTCTTCAACTTCACAAACCGCACTGAAAGCTCTAACAGACACTTTGCCTCCGTGTGCACAGCCACCCACAGCAGGATCCGTTTCCCCCGTTTGAACCGAGGGTGATTGCGGTGCTTGAGCATTCGGTATTGGATCATCATTGGATCAGAGCGAGTGAAACCAGATTTGTTTAGATCTTTCAATGACAGACTTAAACTTTTTTTTAAATTCACCCTCTGAATCTGTCTCTCTCTTGACCGTCCTCATGGAAACACGGCTCAGGAAAAGTTTCCACAGTAAAGCGAACATTTGAGTGGCTAATAGGTTACGGAGAGCCACAGATTATAAACATTAGGGTGATGCTGACATGTGTATAGTTTATAGAGCGGGGCTATCAGTTCCCGCTGTGTACAGAGAGAGAGGATCAGCTGTGAGTAACATAGACCACATGCTCACCCTTGAGCCGAAGATAATATTTGGAAATAAATGGCGGAAAGCAAGATGTTCTACCTCGATGTGTTGACATTTTTGTAATCTGCAATTCTTGGCATTGATGCTTGCATGTTTGTTCCCCTTTTCAGTGATGATCCTCTGTTTAAAATATGTTTAATGCACCACAGATCACGTTGTTCCACATTCCCCTGTAAAAATGTGGAGTTGCACCTTAGCGCCATTAACAAAACACGAGTTTGAAAAGAGCAGAAAAAATGTCTTTTATCTCACGTACAAGTGGAACTGAGTAAAAAGCCGGCGCTTACTTTGTCTCCTTTGTATGTAAGGATCAAAAGGATATCTTGCTGACATGTGACCCACTTGCACTCTCTTAGAAAAGTTGACATTAATCATTTGATGTGAAGCAAAGGGATTGAAAACAAAGAGAAGCTTGGAAGTCTGAAAATCATTTTCATGGCACGTTGTGATGAGGGCTTAACGCATCTTGTCAAAGACTGAGACGCTGTGCCAAGGAGTCCTTCAATAGCTGCTTATTTGTTACCAAAATATCAGCGGCCATAAACCACATAAGAAATACAGTAAAATCAAAGAGCCTTCAAATGAAAGGCTGGCTTTCACATAGGTTTAAAACTTGAATTAAAACTCACCTTTGTGCTTTTTTTGCCACTGTTTTTATTGTATCAGCCAACTGTATTGGTATGCATTCATTACTGTGCTCTACGCTTTCCTTTGAATTAGACACTAAACAGTTAAAACAGACTTCTAACCTACAACCTGAGCCGCTGCATCACTTCTGAGTTGCTGCTGACAGAGCAGATTCTGCCAACTTTCTCTTGCCCAAACTTTTGTGAGCTATGGCTCGTCTCAGGAGTGTTATTGACTCTTATTAAAGACGCTACAGCCCAGAAGAGTCTTGTCAAGTCGACACTTTGGAGCTTAAGTATTTTTAACGCTGTTGGACGGCCCCAGACCAAATGAGATCATGCAGTTCTTCCACCAGTGGTGAAGATGAGCTGCCACGATTTTAAACTCTCAAACAGCTGTTTCAAACTTCATAACACATAATTTTTATGTTTTTATTTTTTATAAAGTTTATTTATATGCTTTTTTAAACAAGGCTAATCATTTTTTTTTAAAGAATTAAACATAATATAATAATAATAAGGATACATTGTGCCTAAATTGTAAACAGTGTTTGTTAATGTTACATTAATTGCCTCAGAATGTTTGGACTCTGATCTCCCTTGAGATTCCGAATTCCTTGGAACTACATGACTACAGCTGCTATAGTTGATGTTTTTTTATACACCGATCAGCCACAACATCATGACCACTGACAGGTGAAGTGAATATCATCGATCATATTGTTACTATGTGGTGTTCTGCTGGAAAACCTTGGATTTTAACATCCCTGTTGATGAGATTTAGACACCCAAATAAACATTGTCCCACAAAAAGCACATTCCCTCATGACAATAGAAATCCCAAATGTCACTGGCCTACCCCAACAGGAAAATGCACCCCACCACATGGAAAAAGCATCAAACAATCAGGAACATGTTGAGGAACATGACAATGGCCCAATATGTTGATTTGACCTCCAAAGTTCCTACACCCAATTCTGATCAAGCATCAACAGGATGCAGTGGAACAAGTTTGATTGACAGAGGCCCCACTGCACAAGACAGAGTACCCAAAGGATCCACTGACAATGTCCTGATGCCAGACCCAACAGGACACCCTGAGAGGTCCTCTTGTCCATGCCCAATGGTTCAGAGCATTTTGAGCACATAAGGGGGACCAACACAATACTAGCCAGGTGGTCGTGATGTTATGCCTGATCAGTGTATTAACTATGGGTCACATGACTCTTTAATGTTAAAGGGACATTTGTATTAATTAATGCTTTGCAGCTGAGTGAGTCAAACTTGTGAGTGATTGTTTTCAGCGTCCCACTAAACCCAGACTTTTTGACTGTGTAAACTGTGTACCACACTAGTCCCGGTATAATATGCCAAAGCTTCTGTAATTTCTTCCACCAGATCCTTGTCTTGTCGCAGGGATGACACTGGAAAATAAGGCAGCAAACAGTAGCTGCTTTTAAGCTGTGGCTTCTTAACTTGGAAGAGAGTTTGCATCTGAGTCTGAAAGAGAGACACTTTGCTCCCATTCCACTGCATGCACAAATTGTGTTTTTACTGGCAAAACTCACACGTGTGGGCATCTCCAAGGAAACGGTGACAGCCTGCATTAATGTCATGACTCCAGAGAATTATTTTTCATTGCTAGTGCTGGTGTTGTCTGAGAGGACAGCAGAGGAAGCACATGTCTCATTTTCATGGTTTAGGTATTTTTCACATTGTGTTAAAACTAAAATTGTAATAAATTGAATTAGTCTGATCTCTGAACTACTGCGTTCCTTCGCATTAATATTTATATTCCGTCTGATCCATAGAGAGACTGGGCTACATGACAACCTCAGCTCAGGCACAATTCTGTACCACTGCAGTTAGAAACTAGCTTCCTGAACAGGATCTACACCAACTGTTCTTGTTAATCAAGCGAAATACTAAAAGCTGTAGGGAGAAAATGCAAACTGTAATGCAGGAAGACACAAAGGTGGTTCGAAAAAAGTCCCCTGAGACCCTTCGAGGGCTCTTTGGGCACCGCTACAGACACACATTTGCGAGGAAAGAAAGTGCACATGTTGTCTGCACCCTTCAATTCGGTTGATTATTTCACTTTGAGTTGGAGTATAAATCATTACCATGTTTAAAGTTAACTTTTATTATACGGAGGTGTGGGGAGGCGTCTGCAGTCTGTTCTGGTTTAGTTAACTGTGGCAGCTGCTGTCTTTTCTAACAGGCTGAATGTTTGAGTGTTTGCCAGCTGAATTCCCCAGAGTCCCCGTTTGCAGAGATCATAAAAGAGCTCGTCTTTATAGATATGGAGAGGGGCCCCCTCAGGCAACGACAGGGGAGCAAAGAAGAGAGAAGCAACGGGGCTTTCTACCATTTAGGAATTTCCATGTTTTGTCCTTAATAGAAGGACCTGGCAGGTTGTAATTTAATGTTTTGTTATCGTGCTTTGTTAAAGGAAAGCTGTATTTATTTCACCAGTGTAATGATATCAGTGAAGAAAGCGGATGCAGCTTCAGAGGTTAGGAGTGTTTGGTGTTTTCTCGGCAGACCTTTAAGAGTTTTTCCATTATTAACCACTTCATCCCAGTGCCAGAAGTTAAATGGAAGCAGTTTTAAGACGTATAATATTGAGACTCTTTTATTTTTTCAGTTTTGTTTTTCATTTTTGGTTCATGGAGATACTTTGGGGCCCAGCTGCAGGTTTAGTTTCAGATGTAGCCAACAGCTTTCAGCCTTACTTTGTGTCTTTTACAGGCATAGTTAGCAGCGGCCATGGAACAGCTTCTCTCGACAGGTTTTACAAGCAAAAACATTTGAGCCTTTAGGGCTGTGATGTGCCTCTGTCCAACGAAGCCATTACATTTGATCAGAACTAATTCAAAGAGTTCAAGTTATATAATGTGTTTTTCTTTAATTGGCAACCAGAATTTTGCCGTCACTTTTCCTCACTGTGAGTTTGTTCTGTCGCATTAAGCGTGAAGTAAAACATGCTGAGTGGCTGTCTGTCTTTTCGCTCGGGTGAAAGTAATAATAAAGTGGCTTCATTTTCTGATTTCCTGTCCAGGCATGGCAGCTGAGATTCAGCCACCTGATTGGCTATGGAGCCAAGTACTACTCCTACCTCATGTCGCGAGCCGTGGCCTCGATGGTGTGGAAGCAGTGCTTCGTTCAGGATCCTTTGAACAGGTGAGGCAAAAGCTTAAGCTTAGAAGCTCAATAAGAACATGTCAAACGGAGTATGAAGCATGAGCAAAAATATACGTAAAAATCTCCAGTTTCCCTGTCATGAAAATGTTCATATCTTCAAACTAAGTGGAGTTAATCACCATTATCTAAGACTATGGCTAAGTCAAAATAATTTATTTTATATGCAATGAATTAGGTATGATAGTTATTTTCATAGCAAAAGAATCTACACCGATCAGCCACAACATTCTACCAGAACAAGAACACTCCCTCATGCTAATGGAAATCACAAATGTCACTGGATGAAAATGCACCCCACCACATGGAAACAACATCAGACAATCAGGAACATGTTGAGGAACATGACAATGGCCCAACATGTTGATTTGACCTCCAAACTTCCTACACCCCATTCTGATCAAGCATCAGCAGGATGCAGTGGAACAAGTTTGATGGACAGAGGCCCCACTGCACAAGCCAGAGTACCCAAAGGATCCACTGGCAACATCCTGGTTCCAGACCCCATAGGATACCCTGAGAGGTCCTCTTGTCCATGCCCAATGGTTCAGAGCATTTTTGATCACATAAGGGGACCAACACAATATTAGACAGGTGGTCATAATGTTATGCCTGATCGGTGTATATTTATACATATATTCATTAGGAACCTTTACAAACCTTTAACTATACCACAATGGAGCCTCTGATAAGTCACTTGCATAATGGTCTAATCCAAAAGGGAAGAGGTACATTTCACTGTGCTTTACGTAGACACAAAAGTAACAAAGAAATACTTTAATGCAGTAGTTTAAACTGTGTGTTTTTTAGTACCTTTACTTTGTAAGGGTCTCCTCAAACACTGAAATCCTTCAAACAGTGACTACATCAGTACTGATTGCAGCCCAACAAGCACTGGGGTTTTGGGACTAATGCCGATAGGTTATTTAAGAGTGAAACATTCTTTTGACATATGTTTTCTGTTTTTGGAGAAATCGTGGCTCACCGAGGCCTTTGCACACTTCAGAAAATCACTCATTCGGCGTTGTACTTAAGCCTTCACAGAGGTATGAGAGAAGTTTCAGTTAGCTCACAGTCATCACTCTTTTCAGTCCTTGTGTTTGTGGTGAAGGAGTTACACAAAGCATAAACCTGTTCTGCGTTTAGAACACTGAGACAGATGCCTCCTGACAGGCCGCCCTCCCTGGATACTGTTTAAATCTCTGCTGCCTGACATCGAACATGACATAAATATGAAACTCACGCTGACTTGGCAGGTGTCTGCTGTGATCCACAGACACACACCAGCATCCACATTACCAGACCCTCCCTTATCACAAGTGTTTGCCTCTGGACAAAGCGCGAAAGGCTTTGTTTTGGAAAGCTAACCCTCTACCGTATCTCCATGGAGTCGAGCCCTGTAGCATCTTCCCTCTGCCTCTTATTTCTCTCCTTTTCTTTTCCTTTGCCGTGTGTCTGTCTGTCTTCCTGTATTCTCTTTCCCTCTGAGATTGTTTTAGTTCCACCTGCAGTTGTCAGATCTCTGTTTCCTGTCACCTGTCTGCTGTGAATAGGCAGCTTAGGAGACTTGGCCCTGGGCTCTAAGTGGCAGCAGAATGGTGGAGGGGCTGACAGAGAGCTGACAGGGGAGAATACAGGTGTCTGTAACCTTATCTCTGTCTCTTCTGTGTCTGTCTTTCCCTCTGTCTCTTTGTCAGGGACATGGGTGAGCGTTACCGCCGGGAGATGTTGGCCCACGGAGGAGCCAAGGAGCCCATGCTGATGGTGGAAGGTAGATCCAACCTTTTTGTCATAAATATTAAAAGAATCTTTTCATTTTTACCGCTAAAAGTCTATGAAGCATTTCAGACTTGCACCTTTAGGCCTCACCTTTAGGTGCTTGACCCCACAGCCCTCAGGCAGCAGTCGTTCCACCTCGCACAGGGCTCCCATGGGCAGATTTCACTGTTCTGTACCAGAATTTTATTACAGGTTTAAGAGTTTTGGGATTCCTTTTAGATTTAAAAGTGTCAGTCCTTTAGCTTACTGTAGCATGAGTAGAACAAGGTGTGTCTAATTACTGCAATATGAAGCCATTGAATTTGTTTTGACATGCTGGACAGCCTAACGGGTCAACAGCTCCTGGAGTTGTTATTTTTCCTCCTCTCTCAAATAAAGTAGAAAAAATATTCAAAAAAACACATCGATAGAAGGAGCCCGTCCAGCTGCTGTTTTCTCAGGTGTTCATAGCTGCCACTGTTGTGGTTGAGCTTCCACAATGGCACCTATTCACCAGTTTAACACACCTCGTAAAGTTTCTTATCTTTGTTTACAGGAGCTTTGTCAGACCAGAGACAAAGCCGATCCTGCTGTGGAATAAAACGTCGAGTGTGCTCACCCTGTAGCAACCACACATGTTCATGCTAGTCCGGCCCGTATTTGATCAGCCTAAAAATTACATCTTAAAGGAATGACATTATGGATCACATTACTTTTTTGGGCACGGACACAATCAAGAAGGAGGGGAGAGACTGAAATGGTTGATTATAGGTTTGAGCGCTCGGCACTGCTGACTCTGCAGAACACAGACGGTACATTCCACTGTATGTTTAACCACTTCAGATCAGCTATATTTGAGTCATGTTGGCTGCTTGGTTTAAAGTCCTGCATGTCTGTGGAAACGGCACAACCATGGCTAGACGCTGAGTGAACTTTAAAAACGCCTTTTGTGCAGTATGGTTAAGTTAGAGTTTTGAAAACGCCTATACACCTACAACAATTTTCCGTGCCTATAGGTGTGACCAATACTGGAAAATACAGTGGCTCCACATACTGTAGATATTTTATCGCTTACATTTTTTTTTTTTAAAGATTTATTTTTGTCCTTTTGTGCCTTTATTAGATAGGACAGTGGATAGAATCGGAAACGGGAGAGAGTAGGGAAGGACATGCGGTAAACGCCCGAGGTCGGAGTCGAACCCGGGACAGCCGCTACGCCTCTGCACTTGGGTCACGCGACATAACCATTAGGCTATCAGGGTGCCCCATCGCTTACATTTTTAATTTATTTTCCTCCTATTTGCGCTGTCTAAACACAGCCTGCAGTTCAACCCGGTCCAGCCAGAAAGTCCCAGAATTTTTGTCACATGACTTACAATCACACCTGTGTCACTCATGGTTTAATGTTTAGCCTAGGAGCACAGATTTTTAGTGCAAACGGTCTATTTGGGGCAAATTATCAGATGAGACGTGGCATGAAGTGATTTTAATAAAATATCATGCCTTTAAGCTTAGATTTGGATCATTGTCCATGTGATAGATGAGTAGTTCAAGGGCTGTCGGAAAGATGAAAATGCGCCGATTCGTTCTGTTTTTGCAGTTTCTGATTAATGGTTCATTTTTCTGAAATACGATCTGAATACTTCCTCCACCAGTGCCCATCTCTCTCTGTCAAGCAAAACAAACACTTATGTTTATTACCAATACACCCACAGCTTAACTGCGCATCCACTTTAAGGAAGCAGGCGACTTAGACTAGTGGGTTTATAATGTGAAATGAGTCTCTCCTGCTGTTTGAGAGCTTTGAGAGTAGTACTCAGCTGTAAGTTAGCTGCCTCCCTGAGCAGAATAGTTGCTGACAGTTCACAGAAGAGAGAAAAGAAACTTTGTTCATGTTACTACGACATCCTCCTGCGTTGCATGTGGGCAGCACTACTTAGCATGGTTAAGTATTGACAGCAGAAACACAAAGCTTGATAAAGTAGTCGTAACCGTGGCTACGTGGTCTCTTTCCTGGTTTATATTTCCATGTTTACTTTGGCGACTTTACTGTAATCATAGCGGAGTCCAATTCCATCAGCGTGCCGCATTTTGCAGCTAGTTTAAGCTAATTGTTTTGAGACCATCACACAATTTGCTCTGTTCACCTGCTAATGACTCGACTCGGCAGGAGCTAATGGGATAACAGAATAACGCCACACTCGACGGACGCATTAGGAGACGGGAAGACACACCTGCATTCAGTTTACATGAGTAATTAGGAAGTCTGATAACAGTAGATTTATCGAAGGTGTTTATAAACTAGCTTGAGTGACATTTGTTTAGAGATGGATAAGCAGAATCTAAATATGTATTTTTCCTAATAATTCCTTTAAAGTCAGAACTGACTATTAATTACTGCATCACTTACTCAGTAATATTGTGGTGTATCTTTCATTTTTTTCGTGACGTTTGTACCCATCAATCCACAGTTCAGTCCAGGCTGCGTCATTTTAGCAGAACTTGCGTCCTCCTGTTACCCTCCTCCCTCCCTCCCTCACCTCACCTCCTCCTCCTCCTCCTCCTCCTCCTTGAGCAGCCGCTGTGCCATGTCTGGACAAGACAACGGGAGAGGAGGTGAGAGGAGACAGACACAGAGAGTAGGTAGCGATATCGGGTGGCATTCGGGAGTGTACAGTAAATCTCTCCCTCAGGGTCACCCCTCCCCTCCCTCCCTCCTGCGTCGGATTGTCCCTCTGACAGCTCCAACCAGGGCTGCACCCAGCCTCTGAAATTACAACCACCAACAGATCAGATCCTTGTTATAAGATCTACTGTCCAATTAACTGTTGTTGAACTGACAGTATTTGCTTTTATGGCTCTCTTTGAAGTGAATGCTACTCTAATTATAGGCCAAAGCCCTGTGTGCAGAATAGTTATCAGGGTCATATAGATCCCTCTGGCTACGTTTCCTTGCCATAAGTCATTGTAGGAGCAAAGGGGCCTACAAATGTCTGTATTGGGAATAGTGCTCGGCCAAAATAAGTAAATCCAGATCAAATTAAAAGAGCCTTTATATGGCTCGATGGTTGATCCAGTCTCCCATTTTTAGCAGTGTCTCGTTAAAGATGTGCATCTGCATTTGTGAGACTCATCTGAAAACCATGTCTTTCCTTTTTTTCTGTCATAATAAAAGCAGTCGGATGCCTGGTGAAATGTTTAAAATAAAGCAAAAACTCCCCACACGTGTAAAGAAGCCTCATTCAGCCGTCTCACCATTTTGACGGCTGCATATATCTTCGTAATTTACCCTAACGTCATGAAAGCTCATGTCAGGGTTATGAAACTACATCCGTGCATGTGCTGAAACATTTAGGTTTTCACTGTTGTTCGGGTCTGAGAGGTTCATAGCAACCATCCTGAATTCCTGTTGGAGAATGGAAAAGGATTTAAGGTGAATCAGAAGGGCCTTTTTATATCTAGAGCAGTATTTAGGCCAGCAGACAGCAGAAGACTGGAGGAAGGACACAGAATCCAGATCCAACCCATTACACATAATCCTTTCAAACAAAGACCCTTGTAAATGGAGGTGTGTAACATTTCCCTGCTGTCCCCCTTCGGTGAGGTGGCGGAAGGGCCACAAGGGCACACGGGGAACCGGAGCAGACCTGGCGAGGCCAATCAGAGGCCAGGCTTTATCTGGATGCCTCGCTGCCTCGCCACTTGATGTTTCCCAGGAAAGACGGTGTTGAAATGTAAACCCAGGTATTAAAGCCAGTGCAGCAGCAGCATCGGGAGCAGAGTGAGTGAGTCCGAGAGAGAGCGAGAGGGAAGAAAAAGGAGAGAAGGGAATGAAAGGTGATCGACTGGCTGGGCTGAACCTCGGGTCCTGCTACAGAGACGGCTTTCATGGCCCAGACTGTTCCCATAGTCTCAGCACAGAAAGTGGATCTACTCGGGCTCAGTAGCCGAGTCCCTGGACCCCGTTCGGTTTTTTATCCACTGAGTAGTTCTTATGACTGCTTGCATAGGCACTAATAAACCCAAGAGCACAGTGTTCTGCACAGTCCCATAGCACTTTAGCGACAGTGGTGTATAGTTCTGTCTGAACTTGAGGAGAGGGTTAGATAGACTTTACTGCTGGAGGTAACGCTGGAACATACGTACTTTACAGTTAGTACTTATGATTTGTATCTCATAGAGTTACCAATATGGCTCTCAATTCCATGCATATAGCACTTCTTAATATTCTCAGCATTTTATTTATTAGTTCTTGTAAAGTTGCATCTAATACAGCGTATTTAAATGTTTTTGTTGTGCTAGAAGGGTGGACGGTGAAGTCAATCTGAGATGAAAATGATCTTTCAGTGCTCCACAGTGCAGGTATAGTGTGCATTGTGTTGGATTTACTTGTAGTAATTGACTGTAGTTTTTGCCTATTTGTGATCCCAATAATTAGAAATAGGTCTAAATATTCCGGCTACACAGGTGAAATTGCTTGTGTAACCCCGTTTGTCTCAGTTGTCAATGTGTTTTAGCAAACAGACTATAGGTTGTACCATTGTGTAGTGTTTTATGCACTTATTTATGAATGTAGATTTATTTATTGTGTTGTCATATTTCATATTAACTTATTTCAGCTCCCCTCTTGTGACACTTTAATCAACCAGTGTTGGACAAATTTAAGTTTTGACCTACAGATTGTGATTTACCAAAGTTATAGCAATTCAACATGAGAGGGACATGAGTGTCTTCAGCAGATTTCATAGTTATCCATCCAGGGGTTATAGAATACTGTATCTTGGAACTATGAGTGTGTGTATTATCTATCACACAGCTAATAAGATACTTTACAGCTTAAATGAAAACTTCTACCTGCAGCTGGAACCAAGGAAAAGTCAGGGGATCACCAAATGATTCATCCTCTTGTGACCATGAATGTCTTCATGACTGTACAAACAATAGTTGCTGAGATACAAAGATCAGGCATAACATTATGACCACCTGCCTAATATTGTGTTGGTCCCCTTATGTGCTCAAAAATGCTCTGAACCATTGGGCATGGACAAGAGGACCTCTCAGGGTGTCCAATGGGGTCTGGAACCAGGACGTTGGCACTGGATCCTTTGGGTACTCTGGCTTGTGCAGTGAGGCCTCTGTCAATCCAACTTGTTCCACTGCATCCTGTTGATGCTTGATCACAATGGGGTGTAGGAAGTTTGGAGGTCAAATCAACATGTTGGGCCATTGTCATGTTCCTCAACATGTTCCTGATTGTTTGATGTTTTTTCCATGTGGTGGGGTGCATTTTCCTGTGGGGGTAGTCCAGTGACATTTGGGATTTCCATTTGCATGAGGGAGTGTGCTTGTTGTGGGACAATGTTTATTTGGGTGTCTAAGTCTCATCAACACAGATGTTAAAATCCAATGTTTTCCATCAGAACACCACATAGTCCCAATATGATCAATGTTATTCTCACTTCACCTGTCAGTGGTCATAATGTTGTGGCTAACTGGTGTATTTCAGTCTGGATTAAAGAAGCAGAACAACCAAACAGACCAACATCCTTTGGTGGCTAAATGTCGTCTGTTTGTATAAATGTTAATAAAAAACAGTGAAATCCAAGTTTTAGAATCTGTGGATACATTAAATTGGATTAATCTGCTTTATACATTTTAATACAAAGTCATTTTCAGTGGGGAACGTTTTCTTATATTAAAAATCTGCTCTGCTGAGTTTTAAAGGGTTTATCCTCAATAACACTACAAGTTGTTCTTTTTTTAATTTCTTTTGTGGAGGCGCTTACTCAACAAAGAGCCTCCCAGTGCAGTGTTTGTCATCACCCTTGTCTTGCTTGCTTTCTGGGCCTGTCTTAAGTGTGGTTTGTAGAAAAAGCTTCCTGAACTTCAAAGGTGTAATTACAGAGGCAGTGAGCCCCTGGTTTGCCTCCAGGTCTGGCAGAGGTTACTGCTCTTCACACCTTGACATGTTTCGAATAGTTATACGCAGCTACTGAAGCAGCCCCAAATGGTGTTTTTGAAATGCGGCATCATAAACTTTCCTCTGATTTAAGCAACTTACAGTATATCAACAGTTTGTCATATATATACAGGGAATACGACACCACAGAGAGACGAGCTACTGCATGCTGCACATTTTGGATGCATGAATGTGGCTCACTGCTGCTCGCTCCAAGCTGCAAGTGGGTGTAATTGTCCTATAAAAGCAACCAATTAAATCATGAAAGAACAGAGCAGAGCCGAGCCTGTGGGACTGGGATCAATAGCCAGTTTCTGCTATGCCTTTTGATTGGTTAAAACGCTTCCAACAATGTTGATTAGTGCTGTAATTGCAGAACACAGGTAAAAATAAAAAGTGCTTGCTACACCTATTTTCAGTTGGGCCAAGAAAGCAATATATAGGTCTTTTTAACAGTATGCTGTTGTGGAAAAGCTTTGAGAGTCTTTAAATTGTACCAGTGTTCAAAATAGGACTGTTGTTTTGTTCAGGAAAAATGGGAGTACTGTTTAATTTATCAGTTTACAGAAAAATGTAGGTCAACGGGCAGTTAACAGAACGCTTTCTAGGCGTAACTCAGATGTTTCTGCAGGCTTGGCTGCAATTTCGAAGCAGTTCAGCTGAATTCTTGTCCCCAGAGCTGTCATTACTACCAAGACTCAGAGCTGCTCGTCAGCCGCAAAGGTCTTCATTTGGCTGATACCCATCGTCCACCACCCTTTGAGTAAATAAACAAGTTTCTCTGTGCATGCTGTGTGTGCACTGATGTGAAAGGTAGAGCTCTGTTTATTGTCGAGATCTTTTTGGAAGGTTGAACACAACTGTAGGAAAAGCACTAGGACAGGTTTTTAGATGTGAAGTTGAGACTCCTTTCACGTAGATGAGAACAGTAAAGGGTTTTGTTCTTTATTTGGATGTACATGTTTGGTAATTTTGTGATTAGATTGGGTGGTACTTAATTTAAAATGCATCTCCATTTCTCAGTACGAGCTGCTGTTCTGTTTAGAGAAAAGACAAAAAGAGGCAGTGGAGGTGAGCTAAAGAAGACGGTTTGTCGTTTGAATGTTCCCACACAGGCTTGGACAAACTGGAATGAGAATGAGTGGTGCACTTCCCTCACACAGCAAGTGCTCCTGAAGTACCCTTGAGCAACGTACTCCACTGCCAGTTTGCTCCGATGAGCCTCCAGCTCATTATGTGTCTTTTAACACCTCCGGTTTTACCCAAACTCTGCTGGCCGAGTTGGCCGCCGATGACTGTAACGGGTAGAAGGCCTGCTCCTCAATGGCTGTGTCAGAGCCATTATGAATGGAAATGGAAACTCTTAAATACGAGATGACTCACACGGCAAAGCCTCTATCCTAAGGCTCTCCCAACAATGGACACAAAGCAGCGCCTATGTTTAGTTTGGCTCTGGTTTTTCCTCGGTGCCTAGCCAAGAGTGAGTGTACAGTTCTGCCCACTGTGACGGTATCAGACATGCAGAGCTGCTTGTACGGTATCTGCAGTGGCTGAATGGTGAATCTGTGCAGTAGGTTTCAGCTGAATTTACGTGATTCACCCAGAATATAGAAACCAATGAGAGCTGCAAGGATTAGCTTTGACTGATGAGTGAATCTGACACTATTTTGATAATCAGTTGTTTATTTTCAAGCCGAAATCTGAATTTTTCTCTAATTTCAGCTTCCCAAATTAAGATTTTCTGATTTTCTTTGACTTATACGACAATAAATTGAATGTAAATGGAGATTTGGACTGCTGGTCAGACAAAACAGGAAAGAAAGATGGTGAAATGTGTTTTTTACTTGTCTAAAATTAATAGAGAAAATAACCAATAATGGAAATAATCCTTAGTTGCAGCCCTCCGGTTAATACTTCTCACTGGAAAAAGTCGGAAATAAAAGTATTCCTAGCAAGATTTGTGTATTATTCTGAGTTACTAGAATAGTATTTTGTTTTTTTAAATCATTGTAGTTGAATTTTTATGTTATTTGTCTATGATGTGGCATCTTAAACTCAAGTCATTCCTTCTGGATTGCTGGTAATGAAGTCTTTTACGTTGCAGGTAACAACCATAGTAGCTGTGTATTCAGTTCTAATTACTTATTCCGTAAATGACAATAAAATACTGTGAAGCACTCTCTTATTTACCTACCTTACTTATCTCCAAACCTTAACAGTCATTTCTTTCACTGTAATATGTATCATGTGAAATCGACACCAATGGTAGGAAATAAAATCAGTTCTGTCATCTGGGTGAATGAATCCTTAAGAGCAAAGTGGAAAAATGTGTTTCATACATGCCAAAGAGTTCACAGTTGTTGTCTCCTCTGTGGACAACGTCTACCTCTACTTTGCAGTTATTCCAAAAGCGTTTTCTCTCAGAGCCCCGGTGCTTATCTTTTTGCAGTGTGCTGATTTTACCCTGCCGGTTGCTCTTGTCTGACTCGGCCCCTCCTCTTTGTGTATCTATAAAAGCAGCTTCTGGGATCAGATACTCCTCTGCAGTGTTGTTATGACTCTGAGGTTATCTGTGCATTCCTCTCCAACTCTCCCAGGGATCAGGGCTGAGAAAAGACTCGCTCCTCGCCGCTCATTGTTCCGCCTCTTGCCGTCTACCGTAAGCAGCGTGTGAGACCCCACAGCTGATACCACCAGTTGCTGGATCACACCTCCCTTTCCACCTTTAACTCCTTCTCTACCTTCCCCCCCTTTTCTTCTTCCTCCTGTCTCAGCCGTTCTCATCACTCTTGTCTTGTTACCTTCGCCTGTTTGACTCACTAACCTGTGGCAGGCGTAGCTCCAGACATCAGAACTTCCTGTGAAGACGCAGTCAGAAAATGACATCCATTAGAGAAAGTGCTGGTGATGATGCAGACAGTGTACGGAGAGTTCAGATCAGTAGCCCACAGCTCTGTCTGTGCACATACTGTAAAAATCAACCAAGTAAACAAGTGTCATGTCGGGACATGAACACCTGTGTCTTTGTTGTCTTGCCCTGCATATTTGGGCAGTGAGGGGGAGATGACTGTCCTTTAGTCATTGGAGCTTAATAACATCTGCATTTAAGTTGACTCATTATTACATTTTAGAGTTTTTTTCCATGTCTAGAAGCTGTTTTTTAGAGAAAACAATAGGTAGCTTCTGTGTCTTAAAGCAGTGGTTCTCATCTGGTGGGTTGGGACCCAAAAGTGGGTCCTGAAGCCATTTTTAGAGGGTCGCAGAAGCAAAAAAAGTAGTGGTATAAAGTCTTTTATTTTAAAGGTTGTGTTTCTTATGACACAGTTTGCGAATTTATGCTAAAACGTCCCAAAAATGAACCAAAATGTGCTCAGAATCTGTCAAAATGGAAGAAAATATGCCCAAAACTTGACAAAAGTGTCCAAATATACCACAATTAGCAAAAAAATAAGCCAAAATTTCCCTGAATTGTATCAAAAGGCGTTCAGACTAGACCCAAATAAACCTTAATTTGTTAACAGGAACAGCAAACTTCCAAAATTTGGGTCGCAACCATTAATAACAGAGACATAGTGGGTCCTGAGGCTGGACCAGTTGAGAACCACTGCCTTAAAGAGTCGCAAGCATGGCTGAGAGCTTCTGGTCATGCTTCTTCAATCGTAAAGCCTGTTTTTTTTAAAACTTACACATGAAAAACATCTGCAAATTTAGTTGGTGACAGCTGCAGCAGTGTCAGGCCAAAATTAACAACTTTGGACCCTATGGGTTAAGAAACACTTGGGAGAATTGTCCACTTGTACAACGACACAAAACCCCCTCCAAAAATGGGGAAGCTCTACATCTGGCTAATCAAAACTTTAGATTATAGAGTAAAGACCTTATTATAAAGACTCAGTAGGGGCTGATGTTGTTGAACCTCTTCTAAAAGTTTGCAATTGCAATAGCAGTAACGAATCACAACAAATGCTACTTCCTTTTTCAGTCGTAGTAGTAATAGTCGGCCTCTTTACTGAAGGAGTCTGACTTGAAAAGCCTTGAAATAAGGTGTTGGTTGTGTTTTTATAACGGATGTCGCTCAGTGCAAGTCCAGGATCCTCCAGGATGGAAAAGGTTACTTAATGAGATGCCCCATGCTGGAGTAAAGGACTACATGCAGCCCCCTTCACTTTAAGACACCGTGATGTTAACTGGAATTAAATTCAGGATTTAAATTGCAACACTGAAGCACTTTTCTAATACCAGTCTGATTTGAGGTGTAATTTGAAGCGTGCTATCTATTAATGCGGCCTGAGCTGTTCATGGCATTCCGGTGTCCTCTTTAAAGCGGTCATCACATGTCCTCGACGTCGATTAGGGGCTATGGTTTATGGTCGGGAATCATCGCTTTCATGTTGCTGCCTCGTTCCCATGGATCCAGGGGCCTTTGCGGTTTGCGGTGCGCTCCGGACCCCCGTGTTTTGGTATCATCTTGTAGCCAAGGGGCAGGGTGCGACCGGTGGGTAAGAGGAGATGATAATCCCTTCTCCGGCGCTCCCATGCAAGGCGACTCACTGCAGGCCGAAAGTTTCTACCTTCTGAGTCAGTCTCAGGGTGGCAGCAGCAGCAGCAGCAGCAGTAGACTCCCCACTCCCTGCTGTCTGTATCTTGATGTGTGTCTGTACATTCAGGATCGCTGTGTGAAACTCTTTGCGTCTCCGTTCATGCGTGCCTGTGCAGACATGCTGGTGTGCGAGTGTGTGTGTGTGCTCAGTGGAGGTGACCCATGCAGGAAAGAGGGGGGAGGGGGAGGCTGCCTATTTACATTGGCAGCTACACAAGGGGAAATGAACTGACTTCAAAGCGGGCGTGCAGCTGAATTGTAAAGCGAGCAAGGGAGTCCTCTACGCATGAGCTGGCAGACAGGCTCTCAAAACACACAGACATTCCCAGGGCCGGCTCTCGGCTGCACAGTCATATTTGCTCCACGACACTGGTCACATATAGTGTAAAATATGTGTGTGTGAGTTCAGCATCGCCCCCACAGAGAGCTATAAAACACGTTTTGGTTTCGCTAGAGGCAGAAACAGAAGATTTTGAGAACTTTACAGCTTTTTTCTTTACCGCATATGGTCTGCTGGTCTGTTAAAGGTGTCCATAAAGTTTCTTTCTCAGAGTTTTCTGTGCCTGATTTTCTTTTCCAGTCACTTGTTTTCAGTCCAGGGAGAATGTGTGAGGGTGCGGTTTGGAAAGCGAGAAGTGCTGCACGCAGTGTTTAATAGCTGAATGTCATAAAGAATCAGCAAATGTGTTGTCCTTTTACTTTTAAATGCACAAATTAGAGTGCAACACTGCATTAGTTATACACAAGTGGTAAGAATAAAACCCATTATACGAGTGTGGAACAGGGGAGGAGATCAAAAGTCTCAAGAGCAGCAGCCTGGATCCATTAGCTTAATGGGATTTTAGCTTCATTTGGAATTAAAAAAACAGCACTTGCTTTGAAGGATTTCTTCAGAAAATAGCTTTTTCTTACCCCAGAGCGTTCTTGTGTGTTTTTTTACAGCCAGTGCAGTGACTTCAGGTTCAAAATATGTAAATGTTCAGAAAAGCTGTACTTTTCCTATTAGAACGAGGTGAAACTGAGCGATGGAAAATAGGAAATCATTTCATCCCACCGCCTCGCCGGAGGTTTTCCCTTGCAGCTGACTAACGCTCCTAATACCGGCTGCTCTGTGCTCTTTTTTTTTTTTTTTGCGTGACAGGCATGCTGCAGAGACGGCCCACCGTGGAGGACTTTGTGGATGCGCTGGTGTCTGAGCTCAACCCCAACTTTGAGACCTTCCTCATGGACTCTGAGAGTTGAAAGGCTGCATGGAATAAACAGACTTTACAAGGCAAAGAATGAAGACACACATACAGAGATGCTGGGCTGAGAGGTGAAACACATCCCATTCTCAGCATATTCACTTGAATTGTCAGCGTTTTTATATTACTGGTCTCCTTTAAAGTCACATTGACTTATTTAATATACTGTATATTCCCCTGTCAGCGTAATTTAATACAAGCAGAATTAAAGAGTTGCTGCGAACCCTGATTGATTGTTGCAGATGGTTGTTTATTTTGTCCCATTCACACAGACTTTCCCAATGATCTGGATTTTCTTGTGTCTCTATCAACAGATGTATCCCTAATGTGTGCAAAGTCACGATTTGGAGTTTAAATGTGATCAAAATTGGACGTCAAGCTAACATATCTTCTATCGTTTGCCATTAATTTATCTTTACACAACTGATATTCCTCATTAAATATCCATTTTCTGCTTACATAACAGCAGCACATTGTTTTTTCCTGATCAAATCAGCATGAGGAAGAATACTTAATCTGCTCTTCCCGTCATGTGCTCATTGTTTAGGCTTTAAATTAATACCGCTCCATCTGTTTTGTCTGTCAGGAGGTTCAGAGGGAGGAGGGAGGTCTGAGAGAGGAATCCAAAACTCAGGGTTGTGAATTTTCACTCCGCACACACCAGACAATGGGAGAGTTCTCATCATCTGTGATAGTTTTAATACCAGTCGCTGCATAGTGTAGAAAGTCATCGTGGAAAGTCGGTGTTTATTCTATTGTTAAAGCGCTTTTTACTCCACATTGTGTTCAGACGTCACTGTAAAGCAGGAGTTCTTCACATTTAAACAGATGCTCGACAAAATGACTGAGCCGAGGCTGCAGCTGCTCTCTGTCACAACGTCCTCGCTCGAGACTCGAGGCTACCGTTGAGGAGAGGCTTCGCATGGCTGTGAACTCGCCATCAGACGGAGCCTGAGCGAGCTGGGTGGCTCCAACCACACAGAGGCTGCAGCACCTCGGTCTGACTGATTGCGTGGATGTGATGTCTCTCCAACATGACTTTGCTTTTTTTTTTTTCCCCACCTCTGTGATCTATTTCCAGTTAAACCTGAGGCAAATTATATCAGAGGAGATTCTGTTTCTAAACTCAACTGAAGTGCAGCCACAATCTAAATGTTAGTAATTGTTGGTGTAATTTAGCACATCAAAACCAGCTTGCTTGTCACGGGGGAGTTCTGCTCATTGTGTGAAAAGGCGGCAGTAAAAATGGTTTCGATGGGAGGTCGTGAACGTAAACAAAAGAATGTCACAGACGGCACGATAGCCAAGAGGTTTGGGTGCATACCACGTGGCTGCAAATGCCTCCAAGCCTGTCCTTCTCCTGCTTTCTTTCCCCAAATTCCCTGTTTCTCTGCACTGTCTTTGTCACTGTCCAATGAGGGTGACGTTGCAAAAGAAAAGGAAGAAGAGGATGTCATTAGGGATGTCTCGGGTAACGCTTGGACTTTAAATGGAAAGACTACCATGTAAACTCATGGCATCAGCTTGAAGGAGTGTTTAGCAGAGAGGGAAGGTCAAAATTGAGTGATTATTTTCATGATTTTTTGAGAATAAGTAACTGTTTAATCTATAAAATGTGAAAAATTACCACAAAAGTTTCAAAAGTTACTATTAAAAGTGGTCCAAGTCAAAATCTCTTTCCCCAAACCAGCTTTAACTACACTTACTTGTGTGTAGCTGCTTAGAAACCAAGCTAATATCACCGCCTGAACATCTGAAGTACCCATGTGCTGTTTCCTGCTGTAGTTACAGTACTGTTTGGGCAGTGGTGGCGTAGTGGTTCGTGAAGCGACGTTGTACACGGTGGGTCGCTGGTTCGAGTCCCCAGACTGGCAAGAGGTTGAGGTGGGAAAGTGAGAGTGACCACTTGACCCGGTCACCACCACTGTGGGCCCCTGAGCAAGGCCCTTAACCCCTGACTGCTCCTAGCATGTATAGTTAAGGCTAACTATGAATAGGATGGGTCAAACGCAGAGAAGGATTTTCCCCAAGGAGATCAATTAAGGTTAGATTATTATTAGTAGTAGTAGTATTGCAAAATTTCTATCAAGTTTGTTTTATTCTTTAATTGGGTCATTAGAGGAGAATTCCGATTTGTTGGCGTCTTTCCTGTTTTAAGAGTTTGGTGCATGAAATGGAAGCGCAATAGCTTCAACTCAGGAGCTGAATTGCAGAAAGTGTAACACCTAAGAAGAGTCAAACGCCATCTCAACTTTTAAAATCAGCCTTAAGACTCCTCCAGCTCACTGCAAGTACCAGTACGTCATTAAATCGCCTCTCTTGATGAATTCGCGAAAGAATTAAAAGAGAACTGAGCGTGTCAACTTGTTCAAGTGGTTTATTTACAACAATGATACATGGAAGTGACCATTCACGACCGTCAACACTATAACTGGGGGCAGAAAAGCAGACATGGCGTCACTCACGTCTATGTTACAAAAATATTGACCTATGTACTATTTTACAGTATCTACAACACGTTTATCACTTCGACATTCCTCGTCTTAACTTGTTCCGTATTATCAAGATTGTCTTCAATGTGCAACATAACACTTTTGACACTTTTCTTCACACTTTCAAACTTTACAACTGTCACCTTTTCTCTCTCTTTTTTTTTTTTTTTTACACACAAAAGCTTCATAACACCAGCTGCTAGATGAGTGGTACAGTTTATGTTCTCCTACATGTGAAGATGCGAGACATTCTCGAGGCAGAGCAGAGGCTCACTTTGATTCACTTTGCTCCACAGTATTAAGTCGGCACTCCTCGACGTTTGAACTTCATATGATTTTTACCTTCTGGGCCAAAGAGTTCACATTATGTGTGTGTGTCGTGTGTGTGTGTGCCTTTCCTTTTTCTCGGTAGTGCTTCTGTTTGCATGTATGTACAAATTCTGTTTGGACCATCTGACGAGGGGCTCTGAGGTCAGCGGCAGGCATTTCAAAGAGGCAGCGCGACCACACTTGTGAGTGGCTGCCGCTGGTCTGTGTGTGTGTGTGTGTCGGGGGGACTCGTGAGTAATCTGAAACGGGATCTGTTGTTCAGTCCAGGGTGGTTCAAGGGTGGAACACAAGCCAAAGAAATCCATGTCATCCTGGGAAGAGAGCAGGAAGAGGAACGCAGACATGCAGTGATTAGTAACGTATCTACCCAGAGCCGGCCAAGAGCCGACTTAAAACAGGATAGTCTTGTCTACATCAAATAACTTGCGGTGTCTCTTGTTTCTTTTACCAGCTGCTCCTCATGGACACACATACACAGAGGAGTGTCCTGGCCTATAAAAAGGCAACTCAGGAGTTACAGAGCAGTTGATGTACAACTTTAGCTCTGGAAAAGGGATTAAAGTGTATTCACACATTCTCTGTGTTTTCTGGAGGGAGTCTTTGAACTTCAAGTAAACAATCGAGGTATTAAGAGTCATTAAGCAGTTTGCTTTGAGGCGACTAACCTGAAATGTCATTTGAGTGCCTTAATGCACCAATAAAACCTTTATGAGGAAAGTGATTCATATCCAGACGTGTGAGAAGCGAAAAAGAACCGTGTCAGTAGGGATTAATTTATAAATAACATTTAAACTTTAACCATAAACTTTCTGTCATGTCTGATGTAGAGGTAACGTGTCACCTCACCTTCCTGAGTCAGTGCCTGCTGTTTGGGAAGAAGCGCATCTGTCACAGCTTCACTGCAGTTCTGCCGGCTCCTCTCAGGTGTGCTCTCCCTTGACCTGCACCCTTCGTCCTCCTCATCCTCCCCTTCTCCTTCCACCTCCAGTCTCTCTGCAGGTCCAGCGTTGCACTGAAATCGCCCGAAGCACTCTGCAGGCTCTGAGCTTCCTCTCACCCCACCGGCCCCCTGGCAGACGGACTCTGGATGTCCCTCCTGCTGCATCGGTGCTCCCTCCTCGTTCAGGTTTGTGTTTCTGGGGCAGCGGAGCAACGAAATCTGCGGTTATTATCACCACCAATCTCTGTTTGCGGCCACACCCTGTGGCCTCTGTCTGTTGTCAGCACTTCAAAGCAGCGAATTAACCACATTAAATTATGTCTACAGCACCCTGAAGAAACAATAGAAATTAGAGCGCTGCCTCGAGGCGGTGGAGCAGCAGTTTAGTGTTTACGTGGCAGCTGTTCCTCCTCTGACTGTTGGCTCACCAAACACAAGCTGGTGGAGAATGACTCTGTGTCAGGGTCTTTCATCTTTATACTTCCCTACATGTATAAGCGCAAATATGTTCCTTAGTTTAGGTGTTTTATTGCACACAGTATAATGTTTTAGGCAGCTGAGTTACAGGAGTCAGCATCTATACGCTGAGCCGAGTACAAACTTATTTACATTGCAGAAGCAGGTAACCGTGTGACTGTAGTTTTATTTTGTTTGTTGGAAGCTTAATGTTGAGTTTAGCCATTAGCCAGCTGGAAAGCTTCGGCTCAGTCAGCAGAGCATGGTGCAAACATTGCAAGTTTTTACAGTCATTTCCCTCTGGGCTGAAAAATGTTTGCAGTCAAGGTGCCAGGCAGTTTGGATAAAGGTGTTGGCCAAACAGCGCGTTATGCTCAGCATCCATGTAGCACATGTAATACGGGGTGTGTCAGCCACAGTCGGTGATTATGTTGTTGGCGTTTGGTTTAAAGTTTCTGTCACATTTTGCGCCTGTTGGTGCAGTTTCCTCACCCTTCACTGAGACTCATCTGGGACTGGAAGGGGCTGATGTCCTGGCTGTGGCCCAGACTGCAGCTCTCATCACAGCACAGAGATGGGATCAGGTGGACTGGACCTGAACATCACGCACACACACACACACAAGTATGACTTTACACAAATGGGAATTCACTCAAGTGCCGTCACCTCTGCAGAAATTATACACCAATCAGGCATAGCATTATGACCACCTGCCTGATATTGTGTTGGTCCCCCCTATGTGCTCCAAAATGCTCTGAACCACTGGGCATGGACAAGAGGACCTCTCAGGGTGTCCTGTGGGGTCTCGAACCAGGACGTTGGCACTGGATCTTTTGGGTACTCAAAAAAAAATCAAACTTGTTCCACTGCATCCTGTTGATGCTTGATCAGAATGGGGTGTAGGAAGTTTGGAGGTCAAATCAACATGTTGTGCCATTGTCATGTTCCTCAACATGTTCCTGATTGTTTGATGTTTTTTTCATGTGGTGGGGTGCATTTACCTGCAGGGGTAGACTAGTGACATTTGGGATTTCCATTTTCATGAGGGAGTGTGCTTGTTGTGGGACAATGTTTATTTGGGTGTCTAAGTCTCATCAAGGTTTTCCATCAGAACACCACATAGTACCAATATGATCAATGTTATTCACGTCACCTGTCAGTGGTCATAATGTTGTGGCTGATCGGTGGACATGTAACACTTTCCTCTTAGTCATCACAGTATGAACTCTTCAGTGTGAACCACATCTTACCACATGTGTGTCCGGGGCCCAGGTGACACTGGCAGCACGGTCTCTGGGGAAAGTCGTGGAGCCAGCGGGCGTCCAGGCAGGAGAGCTCGGCCCCGGTGAAGGGGCAGTCCTGAGACCTCAGAGAGGCCGCTGAGGAGACATAATGGAGACAGTCAAGCACTGAGACATTGAAAAGATGGATGAAGGAACATTTGCAAAGGTAGTGTTTAACTAAATGTTCTGTCAAGTTTGATAAATCAAAGCCATTAAAAACAGCAAATTCACACAGAATAAAATGCAACAATCAGCAAGTTTGGTATCATTATAATAGCATTTCTACCTAATGAGGGATAACCACCTGGCAACCCAAAATTTGTTTATATTAATTGCTTATAAAAGTGAATAAATCCATCAACCATTTATAAATCCATTAACTCATCCATTGTTCTGTAAACCCTCCATTAAGGTTAAAATCCATCCAACTCCAGTGTTTATCCGACTGAACTTAGACGCCCTCTTATTCCCTGGAAATGACTTGCAACCCTCGGGTCCGTGAGGCCGATTAAAATTCCTTTGTGTAATTTAAAAAAAAACAACTGTTAGCGTTTCGCGGCGGCTTTGGTGAAGGGTGGGGCGAACGTTCCCACTGAGCGAAATTACTCACAGAATGCACAACACAAGCACCTCGCTCTGGTGTGAAAAAAACAAAACCGGTAACGCCTTGGTAACCTCTACCACGCTCTTTGTTTCAGTTTACCAGGGAAACATGATGTCATGACTTCTCCTTTGCCCCCGGGACGTTTCACATACTCAGACGCTTTTGGCCTCAAGAACGCTGCTCATTATGAAGCCTGCCGCAAATATGCAACATCAGGGTTTAATAAAGCTTAACACTGCACCCTGTTTGTGCAGGTAACAAAGCAGGTAAACAAGCTCCTCTTCAGCTGCCTTTTAAGACAGATGTAATCCCTGAACATAATCACACATCTTGCGGTATTAAAAATACATTTAAAGGCTTTGCAGTGTTCAGAAAAAGAAAAAAAGAAGCGCTTCGAACTATGGCTTTTGACAGAACTGCCTGCTCAGCACTTCTCAACGCACACATCTGAGATAACTTATCGCCGTCTTATCTCCATTGTTTGAAGCAAGTTTTGGAACACGCATACGAGCTTTCCTTTATTTTGGAAATCTTGGCTGAAGTGCGTATTGTGCTGGAAATTCGCCGACTGTGCATTGAAATGCCGACGTCTGATGTGCACGTTCAAAGTTCAGCGCTCGCTGTAAAGAACATGCCTGCACAGAGACAAGTCATGGCGATGCATGACTATGTGCAAAAAGATCATTTTAAACAGGATTCTTATTATTTTCGTCTTGCACAGTGTTTACATTACATTCTATGCAACCTTGTATAGGACTAATTTTAGGTGGCTAATTTGTACATTTCGCCATGTTGGATAATTTTTCTATTACTTTTGTCACTGCTTTTTATTTATTTATCTTGTTACACTTATTTTCTTTTTTCTTTTTCTTTTTTTATTCTATATGTCAGATTTTTCCATGGTATTTTATTTTGTTTATTTTATTTTATTTTTATTTGTTTCTTCTTTTATTTTTATTTTTACTTTTTTACCCTGTACGTCACATGTTTCCCTGGTATTTTATTTAATTTTATTTTAGTTTTTTTTTGTTTATTTTCATTTTTACTTTTTTTACTCTTTATGATACATGTTTCCCTAGTATTTTATTTCATTCTATTTTATTATATTTTTTATTTTATTGTTTATTTTTATTTTTTTTTATTTTTACTTTTTAAAACTCTATATGTCACATGTTTCCCTGGTATTTTATTGTATTCTAAATTATTTTTTAATTTATTTTTTAATTTTATTTTAACTTTATTTTTACTTTTTTTATTCTTTATGTCACATGTTTCCCTGGTATATTATTTAATTTTTAATTTTATTTTCATTCTTATTTTTTCTTTATTTTACTCAATATACCTGAATTTCCCTTCTGGGATTAATAAAGTATATATTCTATTTTAATCTTTTTTTCTATTCTATATGTCACACGTTTCCCTGGTATTTTTATTTTTTTATTTCCGTTTTTATTTTTACTTTTTTACTCTATACGTCACATTTTTCACTGGTATTTTTATTTTCATTTTTTTATTTTCATTTTTCTTTTTACTTTTTTTACTCTATATATCACTGTTTCACTGCACTGAAACACCTAGTCAAATATTCTTGTTTGTGAAAACCTACTTGGCAATAAAACCTTCTGATTCTGCATTAAAGGTCCTTCTAGCATTACAATGTGAGCCTAACTTGTTTTCTCCGACTGAATTCTCCTCTTTCGGACACCAGAAAATGTGCGGGGCTTCGTGACTGACCGCTGGGCTTCTTCTCCAGCAGCTGCCTCTTGCAGTAGATGACACACAGGACGAGGAGGGCCAGCAGGACGGTGGCGAGGGCGCTGCAGATGACCGCCGCCAGCGCCATGTCCCTCGGACTGGTCACCACCGAGGGCAGCGGCACCAGGTTCACACGCCCGCTGCCTGGAAAGAGAAAAGGAGATGAAGTGTGAAGTGCAGGGCCTGAAATACAGACTCATGACAGCTTATCCCAAGGTAGGTGAGAGTGGAGTGATGCATTTTGCTTCACATTATTTAACACTTCCCAGCCAGTCAGGTAACAAGAGACAAATGATTCCTCTTTGCCTCAGGCCAGTCATCTCCCTGCTGCAGTCTAATGAAATAAAGCCGAGGAGTTCAAAGAGAAAAACGCCTGTGGTGGATTCCCTCTTTATCTGCTTCTGTCTCGTTCTGTGCACAAGATGATTTACAGACGTTTCCCCCTCCTCTCCAACCTCCCGCCGCCCCCCGAGGCCACCTCGCATGCTGCAGGAACCAAGACACGCCGGTCAGGCCTCGGAAACCAGGTCAGATGCGACTGAGTGGAGAAAACATGCTGCACCGACGCTGAGTGTGTTCCAACACCTCTGTGTGTCACCGGGCATCATGATCGAGCTGCCGTTGCCGTTCCCATCCCGCCCGAGGGGAAACATGATGTCAGGACGCACATTTGCATTAAGACTTCTGGCCTCAAGAATGCAGCTCCTTTTACAAGTTCCCACAAATACAGGACGTCAGAGTTTAATGCGGCTTATCGCTAAGTATCAAAGACAGATGAACTGGCAGCGTTGTTTGGAAAAATAATTGGCTTCTGCTACGTGTAATTATCCTTTCAAACATGCCTCTGAGATAAAGGCCCAATACGTAATCCATGTGTAAGCTAAACAAAATTAAAAACTTCCATCATCATCAGCAGCAGCCTGAGCAGCACATTGAATACAGACATGGATGCAAAACAATTAATAATAAGTGTTTTTGATGCCGTTTAAAGCTGTGTTACATGATTTTTTTTTGGCCTATTTGTGCAAACAGCTGCCTGTTAAACATCCAGCAGACGTGGGGCGACGTTATAAGAATTCATCTGGAGTCATGTTTCAGTATTCTCTCTCCTCTAGGCTTTGTTTTTTAGCGACTGCCAAGTTAAAATCTCTGGCTCCAAAGCTGCTAAATGCTCCGCTGTGTTCGCCAACTTTGTCTTTCTGACATTTGGTTCTGGACAGGCAGAGTCTGAACTGCACTGGAGCTGGGTTTGGTTCTTTTAGCAAGACATGAGCTCCTTTGAAAACATGATTTTTGATGTATTCCTATTTTCCTGTATCACATTCTGCACCATCATGTGTAGAATTAGGTTATTGAATTATTGAATTAGGTCATGAACGCGGTCACTGTGATAATAATCTTCACTCACTTCAACTCAAAGATGAAAATAAATGGTAAATGGTCTGCACTTATATAGCACTTTTCTCTACCTTAATGGTATCCAAAGCGCTTTACAATGTGTTTCGCATTCACCCATTCACACACACATTCACACTCCAGTGGTGACAGAGCTGCCGTGCAAGGCACGAATCTACCATTGGGAGCAACTTGGGGTTCAGTGTCTTGCCCAAGGACACTTCGGCATGCGGAGGGGCCAGGGATCGAACCGTCAACCTTGCGATCAGTGAACAGCCCGCTCTACCTCCTGAGCCACAGCTGCCGCCAAACACAAACTTTCTTGATGCCAAACGATGTAAAACAAAAAGACAAACCCAACTTTTTGCAGTGCTAAAGCAGACAGCAGCTGCTACCTTTCATCTGTTTTCTTATTGTTATTACTCATATTACTAGTCTAACGATCAATTTAACCTACATCAGGTGCTTTTTTTAACTCTGTATTTGTCATTTCTGCCCATTAAAAGGTAAAAAAGCGACACACAAAAGTAGCATTGAGTTAGTTTTCAGTGCATTTTGCCCAAAACTGCTCCTTGCTGCAGTCGGTCATAATCAATTACAGCAGTGAGGGTCAACCAAAAATAAAATTAAATCAAAACAATGAGCTAAAAGACACTAAATAAAGCACTGTTGAGCTGTGTTTTGCAGAACTGGCTGACAGTAATCGGTGGTTTGGTCACTATGCACAGCTCCGTTCAGATTGCACATTATCACTTCCATCATTAGTAATATCAATCCGTTATCTATACACCGCTTAATCCTCTGTACGGTTGCACGGAGGACTGGAGTCTATCCCAGCCGACTCGGGCAACACCCTGGACAGGTCGCCAGTCTATAACAGGGCTACACATAGAGACAGACAACCAAACACACTCACATTCACACCTACGGACAATTTAGAGTCATCAATTACCCGTCAAGTACCCAAAGTAAACCCACGCTGCACAGGGAGAACATGCAAACTCCACACAGAAATATCCCAGGCGTCCTAACCGGGATGCGAACCAGGGATCTTCTAGGTGTGAGGCGAAGCTGCTAACAACCAAGCAGCCATCACTGGTAATATGAAAAAAATATTAGAGCTTAATTAATGCTTAATTTTCAAAAAAGGACAAGCTGTCTTCTTCTATGTGTGTAAATTTAACTTCGACTGATATAGTTAAAAAAAACTAGGGATTGGGCATCTAGCACATTTGTAAGGAAATCCCAATAATCCATGTTACAATCAGTATAAGAGGAAAATGACTGGTGTGTCTGATGGTAACATAATTTCAAATTAGAAGTCCATGAATCGGGGCTGCACGGTGGCTCGGTGGTCAGCAATGTTGCCTCACAGCTAGAAGATCCCCGGTTCGCGTCCCGGTTAGGACGCCTGGGATCTTTCTGTGTGGAGTTTGCATGTTCTCCCTGGGTTTTCACCGGGTACTCCGGCTTCCTCCCACAGTCCAAAAACATGCTGAGGTTAACTGATGATTCTAAATTGTCCGTAGTTGTGAATGAGAGTGTGCTTGATTGTCTCTATATGTAGCCCTGTGATAGACTGGTGACCTGTCCAGGGTGTTGCCCGAGTCGGCTGGGATAGGCTCCAGCCCCCCATGACCCTACAGAGGATTAAGCGGTGTATAGATGATGGATGGATGGATGGAAGTCCATGAATCGTCTGGTTCTAAAGTTTAGGACTGTAGGGATAAGCACCATTTTTTCTCCTGACTGCAAGTTAAGACGAAACCATGACACTAACAAATCATTTAGAGTTTCAGGATTTACACCTGACACGTGTTATAAAAATCCTCTGCAGCAGCACATTAGTGATTCTAGGCAGATATTCATCACAGAAATACAAGGAAAACAGTGAGTTTTCAGACATCCAGGGTGATTTGTGAGATATCAGAACTGTTACGTCAGCATGTGAACTTCACGACCCACATGACGACATCAGTTTGCAGCTTTAAGAAGGAGCTGGTTGAAAAACAGTAGCCTGAATTATTAAATTAAGTGACATTTCTTGCTGAGGCCAACAGATCAAATACGAATGTCCTCATCAATGCGTTCATTATGGTGAGGGTGTGGGCTGATATAAAGCAAACAGTGAAAGTGAGTCTATATGGCCAGCAAGTATAGCAAATACAATGAATGACTTTTTATTTGAGAAAATCTTTTTCAGTTAGCTTTCGCTGTTTGCTTTTCGGCATATTAATCATGAAGGCGACTGGTTTCAGCCTTTTCACATCCAACAGCTCTTTGTTATGCAATGTAAACACCGCTTTGGCTGTGGGCAGTCGGTTTATTCAGACAGATAGGGGATAAGGGTATTTTAACATTCCTTCTCAGAAAGAGAGACGGAGAAGCGAAAAGACAACGTCAAAGCAGAGCTCCCAAACTCTGAAACTCATAAAGGATGAACATCGTCAGAGGCATGACTTATTAGTGTTAGTAAAAGCTATTGGCACATCCACTGAGGTGCCAGATCTTAAAAACCGGTGCAGCAACAGACAACATGGCTCAGCTAACATCAGTCTGCTGTAAATAATTAGCAGTTTATATAAGCATATTTGCATTTGATGGCTCCGTGTGCAGGAAAGCTGATAAGATTTTATGTGTAGTCAGGCCTGTTGGTCATACTGAACAATACAATTACCTGCTGGGACGTAGACATTAATCCTCTGAACCCCAAAGGCAAGCTTGCAAGGCATGCTATCTTTTAAAAATTGCCAACATTACACCGTCTATCAGCTAGAGAGAATAAATTAAATTCCAGCTCTCTGAAAGTCCTTGAATTAATCATGCGTGATGTGCCGTTCTGTTGGAAAAACTAATCAAATCTAAGCTTAAAATCATTATATATTTAATCAAAATCACTTTATTCATTGTGTATTATTTGACAAAATGCCAAAAACAAACCAAATTTTGTACAAGTGTCGAAGTATTCGTGACTCAGCTGCAACCAACAGTCAAATGACAAAACTTCTAGGACTATTCGGCTGAACTGCAGGCAGTGTAAGAGACAATCGAATCCAAAATGTAAATAATAAAACATCTGTAACATGTAGAGTAGCTATATTTTGAACTTTAAAAAATGTTATACATGCTGGATCCATTTTTTTCTTCATGATTTATTGCATTATAATTGATTCACACTGCACAAAAGAGTTTTCCGAGTTCTTTCTCATTCTGGCCATCGGGAAATTTAATCGAAGTTAAGCTTGAAGTCATGATAATTCATCAAAATCACTTTATTCCGTGTGTCTCGTTTTTAAAAACAGCCAAAAATAGACTTTTTGTACTGTAAAAGTGTTACTGACTCAACTGCAACCAACAGTCACGTGAAAAAAAAAATCAGGGACTACTCAGCTGAACTGCAGGCAGTGTTTACACAAAGCAGATAAGAGACATCTGTAGAAACATCTGTAATATGTAGAGCTGCGATATATTAATCTGCACAGAAGAGTTTTCTGAGTTCTCTCTCTACTTCTAGTAATGGTTGTGTTGCTTCCATAGAGGTGCAGGACCTTCTGTTGGAGTTAAAATGAACCCACAGTGAGGAAAAATGCAAATAAAACACACAGAAACTGCTTGGACCTCAGAGGTTTAAACCACGGCAGAGCAACAACCTCTCTTTCAATTCAGAATATTACTGTGGTGTATACGAAAACTATATTTATGACTAAACACTGTCAATTATCTCTCACAATGACATAGTTTAACGCCGCCACGCCATGTTTCAGACTCATAACGAGTAATATTTTGGATTATTGTATTGTGTTCGACTCCTGACCGTTTAGTTTTAACTCGGTCTCCACTGTCAAGGTCGAACCCGGCTCCTCTGAGGTGAGCATCATCTGCCCGGCAGCACAAAGGCAGCCTGTTATCAGAGAGCCAGCAGCTGCAGCAAACACAGATAAACAGCGGCCCATTGAAGAGCGCTCACCTGCTGATATTATCTCCACACACACCAGACCAATAAACCACAGCCTTTAGTAGACTCCCTGCCTGTTGACTTTATGGAATGCCACATAGTCCAAATAAAAGAAGCACTTCTTTACACCTCGGAGGGATCTTTGCCTTTTGTCTGCTCAGACTCTTTTAAGAGCTTCTTTCAGGAGACCTGAGGACTGTTTAACCAGAACTCTGAATAACAGAAGAGAACAAGAGCTCTTTGGTGTTCATCGTTAGCAGCTGAGGGCTCAGGGTTTTCATCTAACTCTTTTATATGATATAAAAACAGAAATATTTGCATTTGCATGTGATGAAAAAGTTATAATAAGCAGTGCATGAGTTTCTGAACAGTGATTTAGTGGATACATAACTAAAGGAATCAGTAATCGCCTGCTTTGCTCTGACTTTCAAAGATTTGGAAACAGAACAGCTTTAATGCTTTTTTTAAAAAAATTTGTTGCCATTTCAGACAGAATATGAAATGTGTGAGTTTAGTTCAGAGACATGCACATCTTATCATCTGTTATTCCCTTAAAGATGAGATAAAGAATTCAGTTTGAGAGTGCTCACGTGGAATTCTGCTTCTCCAGATGCAACCAATAATCATTTTGGCCATTTTAAATGTAATAAAACCAATAACTTAATAAAGTTTTAACGTACATAACACTCTTCAGTTCATTTTCTATGTTGTCTATTGGAGTTAAGTGCCATTATAAAGCCAGTCCAGTTATTTAAACACAGTTTAAAGTGAGGACTGAATCGTTTTTCCTTGAGAAATGTTTGAAAAAAGGTTTTAACGAAATGTTTTCCAGGAAAAAAAATGCAGTAAATTCATTTGACAATGCAACATCCAACAGAGACACTGACATGAAATGATGAATTTACACATCTAAGCAAGTAAACAACATTCTAAATAATAATTCTTAGATTGGTTCTTACAACCATAACTAAGGAGAGTGAGAGCTACATCCTTAATGAATGAATATGACCACTATGCATCCACTAGACCTAATTTTGATGAGCAAACTGCACAAAAACTGCAAAACAATCTTTTATTTCCAAGTAATGCAGTCCTATTGATGTATTATTACATTATTGGCTGCAGTTATGACATGTTCAAAGGATTTTTTAAATGCTAGGCCATTAACGTAACAACTTATTACATTATTGGCGGAATGGTATTATGTTAGTGGTCGCTACACACACTTTCAACACTTTCTCAGAAGCTCTTGTTGAGCTTTTAGGGTCTATGACCTTCAGGTATTAAAGTATCCAACATGTTTAATCGGCAGACTGGATATGTCTCCATCAAAGCCTTGTAATATCCCAAACTGAACACCCAAGATGTGTGCTTGTGGTACAACATCTAACAATCATCGCTTCTTGTAATGTGGCAGCGTCGAACATCATAATTGCTGCGAGGCTGTGGTTTGATAATTAAATGATAGCTTGATTGGGACAGCAGCGAAGGATGGGCTGTTCCGCTCCTGACGTCTAGCGAACACTGAAAGCTCTTGTTTGATTTGCTGGCGGAATGTTTCCTCCGCCAGCCAGTTGTGGGTTTTTTTTGCCATTTCGCAGCGAGAACTGATTGCATGATGTCAGTCAGCGGGCTGCAGTGTTTAGGTTATCGGAAAGGGGAAGGAGGTTTGCCGGATCGTGTTTCCTTTGGTTATTCCCTGTCGCAAGCTGCTTCTGAACCCTTTACAACAGCAAGTAAAAATGATAAGTGGCAGCAGTAGGAAGTGTTAACAGTAGCCGCTGCTCTCCAGTATTGACCCCATTTTTTTCCATCCTGCCTAAAATACAACTAATAATATGAGATATGTGACGTTTTCTGGCTGCATTTCAAATCCACACCACGACCGAACAAAATGAAATTCCTGTCGGGCTCCTGTGTAAATCCAGATGGACGTTGCAGTAATGACAATACAGGATCGGGCTACAAAGAGCAGGTAGGATTCTTTCAACTTTCGTCTGCGCGCCTGCGTGTGTGTGTGTGTGTGTGTGTTTAAGTGCGGACTAGTCAGCCCTCTAAGATCTACCGTGACAGTGAAAAACTTCAGCAGATGAAACACATTAAAGCGGCTGAAGGAATCCATAAAACACAACCTCATTTTTACTCGGCTCCAAAAAGCCACTGGGGGAAAAAAGGAGGAGAAGAAAGGAGAGGAGGGAGGAGGGAGGAGGGAGGAGGGAGGAGGGAGGCGGTTTAAGATTTACAGTCCACCCCAGACGGCGACTGCCTCCCCCTGCACAGCTGCACCGTTGCCCCTCCGGGCCAGTGTGGGCCTATTAGAATGATCTGCCCTTTAAGTTTTCACCACCCTCCTCAAGATAACACTGGAGGGAGGGGGGGGCAAGACTTTCAAACATTTGGAAATGCTCCACTGAGAGTCCCCCTGCCTGCAGGAGCTAACTACCAGCTATGTTCTCCGACACAATGGCCATTTTGTTTCACGGGCCTCCTCCAGTATCAAAAACGGGAAGCAGCACAGATGGACAAATGAGCGGAGAGAGACGAGGCCAGTTGTCTCGAGGCCAAAAAGTGCACAAAATTAAAAACAACGTCTAAGAAAAAAACAAGTGTGGCTTCACCAGACTGTCCACTCATTGGGCGGACAGTCTGGTGAAGCCACACTTGTTTTTTTCCCAGAGCTGTCTCCTTTTATTTAACACGAGGGTGCCGACTCTGGCCGGGACGGCGCTGATGCTCGCCTTGCCAGAAGCCTCCTCTGAAAACAGCTGCAGTATCCTCTGCCATCAGGAAGTCACACTCAATTACCAAAGGTATAAGTTCATTCGCCTGTTGGTTTTATGTGGAAACCCGAAATCATGAGGTTGCACTTAACTACTTATAAAGGCCAGAAGAAAAGAAGTTAATTGGATCTGCAGCCTACTGGAAAGCGAGCAAACCGTAACACACCTCCCGCCTCCTTTCTTAAATTGTGCCTCTTGAACTCTCTGATGTGTTGGTGTTTTTTCTTTCGAAACGCTATTGAGATATGTTTTGTCTCGGAATATCAATGGGGGTTTTGTCTGAGGAAGTTTGCTCATTTAATCCAAATTGAGTGCTGAAACTGAGTGACATGTTCTGAGCTAATATAATCCAGTGTTGGCAAATCCACCATTATGTTAGCGGTATCCATTTCAGCTTTTCAACTGCTCAGCTTGTAAATCCAAGCATTTATTTGCACATATAGCATAGCTGGCTGGCTCAGCGAGACTTAGTGAATGAAATATGGCTCGCTCCACCCTCTAAAGGCTGTGGTTCTGGTTACTCCGAGGGCCGTGTGCTGGCATGTTGTGTGTTTGTGTGCGGGCTTTGTTGTGGCACTGCAGCCTGTGTTTTGGTTCTAGTAGCGTTTGGCTGGGAGTTCAATGGTGCGCTGAGGATGGCGATGTTTGCTTTTAGACAATTGTATCCCTGTTGTTTCATGTTAAAACGTCGGCTATTGTGAATTAGCGATGAATAGCCCGGATTCATGAGAGCGTTTAACAAAACTGGTGTAAGGCCAGCTGTTGGAGGAGGTCAAAGAAAGGAAAGGTGCTTACAGTTGGGCTCATAGGAAGGCGGAGGGTCCCCACACGGTATACACTCCATGTCTTGAAAACCACTTAGTTTTGTCTTCCTGTAAAACCTGTTGGAGACACAAAAGAGGAGGTTTGTTAGCCAACATGTGGTAACTTCATTATATTTCTATTATTGCTAAAAAAAAATTCATAACACTGATTGATGGAGCCGTGTCCGTCCTCTCACCCCGGCAGACAGTCGCCACACACGGCGTTGCTGGTGGTGGAGCAGTTGCCCTTCTGGAAGCGGTTGATGAGTCCACAGTCCAGGCAGGGTTTGCACTTCTGCAGGCTCCGGTCCTCTTTGAAGCGGCTGCTCCGGCAGGGCACGCACCGGGCATCCTCTCCATAACCAAAGCCACATTCCTGGAGGGATTAACGGGAGAAATACACCGAGTAAGAGGTGGGGTTGGTGGTTTGGGGTGATGTGCAGCTGGAGAAAAGAGGGCTTGAATGTGGACTACCGGGGGTCTGGAATTAAAGAATGATCTTGGCTCACGGGATCAGAGGAGAACAATGGCCTGCCTCTTTTGAAAGTCCATCTTACACTGGCAATAATCTCCCTGACTCTGTCAGTATGAATGAGTGGCCTTCCGCTGCAAGACCCAGAAAGGCCACGCATTTGAATAAGAAAGGCTCTAGGGGACACCCACTGTTGTATTATTGCAAGTTTATTGCTGCGTTTTTGTGTGACTCCCTCTCCAAGCAGACTCAGTGAGTGTCCCGTTGATTGAGAGGCCAGCAAGCAAAGGAAACGCTTGAGGAAGGATTATGGAGAGGTATACGGAGAAAACAAGATGAATACTCTTTTTGTGTTCAACAATTGAAAGTGCACTTAAAAAGCACAGCTTCCTACAACTGTGTGAATGATCTAATGCTAAACCACCTTTTCAATTTGTCCACCTGAGCTAAGCAAAGTCTAATTTACAAAAGATATATTTTTAATAAGAATTTAAACTATATGAATAAGTTCCACCGCTTCAGTGAAATCAGTTCTGCATCTTGTTTGCCCGTTTGAGTTGAGCATAGTCCAGATTCACTCCTTTTCAGGTTTAACACCACTTTCCTGCTCTTTAATGGAAGTCTGTCAAAGTATAAAAGCAAAAATGTGACGTTTTAGTTGGAGAAACCCAAACTCAACATTGAATTAACCACAAATGTAAAGATCTGAATCACTTGTTTTTTCCACCTGTCGCTGTTCGTCTTGTTTTATCTCATTCCTGACTGGTTCCCATGTCTAAAAGTTGTGTTGAAAGACTGGTGACCTCAATGACAAACTGACATTTACATGACAGCTAATATTACTGTACACCACACAGAGTGAAAAGACCCCGCAGGGATGACATCATGCATTGATCATTCATTATCAGCTCCATAGCAGCTGCCCTCCTGTTATCCAGTGTTGCCACACTGCAATCCATATCCACAAGGATAGACGGGGAGGGGGTGGAGTGCTCATATATCATTAAAGTGAAGGTCAGCTTCAAACAGGCCTTCTCTCTACTCTTCTCTCTTCACCCGTGTCCCATTTCACTGCCTGGGCATGCCGTCCTGCTGGAATGTGGGCAGAAGATTCTGATATGGGGGTTGGGTTTGGGGAAGCAGGCTGGCAAGAACATAAAAATGGAGGCTGGAGGCAAAGATGTGATCTTGCGATGGCACCGCAAAGTCGGGATAGAAGATGAGGAATTCGGTCCCTCCAGCCAAACACATGTGAGCCTGACACTGAACCCTTGGGCCAGGCCTGGCCCGAGGTGGACCAGCTAGGCCTGGACTACTGCAGCTGTTGCTATGAGCTCTCCATATAAGGCCTCCAGCAGGGCAGAGCAGGGAGCCCAGGGAGGGAGTGGATGGGGGCGACTGATGAGTGATAAAGAGGGGAAAGACGGAATAAAAGAAGCCTTGGCTGCCCATGAGCTCGTCTTTCTCAAGAGAGAGAGAGTGAGGCAGGAAGACTTGAAACTGGTCTTTAAGTAAGCACTCCTGGCCCTGTCACTGCAGGATACCTCACAGTGGTTCTGTGACCCACTTCCACATGAAGGAAAAAGGGGCCCCGGGATGATTCATCCCCAATCAACCCAGCACTGGCACAAGCTCTGTCCATGGGGCACCGCATGGCAGGAAGGGCTGATGCTATGTAGACACAAGCAGGTCAGAGCACTGAAACAAAAGGAAAATGGAGCCAACTCCTGCCCCTCTGGTCCGGGCAGCACAGATCATCAAGGAGCGATCTCTTTCTTCTTTTATCCCGGCTAACAAAGCTCAACAGAGCTGACACCCTGCACTGACAGAGACTTGTTTAGCAGCTAAAAGAAAGACTATACTCTGTGGGAATCTGTGATGTTGGAGTTATTATTCATATGAAGAGGGAAGCGCACTGTGTGTAAGGCCTTTGTGCAACACATAATTACCATAAAGCAGCCACTGATATCGACAAACAAATACATATTGATTTTGTTAAACCTTCCTGAAAAACACTGTCAGGCTCAGTGCATGAAGTCATGATGACAAAAATACCACACACACAAACTGACTCATAGATCTATTTGATTATCTCTGTTATACTTATATACAAAACAAATCATCTGGGGAGACTAGAGGTCAGTGAAGAGCAAAAAATGCAACAAAAAAAATCAAAATTAAATTAAATGGAAGGAAATACACATTCGAGTGTGGTGATCCCTCAGTTTTATCTATAAAAACATGAAAAAATTCAGATGCTCTACATCCCGTCTCCCCGTCCCATCTCTTGATCTGGTTTGAGCAGGACTGCCAAGCACAACAGCCGTGTGGAGAGCAGAGAGGGGGCTGAGACCTGAAGTATGTTCAGATGCACAGATATTTCTGAGATTAGAAGGGAATCACAAGGGGAGGGCGGCTCAGTCATCTGACCCGGTGAGGAAACAATACAGAAAACAAGTCAGTTAAAGCTTTTGTTCAGGACAAAGCTCACTCTCACGTCTGTTGTTTTTGTCTCTTTAGTACACTTTTACTACCGCCAGGCTTCTTTAGACAACGAGAATCATGCAGTAAATGTGTGATCACTGTGATTTTGACCCGTCTGCTGCTCATGCGCCTCTCTTTCCCTTCAGCCAGAAGTCCTTTGTCCTGGAAATGTGGCTGGAGGAAATGTTACACTCTTGCCACATACTACGAGATGTTGACACATCAAAGTTGTGTTCCTGCCTTTTTTCTTTTTTTTTGCCACTGGCAGTTTTCCAGCATGCACTGAAAAAACGAGTCACCCCTTCTCCTTCATGCTCGACACAACAGACTGAGTAGCTTCCTCTGAATGAAACCTAGAGTGAAATATGTCGGGGGACAAAAAGAAATAACTGCTTTTAATGGACGTTCGCTGTGTGTGGGTGGTTCTTTTAGCTACAGTTAGCGTGGAGGGGCTAATTGATGTTTGTCCGCCTGCCTCAAAGCAGCTTCCAGAGGCAAACTTCCAGAGCAAACTGGGCCACATTCCTCTGGGATCTCTATGGCAGCTGCACAGAGGGACTCCAAAAGTCTGCTTCCCTCCCAACAGTCAGTCCTGCCTTTTCAGAATATTCACAGATTGTCTTGGTTACCCAGAGCTCAGATCACAAGTTGTTTCTCTGGGAAACGTTCTCTGAGTGCAGGCCCAGGTCTCCACTCTGAGCCGGCATCCCGCTACCTTCAGAGAAAGAATGAGGCAGCCAATTATTAACCAGGACCCCGGGGTGGCGAGCAGCATTCATGCCTGTTGAGCTGGCAGAGGAACACGAGGACTACTGAAGCGTATTACCAACCACAGAGTGCATGTCTGTGTGCACCGAGATTAAAGGCCACTGGGTTTAAATGCATGTGTGCAACAGATGTCAAGGGGTGATACAGACTTTTTTCACCAGTACTCAAAGATGTAGTGGAGTGTAAAGTCGGCTGAAGTCCGTTTACCAGACGTTTTATTGGCGGAATACTCTTTACTTAAGGCTGCTATTCATCTTTAGGTCATAAACATATCCCTTGCTATGTGATAAAAGAACTGAAATTAAATTATGAGGGCAAAAACTTCCTTTTTTTTAACTATTTAACCCGGCAATAAATCCTATAGAGTGATTTAGGAGATGTTTTGGTTCAAGTTTAAGGTCATTTTGGGTGCTGATGAATAGCAACAGTGAGAGTTGTTTATAATATTTCATGCATAATTGGTGTCAGCAAAACTACACTAGGAAGTACAGCAACAAGCTAAGCTGCATGGAATAGTAAGAGTGCCACCAGTTATTATGAAATCAGTTTCAGGTAGTGAGATTGCCCACAGAATGATCCCAGACTCTGCTTTACCCACCTTTACATCACCGCCTACACTCGCAGAGAAAAGTAGGTAGGTCCATATCGGCTGCCAGAGAGGAAAGCCTTTGCTTACCAACCTTAACTGACACTACAGAGGCCTGTTTGTACAAAGCACACAAAAACCTGTGGCTAAGGTGGTGGAAAAAACTGTATTCCCAGTTGAGAGAGCAGCAAGCTTAGGCATGGCTTGCTTCAAACGGCGAAGACAATAAGTTGGACGGGGTGCAATGGGGGAAAAACAATGGAAGCCATTCAGCTGCAGAAGGTCAGAAGTATGGGTGTGACTGATTAAAGAAGGGTCGGTGTTCTACAAAAGCTAATAACGGCTTGGCTGTTCTCGGCATGAAAGAGAGGAAGTAATAAATAATGTTAGTTCCCTGGATAAGATACACTCCTTTAAACAGTGATGTTCATTCTTTTCAAAAACTGTTTTTTTTTCCAGCTTGGGAAAGTTGATTCAACTGATCTGTTGTGGATCTGCACTCTCTGTTTCCTAAATAAACAAGCACTTTTTTCCTTTTTGTGGCTCTGTGGAAACAGAGCTTTAGAGAAATCTGCTTAAAACCAAAATGTCAGTTTGCACAGCTAAAAAGATAAAAAACGCAGAAAAGTTCCGACCTTTGAAAGCTCCTGTCCCGCATCACACTGTTTGCAGGGTTTACAGTTGCCAAAGCGATCCTTGTACTCCTGCTCCCTGCATTCTCGGGTCTCCTCCTCGGCCCTCACGTGAATCTGAGGAAGGGGGACAGTCATTAGAGATTCCTGCGTTTCATCGACATTTTTATCCACAACAAGATCAAGCATTCCAGAGCTATGCATCACGACGTCTCGTAATAATTCAATCGGGTCTACCCCCACCTCCTCTTCTTGAGAAAAAGTCTGATACTGCAGGGATGAGATAGGATCAAACTTTAATGAGCCCTGTGGGGAAAGCGTCTAGCAGCTGCAGCAGAATCTGAGTCGAAGGCAACAATACGGGGACCACAAGAACCAGAGACTAGAGTCTAGATAGCGGCACAATCAGGACGGTGCAGTGGATAAAGGTAAAACGATACGCAGCACTGACAGAGTGTCTCCGGCGAGGATCCCACAGTGTGAGCAGCCGCCTCTGCAACACCGGCGTGAAGTGGAGTTTGAGTGGACATGTGCAGTTCGTGTAAACATTTAAAATCCGTAGCTGTTGCAGAAGTTCTAAGGCAGCAGGTATTGGCTCACCCCCTCCTCGTGCACGCTTCCTCGTAAATGTTTACAAGGTTGCAGGATGTGCACACAGCAATGGCACATTTCAACAAAAGGTTGCGAGCAAAGTAAACAGCGCGCACAATGCAGAAAGCACTTACCAGAGCTGAATATATGACATGCACGGTTAGCAGCAGGGAGAAGGTGTGCTGGAGCATCCGGACCATTTTGATGAGCCACTTGTTGCTCGCAGCTGAAAGGACACGACAAGGGAACACTCCAGATTTACTGCTTGTTCTACATAATACACACTTTTAGTCACAGCTTATAAAGAAGAAAAGCACATGTGGTTCGGTCAAAACAACAAAATACGACTTCATCAAAACCTCTTAAACTCCACTGATTGGCTGCGTTATCAGAGTTTTTCATTTATACTCCAAAAAATTCCAAAGAAGTCCAAATATGACAGGATGAATTATGGGTGAATGAGTATGAAAATCTAAAATATCAAACCTGGAATTCATGTTTTTTAATTTTACCACTCAATGCAAACACCAATATAGCTCAAATTATGTTTCTCTGGTGTTTGTAGTTTTTCTAGTGTTGCCAACAGTGAGTTGATTGTCCAAAACATTTCATTGCATGGCTGACTGTGTGTTAACCTGCATTATTGCAAATAATAATCTGAATCATGAATGATACCACACAAAGCATTATATAGGTGCTGTGAGTGTTAACTAAGACGAAATATTCAAAATTACAGCTAAGGAAGTAAAAAAAAGTGATGCAAACACCTTTAAAAACAGCTTTGGATACATTTTTGGGCAACTTAACGTCAGAATCATGCGTAAAAATGCGTAAAACACACAATATTTTCATCATGTGGGCAACATTTATACATAACAATCACTCTCACACACATACAACAACAAGACTGAGGGTGTCAGAGCACTAACTCGCTTGTTTATTTTGTAGTGTTGATATAATGAACACAACATCGTGCGTAATTGTCGCTTTATACTGGAGGATTGTTATTGCGTCCTGCTGTAATCTGGAATCAACCGCAGTCTGGATCGTTTGTTTTAAGTGTGTTAGTGCTGAGAACCGACTCGAATCTGCTCTTACCTGCTAAAAACGAGCCTGTCGATCAAAGTGCTGGGTCTTAAAAGTCGAAGGCAGACCGGTGAGAGGTGTGGTGGTGGTGGTGGTGGTGGCGTGTTTCCCGCACCGGTCCGCTCACCATGTCAGCGCTGCTGCAGCTCCTCCAGCCCTGCACGACTCAACACAACCAACACGGCAGACACACACACACACACACACACACCAGATCAAAGGCGGAGAGAGAGAGAGAGGGGCTGGCTTTATGGATCTGAAACGTGTATCTGATCTGTGACTCACATCAAAGACCCGTCACACACACACACACAGTCAAACACACACACACCCTCGGTATCCACGGTGTGATCGATAGCAGGCTTCATTCAGCTTCTAACAAGAGTGGAAGTGGAAAAGATGAGTTTAACATGTCGAGGCACAGGAGGAAGACTCGAGCCCTTTTCTCGCTTCTCAGTCTGCTTTGCTGTTTCATGGCAGCACTTTGAATTTTTAGGTGGTCCCCAAGCTGTGGTTCGCGGACCACTGGTGGTCCCTGCACTCTGCTTCAGGGAGTTGCAGTGAGCAGAGCCATGTAAGAGGAGCTTTAACACCTTATAGCAGGACTACTTTAAGTTTACATTATCAAGTTAATGTAATATTTTGTGCCTCTTTATCTCATTTCCTCAGTTAAGAACCTTTAATAGAACTATAGAGATACAGAGGTGAAACAAACTTACAACAAGCTACCTGATTTGCTGTAGCAGAGAATAGTCTGACCACACCTCATTACCATTGTGCTATGAAGGGGAAAATAATGCTGTGATTTGTTTGTGTTTCTTTAAACCAATCACAGTCATAGTGGACGGAGCTAAGCCCAGGATGCAGCTATGATGCTTCCTCAAAATAGTGGAATTGGAACATTTACATGTAGGGAGACAAGTGCTGTGAGTAAAATGAAGAATCCGCCAACAGCTAAACAGGCAGAGCTGCCACCTGCATGATACAACTCCTCTGCAAAATGTGTGGTAGTTTGCTGCCCAGAGTTTGTTGTTGCGATTCTAGAAACAGTAACATGCAGATGGTGCAAGGAGAAGAGAAAGCTGACTAAAATGATCGACTAATGGCAGACTTATACCCTCAGTCTACATCTGGTCAGTCAGGCTACCTGACTATTGATACACCTGATTATACACCAATCAGGCATATCATCATGGCCACCTGCCTAATATTCTGTTGGTCCCCCTTATGTGCTCAAAAATGCTCTGAACCATTAGACATGGACAAGAGGACCTCTCAGGGTGTCCTATGGGGTCTGGAACCAGGACGTTGGCACTGGATCCTTTGGGTACTCTGGCTTGTGCAGTGGGGCCTCTGTCCATCAAACTTGTCCCACTGCATCCAGTTGATGCTTGATCACAATGAGGTGTAGGAAGTTTGGAGGTCAAATCAACATGTTGGACCATTGTCATGTTCCTCAACATGTTCCTGATGGTTTGATGTTTTTTCCATGTGGTGGGGTACATTTTCCTGTGGGGGTAGACCAGTGACATTTGGGATTTCCATTAGCATGAGGGAGTGAGCTTGTTGTGGGACAACGTTTATTTGGGTGTCTAAGTCTCATCAGCACGGATGTTAAAATCCAAGGTTTTCCATCAGAACACCACATAGTACCAATATGATCAAAGTTATTCACTTCACCTGTCAGTGGTTATAATGTTGTGGCTGATCGGTGTACACCCACAGTCTACATCTGGTGAGTCAGACTACCTGAATATTGAAACACCTGATTATATAAAGAGGTTTAAACATTATTTCAAAATTGGACTTTCCTCCAAAGTTCTAGCAACAAATGCAAACTTGTATCCTTATTCTTATCCTTCATTTTGTCATCTGTGTGACTCGATGCCTCCTTTTTATTGGCTGTGTGGGAATTTGTTGCAGTACGTAATGCTCAAAGTTCACCTAATTTGAACTTTGACAGCAATACGTGTGAAAGTTTGCTGCACTTTACTTGATGCAGTACCAAACTGTCATTGTGCCATAAGAAATAAAGTGTTTTAGTGTGTAGCGGTGCCGTTGTAGTGTTCTTTCTGAAAAGAACATTGCAAGGTTAATGTCATATTGATCGTAATGACAGCAGTTTATCCCAGTCGTCTACTAAATGATGGAGAAAATGTGGCCACTAGTCGACAAACTGTGATTATATGTGAGACTAGATGTGATGACTTCAGTGTGCGGCTCCAGGATTAGCTCAGCATGGACTGAAGTTTTATAGTAGACTCAAACTGGGAAACACTGCAGTTACTTTATCTATAGATGCAAATCATTCAGTGCAAATATTAGGACTTCAGTGTATGTTTCCATTTGTTTATGCAAATTAAATCTTGCAAAAATCAAAACATAACACTAGCTGTGTTTCCATTATGTCTTTTAATGCTAATTTTCATGTATCATATTAGAAACAGTCGATGGAAATGGTGAAATCTGAGAAAAAATCTCCAATTTTGCAGAAGAAAAAGTTTGTATGCTATCTTGAGGTGATTTTTGACAAGTTGAAGCTCTTTATTGGCGATGCAAATAAGTCCTTATGTGGCAAACGTTTAACTCACATGACTGATTGGCCATGTCCACTGAAACATGTCCAGTACCAGCTGACATAAAAGAATAACTACAACATTTCCTGAAGACCTTTTTGTCCCATTTTTCTTTGTGGATTGTCAAAGTTTATTTTGTGTTAGCGCCCCCTACCCAACACCATACAGCCTGGTTGATTTACTCCTGAGCAGCTAATAGAAAGAAGCCTAATTCATGTTTTCTTTTATTACATGTTTTGATTTATTATTTATTACATATCCATTTCAAAAGTTCAATGTAAATATTCTCTCTGCAGTCTTTCTGATGTTGAACCACTTACAAACCACCCCCAAACTTTCGTCCATTTGCTTTGCGCAAATTAGATTTTGCAAAATAGAATAGAAAGTAGAAAAATCTATTTTTACCTAACTCACCTTTAAGGAGGTTATGTTTTTGCTAGCGTTTATCTGTTTGTTCGTTTGTCTGTTAGCAACTTTACGTGAAAAGTTAAGAACGGATTTTGATGAGATGTTCAGGAGAGTGGATAACGGGACAAGAAACAGATGATTAGATTCTGGTGGTGATCCGGATCACCGTCTGGATCCAGGAATGTTTTGCAGGATTCATTAGCATTGGGAGATAGGGCAATGTGCATGCATATGTGCATGCAACTCCATAAAAAATGTCCAGGCTGCTTGGCAAAAAATACAGGATAAGTTCCCGTTAATTTCTATAACATCTCAAAATTTGATCTGGATCCGGGAAAAATTCCAGATACTAGGATCCAGAACAGGAAAAAATAGAGGCCCTGTGGAATCTTTATCAATGTAAGGTAACAGATGAAGATCCAGACATGCAGCCAACACCAACATGTAGCTGAGACTCTGCTGAATCAGGAGGAGGCCAACAGATCTGTTGTAGAATCAACAGCTATGGAGCTGGATCCAGAAGAAACCACCATTACCCAGAAAGAGATTCTGGTGAACAACTATTGAACTAATGATGACATCAATGTGAATCCAAATGCTTAGGGTTTGTTTTCTGGGTCAAGGAGTCTAATAATGTAGGTAAAACAATCCTGGGACTCTTATTTCTGGTGTAAATCCCAATATGGGGTGAGGTCTGCGCTCTAAGAGTGCTTTTCTAGTGAGGACATGTGTTTCCAGTGAAGAAGAACTTGCAGACTGATGCCGGTCCATTCAAATCTAAATGCTTAACTGAATGTCACAGTAGATATGCCATCAATGGAGAGATGGGTTGAAGCCTTTCCACTAACATTCTCCTCCCTAACAAAACCTGATAAGCTACTTTCTTCATTTTCAAAAAAGGCTCGTTGTTATGACTGTTCATTTGTGCAACAAGCATGGCAACAGGTGAGGCAAGTGATTCGACAAAAAGTGTGCGAACTCATATCCACCTCTGGCGAGAAAAAAAAGAAAGAAAAAAAACCCTGAGCCGTGTGCACCGCCGCTGTGTGTCTGAACCAAGGCAAAGACACAGAGGACAAAAGTTCAGCTCTGCAGTAAAAGTGGCCAATTACTGTACAAGTCTGGACATGTCGCGTATCAATTCCAAGAAATCTGTGTCTGCTTTGCGAATGTAATTAGCTGCAACTCAGCTCACTCAGTGATATTAATCTCATTTCTTATTGTCTTTAATGCAGCATTTAATCAATCTGTCACTGTTGCTTTGATTCTGCATCACAGTGCTTGCATCACCTTTTATTCTTTCTTATAAAATTCATGCACCAGTTGTACAGTTTTACATCAAATATTCCAGTTGCTCCTGCTAATATTCATATATATTCATTTGTGGAGGTCACAACCTGCGTGTCACTGTGCCATGAGTCATCTAGCTGTGAGAGGAAGGTACTGCATCGAACTTCTGGGGATTCAAGCTTTGCTGCTGTCTCCATCTACTGGAGTCAGGGTCTAATAGTGTCTCTGTGCTGCTGCTCAACTGTTCCCGTGTGTTTAATGTAGTCATTTATTAAACATCTGTTGAGCTGCTGTCACTGAAAAGTTCTAGTCCACAGTATGTCTTCAATATCTGCACATGTGCCCTATAATGTCCAGTGGAAAGTGAATTTTATTCTGTCTTATTCAAGTCTGTTCTACAGTATTTTAGCATTTTTACTGCACATCATGTGTTTATAATGGCTAATCTAAGTGCACTCATTCTATTCTATTGTCATGTTTACTGTAACATTATTATAACACTGAAGATTTATAACAGCCCATGTAAAATGGATATATTCTATACTTTTCAACTATAGTCTGTTGGATTTTTATTATATGCTCATTACATATTCCATACTTACAAGGTCCCTGAAGTACATTCTATTCTATTCTATTCTATTCTATTCTATTCTATTCTATTCTACTGTATTAGAATATCCACTGCACATTGTTATAACATTCCACATTATGTATTTATGTATTCAACATCCATTCATTTATATTATTATATACATATTATATTATTTATATTATATTTACCAGCCTGCCATGTAAAATCAACATGTTATCTACTCCTCTATAGTACTGTATTTGATTTTATTCTATTTAGATCTATTCTATGATATTCTATTCTGTTCCAAAGTATTATATGTTTATTACACATTCCATATTTATAATGGCCCTGAGCCTCATTCTTTTCTATTCTATTCTATTCTATTCTATTCTACTGTAGTGAAATATCCACTGTGACATTCCACGTCATGTATTTATATATTTGACAATAATTCATGTATATATTTAACAGCCTATGTCAAATCGACATGTTTTCTTTTCTATATGACTCTTTCTATGGTATTCTGTTTGATTTTATTCTACTGACATCTATTCTATGCTATTCTATTCTATTCTATTCTATTCTATTCTATTCTATTCTATTCCACAGTATTACTTGTTTATTGCACATTCTGTATTTATAATGGGCCATAGTCTCATTCTATTCTATTCTAATCTTTAGAATATGCATACATTTTACATTGAATCTGTACATTTGCCATGTATTTATTGTTATACATTTAACAGCCAATGTAAAATGGACATGTTTTCTTTTCTACTCTACTATTTTCTAGAGTATTCTGTTTGATTTTATTCTACGTAGATCTATTTTATTCTGTGATATTCTCCACTTCTCCACAGTATAATATGTTTACCGCACATTTAATATTTATAAGGGGTTCCTTGTCTTGTCTTGTCTTGACTTGTCTGGACTTGTCTTCTTTTCTCTTCTCCTCTCTACAGTATTAAATCTTCTTTCTTTTTGCCACCTCTATATAACGTCCCTTAATTATAAATAAATGAAAGAGAAACTGATTAAATGTAAGTGTTTACATGTAAATAATGTCATTTTTCCTCTACTGTATTTAATCTTATGTTTGCACACACCATACATCTAATGTAAAGGCTGATCTATTTAATTTTATTCTATATAACACTCTTTTCCTCTCCATTCTCCCATCCCATAATTTGCTGCTGTGCTGTGTCCCACTCACTGAGTTTTCCACAGCGGCTGTCTCTTTAAGGGACCTGTGCGTTAAGACCTGCAGTATGAAACTGTCCGGAGGAGTCCTCGACTGGTACAGATCGCGTCTTAAGGCTGGTCCCAGTTAAACTTCCGTCTCTGAGGTGCTCGGGTCGGATCCTCTTCTGGTTGTCTGGAGGAACTCGGGCTGTCCTCTGCGGCGCTGGAGGCAGGACTGGGATGCTGCGCTGATGCTGAGGTGAGTGTCCTCCTCTCTCTCCAATGCGGCAGTGAGAGGTGGTGTGCTGGGGCGACAGGGCATTAGGAAATACACACTGTTTTAGCTCAAAGGATATTCAAAGACTGCACAACAACGAATACGTGTAAATAGAAGCAGATGTGGATGGAGCTCTGATCTGATGCAGCCCTTGGCGACTGAAATCCCTGCACTCTGGTAAGTTTGACGCATTTTGCTTTAAATGCCATTTGGGTGACTGCTCGGTGTTTGGATGAGTAGAAACACTGGGATGTTGTGTTTTTTTCTGCAGAGGGTGTTGTTCAGGTGATTGGCTGCGTGTCCTCGGGAATCCCGACACGACGCCTCACTGAGAGCAGGTTTATATTTTAAGGTGCTGGGAGTCCTTGACTTTCAAGTGATGATGTCACTTTTCTACGTAGTGCTGCTGATTTGATCTAAAGCTCTGATGCTCGCTGTTTTCAGGATGCTGTATTATCTGTCAGGTAGCATCATGAGGACAGCTTCTATTTAAGCAGCATCCAAACCAGCCTAAATAAACGGATGGTGCATTACACTGCGTTAAATCCTATATAGTGTCAAATCATAGCTTTAAATCTGATTTGATCTCAGGCCTTAATAATGAAACTGATCATCTGGATGGGGACAGGCCCTTGACTCACCCACTGATTCTCATCTACAAAGTTGATGTGCGCATCTTTCACTGCAGTGTGCTGGCGTGTGAGCTCTTTGGAGCCCAGACTACAACTCCCAGAATTCAACAGCATGAGCCATTTACACTAGTTACAGTAATGGCAGCATGACATGCATGCTTTTATGGCACTATTATCCCAGAACTACTAACCCTAACCCACCAAACAGGAAGGATGTGCCTGGCTGTGTTAACATGATGTTTGGTGCAGCTGATTGCAACAGGATGCTGATCTTTCTGATTGGACAGTTCACAGTAAAATGAAACTGGGCACCAAGACAACAGTGTAGAGATCGTTAGAGCGCTGCCAGGAAAGCATAATCAGTTAAAATCAAATTCAAAATCGATAAAATTTTCGCTTGAAATATACCCAGAATAAAAATAACAATGAGGACATGTGATTGGCATTAAATGAGTGAGATATAAGTTCTTTTTGTTTGTTTTTACATGTCCATACATTGTTTTTATATGATAAGAGATACACCGATCAGCTTTAACATTATGACCACTTGCCTAATATTGTGTTGGTCCATTGGGCATGGACAAGAGGACCTCTCAGGGTGTCCTATGTGGTCTGGAACCAGGATGTTAGCAGTGGATCCTTTGGGTACTCTGGCTTGTGCAGTGGGGCCTCTGTCAATCCTGTTGATGCTTGATCACAATGGGGTGTAGGAAGTTTGGAGGTCAAATCAACAGTTTGGAGGTCTCTGAACCATTGGGCATGGACAAGAGGACCACGTTGCCTGTCAGTGGTCTTAATGTTGTGACTGATCGGTGTATATTATGTGTGAAATATTCAGCCAACACCATGTCTTAGCAGCTTCATCTGACAGCTTCAGAAAACACGGATTCAGACTTCCAGGGTTTCGTAGGAGCTTCAGCAGAAATCAAGTGGACTTCTCTTGTAGGCTCCTGAAGACGTTTCACCTCTCATCCAAGGGGCTTCTTCAGTTCTAAACTGACTAAAGAAGGACTGACTGAAGAAGCCTCCTGGATGAGAGGTGAAACATCTTCAAGAACGTACAGAAGAAGTCCACTTGATTTCTACTGGAAGCTTCTGCAATTACCAAGACCTGGATGAGTGATAATCTACACAGACATAAGATTGAGCTCTCGCCCTCATTATCGATCATCAGAATCAGTTTTAACATGGCTGAATTACTGCATACAACTTGTCATTTTGTAGCATATAGCAGCTTCACAGTGTTTTAGCAGAGTTGTAGGTGAGCTGGTGTGCTGGAGCTGCAGTGAGTGGCAGAGGGGTGGGTGGAGAGAAAGGTGGAGACTTCATAAATATGTGTGTAATGTTACATGTAAGCCATTTAAACTAAATTTATGATTTTGATACACAGGGTTCGATTTTTTTATCAGACAGTAGAGCTTAATGGCACCTGAATGTCCATAACAGCACAATTTGTTGCCGAAACAGTTCTGGGTGTCCAACAATGTGATCCTGTCCCCTAAAATGTCCACCAACTTTGCCAAGCCTTTAGGGAAAGTAGTACAGCATTTCACTGGTGTCTCATTAACTTGTCGCAGATGTATGGCTCATTTTCTGGCCTGCGATTTGATCTGTCAGTTATAATTTCCAGTATAGAGCGTATTTGTTTGTTCCATGATGTCCATTCTGTTGTAGAGATGCCCTGAGGTGGAATAACAAAAACGTTTCCCCCCGTGATAAAAAGAATGGATGGAATTTGATTAATTATTGCTACGTTTTCATTTTTGCTATGTATATATTTCACAGTTCCCAGCTTGGCATTCATTTACTGTCAAGTGGCCAAAAAATCAATTAATGCAGTTTTGGATGCTACCAGTGAATCTGACCCTTTTAGCACAGATGGTCATACTTTTTAATTATGGTTTCATGCAACATCCAAGCCTTGAAAGTACACCAGCAGCCTGTCACCCTGTTACCAATGTCAGTGCAAAATGTCAATAGGTTACTTCTGGTGTTGTGCCAGAAGTGATCATCTGCCAAAAACTGATTGAGCACTTCTTGTTAAAGGGATATTACCCAGTTTATATATGTCCTGCTGCTTTAATGTGGATCAAACATTAAATAGTCAACAGTCAAACAGTCATGACATGCAAATATACAGAACTGTTTGAGAAACTTTGTTTCTTGAAACCAAATAATCAAGACCAAAAACTGAAATTTCTGCAGTTTATAGCATAATCAGGCATGACATTTAGGATGATTATGTTTAGACTGTACGTATTTGGTATGTCTAATATCCACGTTGAGAGTAATTAATATGATTTAATAGGGGATGTTACATGTAATGTGAACAGCATGAGTGACATCAAGTCATTTTCATGCATTAATGACATTTCAGCCACAGTGCAATCACTTTTTGGAGAATGGAAAACTGTATTATATGAATTTAGTTGGTCCTTTAAAGCTATTTCAACTGGTAATAACAACTAGATTGGTTATAATGTAGGGAACAGTGCAGGAAAAATAATACAGACAGGTAATAATAGGGATTGTTCCCATCAGTTTTTTGCAGAACAGGCCAGAAGATGAGCTCTTGGCTTTTATTACTCTCTGCTGGATGTGTCACTTTACCTGATCTATAGATGGACTTGTGTAGACTAGTGAGCAGATTTACACTATTTAAATAAAGTAAGGAGAGCAGCAAGCTGAAGAATGCTTGATGCTTAGAAGAATCCTGTTAAGAGATTGATTCCTTGAGAAGTCTATCGCGCATGCGCAAACCAAAAATCGCTCATCTTCAGGTTTTTTTTAATGAAACATGAGCAACAGGGGCTTTAATAAAGTGAAATAAGCCTCTTTAAGAAAATATATAGTCAGTATTTCAGTGAAAGACCATGAAAGACTCGAAGCCATGCGCCAAGAGTTTGTAAACAACTGTTTATGGATTTAAGACGACACGGAACTAACGGGGGAGGAAACATCTCGGTGCGGCTCCGCAGTTGTTGCTCTCTCCTCTCGCGCAGTGTAATTCATTATTATTAGAACATCGCCTTTGAAGGAGCCAGTATGCAGCTGGAGGGAACTAACGATGTCACACGCCATTGTTGTTGTCATTGTTTCTAGGAACACCGGCTGCCGTGAAATGTGTCAGCTTTTCAAGAGGACCGTTAACGGCGGGACACACACAAGTGAGTGTCGGCTGGGATAAGGAGGCTCAACATAAACACCGGCACCAGCTGGGAGGACGCCCCACAGCCTCAGTCACGGCAAAAATTCAGATTTAATGCGTCCTCCTGTGTCAAATACATCACCAAAAATGGCTGGTATATACTGTAAAGTCTGTTAAGTTGAACGAAGCAGGTGTTATGTGGGAAATAACGGTTGTGTTGTTTTTGCGACAGCCGTTTTCCGGGCGGAGTATCCCTGCGCCCGGTGGAGAAGATAGTCCCATGAATGTGTGTGTGCTGGGACACAAAGCAGCAGCGACATGGCAAACTGTCCACACCCGTGGTAAGTTTATTTTGTGCTCTAAAATATCCCTTTTATCACATAGTACACTGAACTAGTATCTTCCTTTAACACCTCACTGGTTGTGAAGTTAAAGTAGTTCCCAACTGAGCAGGAGTATCAGTATTTTTCAGGTTCTCTGCTGCAGTGTTTCAATCATGTATATGTTCTTCCATGATTTGTTGTCTTGGTCCACTTTAATATGGGCTGAGGAGCTTTTCAATCATCCTCTGCTGGAGCTTGCTGCCACACCCACCCAGCTCCTATGAATGCACCAGTAGCTGCCTTGGTCCAGTAGCCTGCTGCTGATTAAGCAAGAATATTTTGCTTTATAGCTTTTGGCAGGCTAGTTATTGGTTTGCCTTACATAGGAGGAACATGCATGTTGCTTTCTTAAGCAGCACCACATTTCTAGAGTGAGATATTCATTTTAGCAGTCATGCATTAGTTACATTTCAGTCAGTGTAGGGGGCTGCAGTCACTTTTTGGCAAGTGGAAAACTGTATTATGTGAATTTAGTTGGTCCTTTGAAGCTATTTCAACTGGTACCAGTGCAGGAAAATAGTATAGACACATAAGGATATGCCTTACATAGGAGGAACATGCATGTTGCTTTCTTTTCGTTTAGCAGTCATGGAGGCAGAGTGGACAAGCAACAAACTGACTGGATACCGATGGTAAACAGCACAGCTCTTGTGAGTTTTTGTAGGAATCCATAACTATGGTTGGACTTGCGCTGTGTGAAGGCATACAAGTTAATCTGATCAAAACGTAGAACTTTATACAGACATAAAGCCGCACTAATGGACCATGATGGATCCGGTGGGGTGGCCGTTCTCGTGTTTCCTCCAAACTTAAACCTTAATCAATAACGACTGCAGGCAACGCTCCTATGTCCTCTACAGTAGAGATCAAATTTGGCACCTCCTTTTGTCTGCTGCTGAATTACAGTTAGTACACCTACATCGGGTGTAGTCTCGTCAGTGCATTTAACTTCTTCTGCATTATACCGGAACCAGGCAACATCTGTCATGAAAGGGTTTTTCAAATGTTGCAAAGTGTGAAACATCCAGTGAAAGGCTGCCTGGTACTACTATGACTGAAGTTTAATTTAGCATTTGTTGCGATTCATCTCTGTTGCCTCAGTTTTGGTTAAGCTGCAGCTGAGCATTTTCAGAACAGATCCAAAAACCTCAGTGTTTACTGAGTTATTATCATAAGGTTGTTATTTACTCTAACTTAGAGTTTTGACTGGGCAGAAGTACAAATGTTAAGTTTTGCTAGAGTTTCTCAGAGTCTCTCATTCTGGGCTGGTGATAAAGACAAGGAGACTTACTGTATTGTGTTTCTGTTTTTCTTATCCATAGAGCCTAAGATTGTTCTTTTGTGTTTTACAGTGTTGCAGCTGTTACTGACTAAATTTAGTAATGTTTTTTCAGGTGGAAGTTAAAGAAATAGCCTAGTGCTTTAACACAACACTAGTTTTATATAGATGATAGTTATTTTTGTTCAACATGTAGTGAATTTGCATTTGTCTGTTGTCAAACTTCAAACACATTTTTTTTGTGCTTGTTTTTCAGGTTGCCACGGGTGACAGTTCGTCATGAGTGCATTGGCCTCAGGTCCTACCAGGTCTCTCCCTTCACATCTGTTCAAGATGTCAAACAGTTGCTCTACGAGGAGACAAACCTCCCAGTCAGAGAGCAGCGCCTGACTCACAATGGGAGAATGGTGAGTGTTGTTTGAGAATTTGAACGTATTATAGGTGTCACATCAATGACCACGGCTAAAGGTTCTCTCTGAGCAATACTCAGGACACAAGTCTGTTACTGCCAAATTCTTTGCATTCTTCTCTGTGAATAAACGTTTTTGTTTTCCTAAAGTTCTGAGGTCACATTTTGCTAATGACACTACACAAAGGCAAGAGGAGCTGAGGTTTCTCTCTCTGAACAGTCTTGTTTTAATGACCCCGTGCCATAACTGCAGGTTAATGCTGTGATCTCATCCAAACTGGTAACAGTACCCCCGTTGTGCTGTGAGTCCTCCTCGAGGTATAATTTGTTTTTTTCTGTTAGCAATCAATGAAGTGATTTTAGTGTTATTGATCTTATGACTCACATAAGCAAAGTTCATTGTCTATCTATCTATCTATCTATCTATCTATCTATCTATCTATCTATCTATCTATCTATCTATCTATCTATCTATATCTATCTTATGAATTCTTACAGAGTATTGCAGTGTAATCCTGACCACAGTGTGAGTCAGATAATTTAACAGCAGTGGTGCTGCTGGGAAACATGACTAGGCATCTCTTTATCATAGTGTATTGAACACTGCAGTAGTTTACTTACTTGCTGTATTCATAGCACATGAAAAAAGATAAATGCTGTGTCTCACCAAAGATCTTTTAAATGATTTCCAGAGTTTGAAATATGTCATTGTTTCCCCCATTTTACCCATACATTACCACACTGTATCCAAATATATTTTGTACAGCTAAAGTAATAGAGACCTTGGGATCTGAAGTTATCTTCAGTGCTATCTTTGTTAATTTGATCAATTAGTCACGTTTTGGCAGGTGTTTTTACAGTGTGACTCTTGTGTGGTTGTTCGTGACGGTTCACTCAGTAAATGGCCTAAAATGACTGCACTTGACCCCGTGCCTTGGGGCTCAGCTGATGGAAAGCACCAGGTGGTGGTCAGTGCTTGGCAGCCCCCCCTGATCTCATATGCAGAAATTAGCTGCAAGCCCCACCCACAAACTGATAGCACATACAACACAAGGTCAGTTTTAAATAATAGTAATATTGAGGTTCTGCCTACACATTCTGTTATTTGAAATGAAGAAAACACTGTGTCCTCTAGATATAAGTCTGTGTATCCGGTTGCACTGCTGCTCTGCCTGATGCAATTAAAAATGTGCAGCAGTCTGATGGAGGAGGCTCTGTGCCAAACACTGTACTTAGCTGAGGAGTGGTATTCTTTTTCAGGAGAATCTGAAAGGCAAGCTTAGCCTGGTCTTTGTGAGTTTTAAAAGCATTCTTCATTGTAAATGGCTGTCTGTGGATGCTCTCAGATTAAATAAAACATTCAGTCCAGTAGCCAGAGGCTGAAAAACACTATTATACAAGTAAATATTCTCTGTAAACACTTTAGGTTGCTCTATTTGCGATCTGTTTGCAGTGTGTAAATGTTTATGTACTGCTTATAAATGCAAAACAGTGAAACTTTGCACAGAAAATTCATAAGCAAAGCACTCTGTTCACTAGATGAGCGTTAATTGCACAAGACAGAGGATAAAATTTATGTTAATTATTATTATTGCAACATTTGAGTCTTTTGTTTTGTCTAAATGTTATTTAATAGAACCACAATGCCTCGCAGCCTTCAATTTGATAAGCTTTGTCACGTTGCAAGCAGCGTATATTACCCCCATATTAAATTTTAATATGACAGCGCAGACTTCAAATCCTTCATCCTGAATTGTATAACGATTATTGACGGTGCAGCGACCATGATGAGGATGATGACTGAGGGTTTTTCGTATGCACGGCTCAGTTTGCCAGACAGCATGTTGATGTGCAAAGACTGCTGAGTGCAGTAGGCCGCAGTGTCACCTTGAAAAGCCCCAAACAGCAGCAGAGTCAGGCATGGTGCCGACTCTGGCTGCCTGCTGCATTGATCCTGAAACATGCACCGGGAAAAGATTGTCTGTCAACTAATGTGCAATAATCCACTCCGGAGGATTTAGCAGTAGCTGCGATGAGAGAATGATGACGCAGGAATGTTGATGTGAAGACAAATAAGTAATAATTTAAGTCTGGTAATAGTTTGCACAAAAAATAACAGTTGTTTTATGAGTGCAGTGAGTAATAAAACCATTTACAGTGAATATTATTTTAGTCTTTGGCAATATTCACACAGTTATATCTCATTGTCTCCTAGAGCAATTGTATGTTTTATTAAACAATTTTTGTACTGAATTTACTTTTGTTGTTTATGTTGCTGTTTGTGTAATAATGTAATGTAATAAAACAGACCACACACACCAGATTTTTTTCTCAGTAAAAGGCTTATTTACAGTTTATTAAATCATGCTCTTGCGTACATCATTCTACCGCAGCTGGAAGACAGCGTGCAGATTGGCAGCTTGGTGCCTGCAGGAAGCCCAGAAGTATCTGTCGCTCTGGAGGGAAGAGGGCTGAAGGGAGGAGGTAAGTTTAAAACCCCGACATCTCTGCAAAAACCAGTTATTATGGCAGTGCAGTTTACCCAGCGTGTCTTTTACAGGGAGGTTCGGACAGACGACGCCTCCGCTGGTCGAATTTCTGAAAGACATTCTGAGGAGGTACCCTGAAGGAGGACAGATCCTGAAAGTAAGTGCCAAACCTAACAATAAAAGGGGAATCTAAGGAGAACTTAACTTACTCACTAAGACTAGACTGACTAAACACAGAAACCAGACAAAACTGAAGGCAACACAGAAGAAGAACTAAACTCCGCGGAAAGCAAGACAAATACAACAGCCAACGAACAACAAAAATCAACTAAAACTCTAAACGAACCTCAAGGGCAAAATCAAGAACACCACACAAAAACAACTAACACAAAACACCCAAGACAGAAATAAGGAGAAGTTAACAAACAAAAGCAACAGAAACAGCATTTACAAAACAACGGGAACCGGACAACAAGTGGATGAAGCTCGGGGAAGGCAGGTAGATGACAGAGTGGAGACGGACTGTGAACCGGGGTCAAATGGTTTTATGGTCTGGCAGAGTTTTGGTGAAAGAACCGGGCTTTTATTGAAGGTGGTGATTACTGGCAGGTGAGTGGGTGTTCGCAGCTGACTGGAATCAGGGTAATCAGAGTGTAAGCAGAGCAGGAATGAAGGTGAGGGAAGGCAGGGCTGAGTGAGAGAGAGAGAAGGAAAGCAAAACTGAGAAGGGGAGAGAGAAAGGGAGAAGAAAAGAGGGAGATAGACAGGGCTGAAGCTGGGACCATGACATGTTTTTGTTTTTATTTTACCAATTAAGGACATCAGAGAAACAACAAAAATCTGCATTCTTGCATTTCTGCCTCAAAGCAAGGTCACTCAGTCTTTTACATTTCAGTGGGGATGAGGAAAAAAGAAAACCTTTATGGTCAACGGTGTGTCTTACATCCTCAGCAATGTATTTCCTTATTAACCTACATTCTGATTAATAATATTTTTACTAAATTAAGCCTTCACTAAAGTGCTAATTCTTGTCAGATGCTCTCCATGTTTTCTTTGTGCTTGTTGGCCAACTGACCATTGATATAATTCCCTAAAACAGTAAAAAGAAAATGAAGCTCTGCGTTAGTTCATACAGGCATGGAGTCAGGCTTGTCACAAGGTCTCGCCTGTCCAATCATGCTTGTAGTCAGTCCACTCCTCCTATTAGCGTGCCTTTTAACTGAGGCAGCGTTCATTCATTCAGCCTGCTCTGTGCTCCCCACATCGCTGCCGCATCAGCCTTCACGATCGTCAGCTTTCTCCTCCTCCTCCCCAGCTTCCTCCTCGTTTTAAGAAAGATCTGTGCACTTATAGATTTGCTGCCTATTTAGACTGTTCCATTCTGTATTCTTGCACTGATTGTTCCAGAGCATCACTTGAGCAGTCACCGCCAAACACAACATGCATGTCAGTTTGAAATAAATGGTTAAAATCTGACAAAGTGTCCGGTCCGAACTGCTTCCCTAATTAAATAAGTAGACCATAAATAACAAGCAGTTATGGTAGAGGTTTTTTCCCAGGGAACGATATGTGCCAGCAGTACAGATAAAGTGTTGTGGGATCTGGAAGAAGGAAATATGTCAAGCTTGCACAAAAACAAAGGGCATAGTTTTGGCTGGCGTCAGCTGTATTACTGTATACCGTATAGTGGCACTATTGCCAGGGTAAAAGGTCCCAAATGGGGCCATCCACTCTAATGATGCCCTCATTTCACTGCAAGGCTTTTTGGATAAAAGCATCCACCGAATATATTGATGTCATAGTGTGCTTTCACTGTAAAGGCCCTCCGTTAATAAATGCATGACCTTTGCACTGTTTTATTTTTCAGGAGTTGATTCAAAATGCGGAGGACGCTGGAGCCAAAGAAGTCAAGTTCATGTACGATGAGACGGAGTATGGAGTGGAGTCACTGTGGTCGCCTGACATGGCTCAGCATCAAGGTTAGCAGTTAGTAACTAGTTAAGTACAGCAGGATTGTCCAGTGATCAGTGACACTGCTCTTTAATGGGAGGGCATTAGTTCAAGCTCTCATGCTGGCAAGAATCTGTCCTACGTGTAGCAGCTGTTCTGTAGCTGATCTTGTGCTCCGAACTCTCTGTGACGGGGAAAACTTGTTTATGCTGACCTGCAGGAACGGCACTGTATGTCTACAATGATGCTGTGTTCACTGGGGAAGACTGGAATGGGATTCAGGAGATTGCAAGGAGCAGAAAGAGAGAAGATCCGTTGAAAGTTGGACGATTTGGGATTGGCTTCAATTCTGTGTACCATATAACAGGTGAGAACTGTCTCGAAATTATAACTTAAACTGTTTACTGATGTCATATGTTCTTATGTGAAATCAGTCGTCAGAAAACTGAGAGTACACACTGCATGACTGAATAAACTTCATATAGGCCAGAGTTTGAAAGCAACACCATTTTTGCTGACAAGCGTTGTAAACAGTGAATTGAAACTATAAATTCGGGTAGTCAGATCGCTGAAAATTACCTCCAGAATTTTTTCCAGTGATATAAAAGCCTTCTAGACAATTTCAGTAAATGTGTTGCTTAAATGTCCAAGCGTGGCAGCATCCATCATTAAATCATGCCAACCAATGAGGTGTTTAACTGTAAATATTGTAAATATTTTAATGTAGATCCATAGAAGTGAAAATGTAATATGTTAACGTTCTCATCTCAAATGTATGTTGTTTATATTTATGTTTCAGATGTTCCCAGTATATTCAGTGGAGACCAGATTGCCATGCTGGACCCTCATCAGACCCTGTTCGGAGTGAATGAGTCTGGGCAGTGTTGGAACTTGAAGACAGACGTTAAGGAGATCACAGAACTAGCTGACCAGTTTGCTCCCTACATCGGGATGTTTGAGAGTTCTGAGAAAACCATCAAGGACGGCAGCTTTCCTGGAACCCTGTTCCGCTTCCCACTTCGCATGAAGCCCTCCCAGCTCAGTGGCAACATTTACAACAAGGAAAAAGTTTTGGAGCTCTTTGAGTCTTTCAAAGCGGATGCGGACACAGTGCTCCTCTTCCTTAAGAGTGTCCAGAAGATCTCCCTGCATGTGCGCGAGTCTGATGGTACAGAGCGCATGTTGTTTCAGGTCACAGCAACAGAGAATACCGATGATAAGCTAGAAAGACCAAACGCGCTGAAGACGCTGGGTCAGGCTATAGACAGCTACAGCAATGGAGTTCCCAGCTCTACCATCACATGTGTAACTTACCAGGTCAACATAGAGACTCAGGATGAAACGGCTAAAGAGACTCAGAGGATGACGTGGCTGGTGTGTAATGGAGTTGGTGGTAGAGGGATGTGTGCTGAGTTGGACTCTCTAGCAGATGATTTGAAATTCATGCCTACCATTGGCATTGCCCTGCCTCTTACTCTGATCAGCGAGGAGGACAAAGGTGCCACATCTGGTTTCTCAGGACGAGCTTTTTGCTTTCTGCCTCTTCCACCCGGTGAAGAGAGCGAGACAGGACTTCCGGTTCATGTCAGCGGCTTCTTCGGCCTCACAGACAACCGTAGGAGTATCAAGTGGCGAGAAGTGGACCAGTGGAGGGATCCAGCTGCCTTGTGGAATGAGCTGCTTATAATCACTGTCATCCCCAGGGCTTATTTTACTCTCATAATTGAGGCTATCAAAAGGGTACAGACAAAAAAGGACCAAGATTTTCCGTTGTCCCCTACAGGGACCTACAGGGCGTGGCCAGACCCTAAGCAGGTCAAGTCCCGCTGGAAACCCATTCTACAGCCGCTGTTTAATGAATTGCTGCAAGAGCAAGTCATCTATTCCCTCAGTGAGGACTGGATCAGGGTGGACCAGGCTGTGTTCTCAGAGCTTGACATAGATGAGGACATTTCAGAGACTGTGATCAACTACCTCCAAAGCTCAGGAATGCACGTGGCAAAGGTGCCTGCTGCTGTGGACTTTGTCTTGGCTGCCTACGTGACTGAGTCCACTGAAGTGAAGAAAGTGACTCCAACTTTGTTGCGGCAGGTGATCAGGAAGAACAAACACAAAGGTCCTTCACAGGAAAAACTGCTGCTGCTGGAGTTTGCGCTGAGTGATGCCAATTACAGTGATCTTATAGGACTCGAGCTCCTGCCGCTGCAAGATGAGACATTTACAACATTTTCATCCTCTGTCAGTGAAAAGGATGCCATTTACATTGCATCTGAAGAATACCCCAGGTAGAGATAAAGTGAAACTGTTTATTTCCAGTGCATTAAATCACAGTTTCATCCAACCAAATGGTTTCAGTTTTATTTAGTTTATTTATTTTTTCACCTTTTATTACAGGTGAAATTAATATAATATGAAATTGTATTTTTTACCTAAAATAACCTGGACTGTTCTCATGGACAATTATTGGTGGCACAGTTTTGTAGGCCAGAGGTAAACATATACATATAAAAAGTGTGGTTCATTGTCTGTGAAGTTACTAATGCCATTACTATTTGCACACTTTAGTTCTGATGTAACAAACTTAATACGTTTTCAAAAGCGGATGCAGAGTTGTTAAGAAATAATAAGGGAAGGTTACCGATGATTGCATGATTAGTTTCGGACTTTGCAGTCAATAATAAATGCAGATTGAATGACAGGTACAGTGCCAAATTTACTGTCCTTTTGCCTTCAGTATTCAAGGTAATATGTTCTACACAAAGTCCATGAGGATAGTTTCAGGTTTTGTTTATGATGGTTAAAATGTGTACACTTTGAACTGAAATTGTAAAATTTCTCATCTGCTTTTCTTTTGTTTTGTCCTCAGGTCTCTGTATCCAGGACTAGAGCATCGGTTCATTCTGGAGAGTATCAAGCCTTCAGTGATGGGCAGTTTGAAGAAAGCAGCCAAAAGCAGAGGTAATGTAACATATTGATCCCAACAGTGACCAGGAGATTCTGATGTACAATAATCAGACCAAGTCATTTGTAATCCTAACAGTAGGAACTCACTCTGTGATTAAATTAAAGCACTTTTAGAGACAGTTTAAAGCACCATGCAACTATGAGTTACTGTATTATATGCGATTATGATTTATAGTATCACATGTAAAATTTCTGACAGAACTATTTCAGAATGAAACTGAAAAATCCTTGCAGCCCTACGATGACTATGGGTCATGTGGGTTCGGCCATGTTGTGATAACACTGGGTCATCTTACTCTCCAGCAGTGCCAGCAGGGCATTACATCTGGTGCATTGCCGAAAGATAATTTAGGAGAGGGAGACAGAAAGGAATAGGGTGAGAGAGCATGCTGATTCATGGATGAGTTGTTTTCACACATTCCACTCGATCCACATGATCCGATCCTGAGTGCACCAACTGCCAACCATGACTGGGACCAGAGTACCGTGAGCCAGGCAGAGGAAATTTACTGTGTAACAGATTGGTCCCTTGAACCTGAATTTTAACATAACTATAACATTATGAATCAACTATTACTAACTCTCTACAAAAAATATTTCCTATTCAATCTTGATAGAGGTTTAAAATACTTTTTTTGTCCTTCTTTGATATTTATTTTTTGTTTCATTGCACTGTGTCTACAGGAGCTTAGGCTTCTAGCATCCTGCTTCTAATAGAAGTCTTTTCTCTGTTGCCCACTCCCACTGATGATGACTAAGATCCAAGTCAAAATGTCTTCCACAAATAATGTCTATTTGGTGTATGTAAACATTAAAAGATTATTAATGGCTTTGACGAATAAATAAGACAGAGCATGATATAAATTTATCCCTCGTCTCTTAAATTTGTCATTTGAATTACAGTGCAACAGTTTCTTTGGGGGTGCACAGGTAGGTATTTCAAAGTGTGTCCAACGTTGCACCTGTTGATTGTTAACCAGAACTAATGTGTGACTGTAAATATTCACTGTAGCAGGTGCAGTCAGAGAACTCTCACATATGGGAGAAGCAAAATTAACAACTCATAAGTTTATATTCCGTATCTCTGGCAAAAAATGTTTCCCCTCCATTGAAGTTATAAGAATGTTTTCAGGATTCTAAGCATTTTCGTACAAGCATAGTATAGTATAAGTATGTGTGTGTGTGTGTACTGAACAAGGTTTGTGCAAGTGTGTTTGCATGGCTTTCAACAGCAATATCGCTGCATTGTCTTTACTAAACTACTAATTTATTTAGCTTTCTATTTTTTTTTTTACAGAACTTAAAGTGAATCTGTTTATGCAGTGTTGCTCTTGAATTTATTTTTGAATATGTTTAGCATGAACTGAAAAACATTATTGCCGTTTTTTTAATGAATAAAGCAAAATTGGGTCTGGTTGTAGGAAAAAAAGACTTTCATATTTAGACAGATTGCCATGTTGCATTACATTTACAGAATTAAGCTGTGAATGCAAAAGTGCTCTAGAAGCTGGAGTTACCACATCGTGCAGTAACAACAAAATTCATCTAACCTATCAACCTACCTTGTAATCTTCAGTAATATCTATGATTATAACAGACACTAATTACATTTTCTTTGTCATCATTATAGGAAGAACCTGCACTCAACTACAAGTGCTAAACCCTGAACGATCAGCTCGACTCATCAAGGAGATCCTATCAGCAGCCTGGCCAACTAGAGATTTTAGTGTCCAGTGGGAACCTGGAAACAGAGAGCTGAAGCATCCCACAGTGTCGTGGCTAAAGATGATTTGGAAGCATCTCTATATAAATTTTGCTGATGACCTATATACCTTTGAAGACATGCCTTTGATCCCACTTGTGCCACTTGAGGAAAGCATGGACGCAGTTAAGCTTCTGCGTCTCAAAACTCCATCTCCCATCATTCTTGTGGATGAGGAAGAGGCGCCGCTTTCTGAAAACCTTCTTGACATCATGGAGAAGCTTGGAGGAGTCGTGATTAAAAAGCTTGATTCGTGTTTGCAGCACCCTCTGCTAAAGAATTACATCCACCCATCCTCTCCAGGTCTGCTTCTGCAAATTATGGATAGACTGTCAATGCAACGGTTATCCAGCCAAGTCTCTTCTTTCTCAGTCAAAGAGAAGGTCGCGCTCAGAAACTTTCTTGCAGGGCTGTCTGACATTACAGAGAAAGAAAAGCATACCCTGCTTGAACTTTCCATCTTTGAGAAAGTGGGGACCTTCTCAGAGGGTAAACCAGGATTTACGTCACTGAGAGGAGCCAGGGCTTTACATCATAGAGCCAAGTACCCACCAGAGGTGAAATTATCCGAAAACCTTGTGACTTGCTCTGACGAGGAATCAATCCGCCTCATCAAGATGCTAAATGTTCAACAAGTGAAAACAACAGAATGTTTGAAGATGATTATTCAGGATATTGAGAGGGGGTTCTACACGACAGATGAGACAACCCAAATCATGCTCTGGTCTCTTAAACATTTGGCATTTCTAAAGAATGAAAACTCATCTGTGATTGGATGGCTTTCTGCTCTGAAGTTTATTCATTTGCCTTGTGGAAAGTCAGTGAAAGCCTCAGATCTTTTTGATCCTGAGCTAGAGATCCTGCAGCATCTGTTCTACATGGAAGAGAAAACCAGGTTTCCCACAAGTACATTCACATCTTCTCCTGATATTCTTCATTCACTCAGACAACTGGGACTAAGAAATGAAGTACAGCTCAGCGAAAAAGATGCACTTCAAGTGGCAAAGAAGATAGAGCAGTTACAAAAATGTGAGGAACCTGAGTGGGACTCCATCATCAAAAAGGCAAAAACACTCCTGCAAATTCTTAACAAACAGACCAAGCTGGTAAAATCAGCTGATGCTCAGACATCATTGCTTAAACTGAAATGGGTGCCTGTTTGTAAAGAAAGACCTCTAACCTACCCTAAATCCCTTGCTTGGGTTGGAGATACTCTCAATATCTGCTGTTTGTCTGAGATGTGTGAAATATCCCATGCAGTTCTTGTGGGATCTTCAGTGGCAGTGGTTGAGCACATGTCTGCAGGTATGAAGAAGGCACTGAAACTAACTGTGGAGCCACAAGTGGATCAAGTATTACAGCACCTGAAAGCTGTAAATGACTGGCATAAATCTCAAGCGTTCACCACAGAGGATTGGTATCAGTTCCAGCAGATCTTGTTTGAGATTTACGGCTTCATGCAGGCTCATCTTGAGGATGCGAGAGAAGCAATGAAATCACTGCCTTTTGATTGGGTGTGGACAGGGAAGACATTCTCATCACCGGGCCACACGGTCCTAAAACCCCTCCCTGATCTAGACTTGCAGCCTTACCTGTACTCTCTGCCGAAGACGATTAGAAAGTTTCACAAGCTTTTCAAGTTTTGTGGTTCAGTTGAAGAGGTTGTCCCAAGCCATGTGTTTGAAGTCATTGCCACCATCCGACAAAGATGTGAAGGAGAAATCACCAAGGAGGAAAGCAAGCATGATATTCTACTATTGATCAACATCCTGAGATGGCTGTACAACAATCAGATACCTGTAGACACCAACATGCATGTGCCGATTCTTTGTTACAAGGACCTGAGCAAGTTAGCAATGAAGCCCATTCATGAATGCACCTACTGTGACATCAAGGTTGACGATTTGAATGACTTACTTGAAGATGCTTCAGAGCCAATTATATTGGTCCATGATGACATCCCCATGAAAACTGCAGAGTGGCTGAAGGTACCATGTTTGAGTACAAGGTTGATAAACCCAGAGAATCTTGGCTTTGAACAATCAGGCCAACAGGAACCTCTAACAGTGAGGATAAAGAACATTTTGGAGGAATATCCATCCGTAGCAGACATTTTTAAAGAGCTACTTCAGAATGCTGATGATGCAAGTGCAACAGAGTGCAGTTTTCTCATTGACATGAGAAAAAACACAGACATTCGAGAGAATCTGCTTGACCCTGGCATGATTGTTTGCCATGGGCCCTCATTGTGGTCTTTCAACAATGCTGTATTCTCAGACACAGACTTTCTGAACATCACAAGGTTAGGTGGATCAGTGAAGAGATGTGAAGCAGACAAAGTTGGCAAGTTTGGTTTGGGTTTCAACTCTGTTTACCACATTACTGATATCCCCATCATAATGAGCAGAGAGTTCATGATCATGTTTGATCCAAACATCAATCACATCAGCAAGCACATCAGAGACAGGTCCAATCCAGGGATCAAAATCAATTGGAGCAAACAACAGAAGAGGTTGAGAAAATTCCCCAATCAGTTCAAACCTTTCATTAATGTTTTCAACTGCCAGCTTCCCTTAGCTCAGGACTCACCATACAAATACAGTGGTACACTGTTCAGACTCCCATTCAGAACAGAGCAGGAAGCATCAGTAAGCGAAATCAGTAGTCTTTACTACAACACCACAGACATCTATTCTCTCGTTGATGAGTTTAGCATATGTGGCCATCGGTTCATTCTGTTCACTCAGCATGTTGGAAGCATGGTCTTGAAATACCTGAAATTTGAGGAACCAAATCCAGCAGGAGCACAAGATGTAGTCGCAATCAACAAAAGTGTGTGGTCATCCAAAGCCTCATATGGGCCTCTGAGTATCTTAAAATCTGCAGCAAAGGTTATGAAGAAAGTTGCAAGCACCAGCAGGGTACCTGCTGATGTTCCCAAGTCCGGCTGCATCATACGTGTTATGGTGGAGGAGTTCCATAATGTGTTCAAACGCATTGTTGATCTCCACTCCCCACTGTTCCGTGGTTCAGAGGAAGATCCCAACCAGTACTTTGAGATGGCTGCTAAAGGAGTTCAGACAAGAAGACTCACAGATGAAATGCCCCAAAAGGCAGTCGAGGTCACCAACTGGCTCATTTGCTCATGCATGGATGCAAATGAGGCACTCAAGTTTTCCCTCAGTGACAGCGGAAAAAGACTTGGACTAGTGCCTTGTGGAGGGGTGGCTGTTCTTCTCTCAGAGGAAGAGAATCGCAAATGGACAGTGAAGACAAATGCCACACCAATTGGAGAGGTCTTTTGCTACCTACCTCTCAGAATCAAAACAGGCCTCCCAGTCCACATTAATGGCTGCTTTGCTGTGACCTCCAACCGCAAAGAGATCTGGAAGACCGACACCAAAGGGCAGTGGAATTCTGTGTTCATGAGACATGTCATTGTCCAGGCCTATTTAGCAGCACTCACAATGCTACGTTCAATGGCTGAAAGTGGAGAGCTGCTTGAGTACAGCTACTATGCAGCATGGCCAGATCCGAGTCAGGTGCATGACGACTTCACACTGATCAGTCAGGGCATCTACCAAGAAATAGCCAAAGGAGGTGACAGTGAGCAGGCAAAGGTTTTCTCAGACGGCAAAACCTGGGTGTCAATCAAGTACGTCAGATTTCTTGATGATGCCTTACTCTGCAGGCCAGACATAGGTCCTGCTGCCTTCAAGATATTCTTGAAATATCTCAAGAAGAGTGGCTCACAAAACCTCTGTGCTGTTGAGCTGCCTGACTGGGTAAAGGAGGGATTTGATGATGCTGGATGTAAAGGAAAGTTGATGGAGAACACCCTGACAGAGAAGCAGTTCTTTACAGATGTCTTTTTCCCTCACATCCAGGAAATCGACAAAGAACTTCGAGATCCTCTGATGCATTATGTATTGAATGAGAAGCTAGAGGATTTTGCATTAATCCTCAGAGTTACTCCTTGTATTCCATGTTCTGGCCCCAATAAGGAACTGGTTTTACCTTCAAAACTCATTCACCCGGAAGGAAGGGTTGCTAAACTCTACAACACTGATGATGGAAGATTTCCTGAAGGGACTTCTAAAGACTATGTAAACCCTGTGTGCCTAGTGAAGCTAGTACAGTTAGGCATGGCGAAAGACGATCTGTCCTGGGAGGACCTGACTGAGCGTGCTCATTCTGTGATTGATCTCAATGAAATCGATCATACAGCTGCATGCTTTCGTAGCAGTATTCTACTCAGTCTCATCGATGAGAAACTGAAAATGAGGGATCCAGGAGCAGCTGAACACTTAGAGAAGCTACAGGACATCAAGTTCCTTCCATTCCTGACAAGACCTGCAGGCTTCTCTCTACCATGGCATGGGAATGACTTCTCCCCAACAACAATGTTCTCAGCTAGAGAGCTCTTCACAACTGAACATCAGGACACTGTGTGTCTAATGAAGCCAATCCTGAATGAGAATTCCCCATCATTCAAAGGTTGTGGTGCCATGTCACTGGCTGTGAAGGACTGTCTTGGTCTAATAAGGAAGCCCTCAGTTGGACTGGTAATCAGTCAACTCAAGAAACTGTCTGAGTCATTTGATGGAGTCACTCTGTATCAGGAAAACATAACAAATGCCTGTTACAAGTACCTTCATGAGGAAATGCTTCAGGATGAAAATGCAAAAGGTCAAATAACTGAAGAACTGAAAGCTTTCAACTCCATCCTGGTGGAAAACACGTATGTCAGCCCCTCCAAAGTTGCATTCCACCTGAATTTTGATGCAGCTCCACATCTGTATCAGCTCCCTAACAAATACAGAAACAGCTGTCGGGAGCTCTTTGAAAATGTTGGGGTACAACCCAGCTTCACAGTTGAGGATTTCTCAGCAGTTCTTGAAAGTGTGAAGCAAGAATGTGGCCGAAAGGCACTTACTGAGGAAAACTTCCAGTTGTGCCGCAGAATTATTAGTGAAGGAATATGGAGCTTAATACGAGACAAAAACCAAGAATACTGCCAGGCAAATTATGGTGGGATTCTGTTACCTGACTCCCATCTAATGCTTCAGCCATCAAAATCACTATGCTACAATGACTGCCCATGGATCAAAGTCAGAGACTCTGCTGTAAAATACTGTCACGGGGATATTCCGAGAGAGGTTGCTGTGAAATTAGGAGCAGTCCCAAAGCGTCACAAAGCACTGGAGAGATATGCCTCAAATGTCTGCTTCTCGACTCTTGGGAGTGAGTTTGGACAGAAAGAAAAACTCACAAGCAGAATCAAAAGCATTCTCAATGCTTATCCATCAGAAAAAGAAATGTTAAAAGAGCTGCTTCAAAATGCAGATGATGCCAAAGCCACAGAAATCTACTTTGTTTTTGATCCAAGGACACACCCCACAGAGAGAATATTTGATGATAAATGGATCCCGATGCAAGGCCCGTCACTCTGTGTATACAACAATCAGCCATTCACAGAGGATGACATCAGAGGCATACAGAACCTCGGAAGAGGAACAAAAGAGGCCAATCCAGGCAAAACTGGTCAATATGGCATCGGATTCAACTCTGTCTATCACATAACTGACTGTCCATCCTTCATCTCAAACAATGACATTCTTTGCATCTTTGATCCGCATGCACAATATGCACCTGGGGCTACATCTGTGAGTCCTGGGAGAATGTTTAGAGACTTGGACGCTGACTTCAGATCTCAGTTTTCTGATGTTCTTAATCTTTACTTGGGAGCTCATTTTAAGTTAGAGCGCAGCACAATGTTCAGATTTCCCATCCGCTCTACGGACATGGCAAGGAAATCAGAGATCAGCTCTGTCCCTGCATCTGACAGAATGGTGCAAAACCTTCTGGATAAGCTAAAAACTGATGGTGCAGAGCTTCTGATGTTTCTCAACCACATGGAGAAAATATCAATCTGTGAAATTGATAATGCTACTGGTGAACTAAAAGTGCTGTATTCTGTGACAGCCAAAATAACAGATGGTGATCGATTGAAACGCAAACAGTTTCATGCCTCTGTCATTGATAGTGTGACCAAAAAGAAGCAGCTCACTGCTATCCCAGTCCAACAGATAACCTACACAATGGACATAGAGGACACTGAAGGAAACCTGACGACATGGATGATCTGCAACAGGTCTGGCTTCCCTAACATTGAAAATGTCTCAAAAAGTGTGGTCTCAGCTCACAAAAATGAAGACATAACTCTGTTTCCACGTGGAGGGGTAGCTGCATGTGTAAGCCACAACTACAAAAAACCCCACAGAGCCTTCTGTTTTCTGCCCCTGTCACTGGAGACTGGCTTACCTTTCCATGTCAATGGGCATTTTGCCCTAGACTCTGCAAGAAGAAACTTGTGGAGAGATGACAATGGAGTGGGGGTAAGGAGTGACTGGAATAACAATTTGATGACATCACTGATAGCCCCTGCTTGTGTGGAGCTGCTGATTCAGCTTAAACGTCGGTACTTCCCAGGTCCTGATCCCACCATGACTGTACTACAAGGAACTCCACTTCATGTTGTTAAAGACACATTGCGGAAGTATCTGTTCTTCTTCCCAGTCAACAGACTTGATATACAGCCGGATTGGTACTGCCTGGTTAAAGCAGTATACAACTCTATTCATGCTGACCTGAAGCGTCTGCTTCCTGTTGTCAGAGCAGCACAAATGGACAACTCTGACATGCACTCTGTCATTTACATCTCATGGGTGAACACATCTACTGCAAACAAAGGCAGAGCCTTTTTTGACAATCTGCTACAAGATGAGCTTCAGCACTTGAAAAACACAGAGTACAACATCACTTCAAGGAAATCTGTGGCTGAAAATGTCTACAGACTGAAAACCTTGCTTCTTGATATAGGTTTTAACCTGGTTCACAGCTGTGATGATACTGCGAATCTCTACTTCTGTTTGGAAGATGCAGGGATTCCAGTCAGTTATGTTACACCAAGTGATGTCCGCAACTTTCTTCACACTTTCTCATCACCGGACACATCGTGCCATGTTGGAAAGCTCCCCTGCCGTCTCCAACAGTCAAACTTTAAACTAGCCCATCACTTGAAGCTTCTAGTTGACTACTGCTTCAAAGACGTGGAGGTGGATGAAGTGAAAATCGAGGGTTTGCCTCTCTTGGTAACAATGGACAATATGCTTCAGGTGTTTGATTCCAAGAGACCAAAGTTCCTGACAACACATCATGAGCTAATATCATCCAGGAAAGAAATGTTCATGAATACATTGTACATGAGGTACAGCAACATCCTGTTAAAGGCAGGAGCTGCAAAGATGTTTGACATCAGCAGCTTTGGTGACCTACTAGGGTCTGTTCTTCCAAGAGAGTATCGAACAAGGATCCCTGTAAAATGGAGAGACACCTTTGCAAGTGAATCTTGGCTGAAGAATGTGTGGAGCTTCATCAGTGAGAATATTGCTGTTAAAGAGGATCAGGTGGACCTTAAACCCAGCTTTGAAACAGTGCTTGAAATTCTGAAAGACTGGGCTTTGCTACCTGGAATCAAATTCATGGCAAGAGAAAAGCTTGTTGTCCCTGAGCATGATGTCCTTTTACCTCTGAGCCTGGTGAACATTGCCATATTTCCACAAGGCCAAAATGACAAAGTCTTTCACACCTTAATGAAAGCAGGATGCATTCAGCTTGCAGTGAACAAAATCTGTTGCAAAGAGAATCAAATCATGCCATTTCTAACTCAACACACAGCAAACATTGAAAATCCGTCAAGTATTCTGAAAGCTGTGGAGTACATGATTCAAACATCCGCATTCAAATCAGCAAACTTGACTGACAAGGACTTTGAGGCTCTTCTGTTGTATTTCAACTGTAACCTTGCTAACCTCACACAGCAAGATGCACAGAGCCTCAAACTTCTCCCATGTTTTAAGTCAGTTAGTGGGAGATACATCAGCATTGCGAACTACGGGGCAAACTATGTCCTTGCAAAAACCATCCCAAATGCAGACATAGACAAATGGGCTCACACAGCCTCTGTTGCCTTTCTTGCTGACAGTCCGCAGCTGAAAGACTTGTACGCCTTCCTTGGCTGCATGCCAATTGATGACCTAGAAATCTACGCTCAACATCTCCTACCAAAGTTTGAGAGTCTTTCCTATGATGCCAAAGTTGAACACATTGTCTATTTGAAGGAGAGACTTTTGTCAATGGAAGAACCATGTGAGATGAAGGATCAGCTCTATGAGAAATTGGAGGGACTGTCATTCATCTATGACTACTCAAACAGACTCAGGCCAACCAAGTTCTTCTATGATGAGACAGTGAAAGTGTTTGAAGTAATGCTACCTGCAAAGTCATTCATAACAAGTGACTTTTTTAAGAAAGTAGAGCAAGTGTCAAAACCCAAGAATGGGACATTGTTGCTCACCTCATGGATAACTTTTCTGAGAAATATCGGTCTCAAACATGAAGTGTCACAGCAGCAGGTTCTTCAGTTTGCAAAAGAGGTAAGCATCAAAGCCCAAACAGAGAACTGGACAAAAGAAAAAGTCCAAATCGTTGTCGATGTTCTGTTGAACCATATTTTCAATGAGAGGACGGACCTGTTCCAGGGTACTTTTCTCAAGGAGCTCTCAATGATTCCATTTCTGTGCCCTGAAAGAGCCCCCAAAGAACTCATCAAGCTTCATTCTCAGTACCAAGAAATGAGTGGCACACTTCCTCTGATTCGTTTCAGTGGGTCTCAGGTCAATCCAAAATTCAAGCAAACAGATATTATTCACTTGCTTTGGACATCTTGTCCAATTCTACCTGAGAAAGCTACACCTTCAAGCATTAAGGACCAGCAGGAGAGCACTGTTACTGGACAGGAGCAGCTTGACCAAGTGCTAAACATGTTAGGCGTCAACTTGGATCCACCACTGGAGAAAGTTATAAGCAACTGTAAGAACATCTGCAACATTTCCAATCCAGATGATGAAATGGTGAAAACCAGGAACAAAGTTTTGAGATCGACGTATGAGTTCCTCAACGCTGATAAAAGAGATTTCCGCTACCAGCTCCGTGGGGTGGCTTTTGTCATGGTTGAAGATGGCTGGAAATTGCTGAAACCTGAAGAAGTCGTCATTAATTTGGACAATGAATCTGACTTCAAACCCTACCTGTACAAATTACCTCTAGAGTTGGGCACTTTTCATCAGCTGTTCAAACTTCTAGGCACAGAAGACGTTGTTTCAACCAAACAATATGTTGAAGTGCTGTGGCGAATTTACAGAAGTTCAGAAGGAAAGCAGCTCGACCCAAATGAAATGAGAACAGTGAAAAGGGTTGTGTCAGGATTGTTCAAGTCTCTTCATAATGATCCAGTGGAAATTCGCAAAGACCTGGAGAGCCTCAGAGACTTGATATTTTATCTGCCAAGCCATGATGGCAGATTAGCAAAATCCAATAGCTTGGTGTTTGATGATGCCCCACACTACAAGAGCAGAATTCAGGGTAATGTTGGGGTTCAGATGCTCGTGGACATGAGCCAGTGTTATCTGGGCAAAGACCACGCCTTCCACACAAAGCTGATCATGCTACTACCACAGAAACTAAGGCCTAGACTGTTGAGTGGTATTCTTGAGGAGCAACTTGATGAGGATTCTCCAAAAATGTGCCAGTTCGGAGCTCTTTGCTCACTACAAGGTCGGCTTCAGCTTTTGCTGTCATCAGAACAGTTCATCACTGGATTGATCAGAATAATGAAACATGAGAATGACAACGCATACCTTGTGAATGAAGAAAAAGCCATACGACTCTGCAAAGCACTTTGCGAAGGACTGAAAGTGTCCTGTTTTGAGAAACTCCAGACAACTTTGAGAGTGAAAGGATGCAGTCCGATCCCACACAGTCGCAGTGAAACACTTGCCTTCCTCAAGAGATACGGAACATCTGTGATTCACCTGTACATCCAGCATTCAGACAGCAAAGACATTAACTTTCTTTTGGCACTTGCTATGACACTGAAGTCTGCTACAGACAATTTGATTTCTGACACATCCTATCTGATTGCCATGTTGGGCTGTAATGACATCTACAGAATCACAGAGAAGCTGGACAACCTTGGTGTTAAGTATGACTCCACAGAGCCTTCACAACTGGAGCTGCCCCTCCCTGGAACCCCGATACCAGCCGAAATACATCACACACTCCTCATGGATCCAATGAATGTATTCTATCCAGGAGAATATGTGGGTTACCTTGTTGACTCTGAAGGTGGAGACATATATGGATCCTATCAGCCCACCTATACTTACGCCATCATCGTTCAAGAAGTAGAAAGAGAAGAAGAGTCAAACACCAGTTTCCTTGGGAAATGCTTCCAGATCGACATTGGTTACAGTGAGTACAAAATCGTCAGTTCCCTCGATTTGTACAAGTTTTCAAGGCAAGATGAAAGCACCCATGTGCGAGACACTAGTGCCCCATCAACTCCTACGAGCCCAGACAGTCGTTCCACTGGTCTCCGCATGGTCCCTCCTCTTTTTGCTGGAAAAGAAAACCTCCGTCCTCCTCCTCAAAAACAATCTCCCAAAAAGATAAAACTTCATGCTTTGCCGGAGATTTTGAAAGAAGTGACCTTAGTTGTTGAACAAGCTTGGAAGCTTCCTGAGACAGAGAGAAAAAAGATTATCCGGCGATTGTATCTCAAGTGGCATCCAGACAAAAATGCAGAGAATCTGGACGTTGCCACCGAAGTCTTTAAGCATTTACAGAACGAGATCAACAGGATGGAGAAACAGTCGTTGGCTGATCAGCAAAATACCGACAGGGCTTCCAGGAGATCCTTCTCCTCATCATCAACCCGCTTCCACTCAGAGAAGTTTTCATTTCAAAGGTTTTATTCATCGTGGAACCAGGAAGCAACAAGCCACAAGTCGGAAAGGCAACAGTTCAGGGAACATTACACAAGCTATGCAGGGTCTTCACATTCGAACCGTTTCTTCGTGCCCCCAACTTTCAAGACAGTTGGAAACCCCGTGGAAGCCCGAAGGTGGCTGAGGCAAGCCCGAGCAAACTACTCGGCTGCTCGCAATGATCTTCATAAAAATGCTAACGAGTGGGTTTGTTTCAAATGCTACCTGGCCACAAAGCTTGCACTGATAGCTGCTGACTATGCAGTCAGAGGAAAGTCTGACAAAGATGTAAAACCAACGGCTCTGGCTCAGAAAGTGGAGGAGTACAACTCCCACTTAACAGGCCTCGCCAGCGACGTTCAGATCCTGGAGGGGTACGGAGTGGACAGCCTGCGAACTCGCTACCCCGATCTCCTGCCATTTCCACAGATTCCCAACGACAGGTACACATCTGAGGTCGCAATGAGAGTGATGGAATGTACCGCACGGATTATCATAAAGCTTGAAACCTTTGTGCAGCAAAAAATATGATACTGTTGAATATGACAATGAGTATGCATTGATCCTCCGTGGACTGGAGGACTACCTGCGGCTGTGTGCAATACAGATCATGTATGTATATCACTTTGAATAACACTGAAGTATCCAGCTGGCAGCTTACGATACATATGCAGTTTCTACCTGTGATGGCCCATGCACAGTGAATACATGTATGGCTCCCATAACCTATTAGGCTGACTTAAAATAGATCTGCTGTAATATGTGAAAAAACATTTCTGCATATGCTGTACATACTGATGCCTCAGCAATACGTTTTGTTTACCAAAGTCCCCACATTGACTATATTTGCTCTGAGTTAGATTATTAAAAAATATGCTGCTTTTTTACTTTTATCTTTTATAAAAAAAAATGAATATATTTTCTTGCTACTGAAAACCAGTTGAGTGTACTTAAAGGATGCGCTTATAATGAAGTAGGTAAAATGTCAAATACTGCAGTTACTGTCATACTACTGTCATGCAACGTGTCCTATTTGCAGAAGCTCATCGAGTCAAGGAAATACAATCATGTTTGTACATTTTCTTTTTTGTATTTTTACGGTTGTTTTCATATAATTTCTGTAAACGTTGTACATTTTCTGTAACATAGCCAGTCACCTGTTTATGGACAGAGCACTTTTTTGAAACTCCTCATGTATTTAACACTTGCACTTGCGTAGCGCTTGTGTCACCCCAGCAACTCGGGAGAATCCACAACTGTGAATAGAAAAACACTTTATTTTACTTTATTTTTTATTGGGGATCTGTTTTGCATCATTGACTAATCACATGAATCACATGTAGCTGTAGTCAAAGCCGGAGAGAAGGTGCTGCTTTGATAACTGAAGTTTTCGAAAGGGCAGAGATAACTTGAGTCATCCAGAAGTTTTTTTTTTTCCTGTTTGGGAAAACTCAATAGGACATTGTGATAAACTAAAGAGCCATATATATAAATATGCTACGATCTGGGCACAACCCTCAACATGTCAACTTTTGTCTCCATGAAACCATGTTCACATTTCATTGTTTTGTAATTTGAAGTTGTCTGGTTTAAGGAACATGGAATAGCACCAGACTGTGGTGCTTGTGTGTTTGTACTGCTTTACCAGCTTTATTTTACCTTTGACTTCAAGGACTGTGCACCGACCACATGTTGTAAATGTCATTTTAAAACATTATTTAAAACGTGCTTCTCGGTATCTGTTGTCTTTTTACACCTCGAGCTTGAGGTGACTCAGTTGAGGGTGTGTCCTGAAGTATAACCTTGAGGAACCTTGTGTATCATACATGTTGACGTACACCGTGCCATAGCAAGGCCTAATAAATCCCCCTTAAATACACCCTGTCTGTTTTTGTTTCTAGATTTATACAAGACGGCACGTGTTAAAAAGGAATCCTCATACTCTGTGTATGAGTTAAACAATTTGGGCTTTTAAATAGTACTCTTTAAGTGTTTTATTGCATGCAAAACATGATTAATCTCATAAATGGATAAATATTGGAGATTAGCACAGCAGCCATGGGAGGCTTTAATGCATTTTTAGAGATCCATTACAGTTGTAGGCTTATCCTTTTTATACATGCCAAAGCATTAGGATTTCAATACATTATTATATTGTTTATTTACATTATTTCCTTGTATTTTGAACTGTCCTAATCAAGAATGATAACTGCTGAATTCTGAGACTGATGCGAATCATAAAGCAAAGTCTTGCTGTTGTCACGACCAGGTCAGCTGATATAACCTCGGCAACATCACGTGGGGGTGTGCACATAGCTCATATATGCTACAAATGCAGCAAACACATACTGACATCCTAAATAAACAGAGTAGATCTGTTTTGTTATTGTGCTGTGTGCATCATCGGTCACTGCAGAGCTTTTCCACTAGAGGGCATCAGAGAGCCAGTAATCAGGGTCAGGATTATTAAACTATACAAGAACATCAGACAGTAGAATGGAAAAAAAACATTGTGTAATAAATGAAGAGACTGTATTAGTGCATTCTACTTAACACAAGAGGGCTTCTCAGGAAAAAAAGATGAGTCTTAATAGGTCGCACACATAGAAGAATAGCACAAATTTTATTCAACATACAAAATGAATAAATACACATTACACACTATCAAAATATGCCAAAACCAAAGTCAGAACTGCAAATCAACTACTTTATCGACACTAACAATGATAACGCAATGCCATGACGTGGTAATTATGGTAATTATGCTCAAAGCAGTGGTGAACAGATAATAAACTCGGTGCAACGGTACAGAATGCTCTCCTCTCTGACATGGTGAACTGAGAATCTTTAAGTGCCGTCATGCGTGTTGTGTTACGAGAAAATGAAATCAAGGCATATTTGAGCCAAAAGGCAAAAGCAAAATTGCAATAATAATCCCAATTATGTTTTCCACTCAGCTACCCACAACCCTCTTCGTTAGACCGGATCTGTTTTTGCTGTCTTGCTGCTGCGGTTGTTCCGTTAATCCCTTGATTGTAAATGAGGCTGTTGAACAAACAGAGCAGCTCACTACTAAGAGAAACTCTCTTCCTTGTTTTTGCATAATTACATGCTTAAGATGGACCGCAAAATAAATCAAGCCAAACATACATATAACATTACAAACTGGAAAAAAAAACACATAATTACACGTGATGCCACGCTAGTAACACTCTGCGGTGCCACAAGGACTTGTTTTTTAATCTCAACCCTGCAAGACACTTGAAGGAAAACATGAATCATGACGGTTTCCTGGTGTTGAATCTGAATTGGAGTAAATTATAAAAAAACAGAAAAAGAGATCAAATCCATCCGTGAATTGACAATGACGATGACAAACTATACTAACATTTCTCAGTTTTTTCCCCAGTTAAATAAAAACATGCTAAACACTAAAACAAAAACACAGCATACCAAGGGCTTGGAGCCAGAAGGGCTTTTGGATAAACTAAAATAAATACTTTCAATAACATTCTGTTGCCATTTTAGAGATTTATTTTTTAATTTCCCAAGCCCTTGATATGTGTCAATTTTATTTATTGCACCATAAGATAATATTGCATAGGATGTAAGCTGTTACCAGCTCCTCATTGCCCAGCCATGATACTGTGTGTAAAAAATTCTCCACAAACCTCTGATGCAGACTAATTTAGTACTGAGAGCCGATTCGTTTCAGTTGAATAGTTAGAAGTTCATAAATGCAACTAAAAGGATACATTCCATGACATCTCCAACATGTGTGCCAGCAGGCATTTGTACTTTTACAGGCCTCAATGTGTCAGTGGGATCATCGTAGAACCACTGTGGTATAAAGATTACAAAAAAAAAGCTCAGGCGGTATTATAAACATTTGTGCTTGTTGCCTCCCAAAAGATGCATCCTCTGAGAGATGGGAAATCGATGACCTTGTCAGAGTCAATCTAGCACTCCTGATTATCGCTGCAAGTGGAAGTTCTTCCAGCCTTGGATAGGAAGAGCTTCCCGCTGGGACAAACACAGACCTCATAGAGACCCTGAGCATTTCCAGAAACCCCTTCTACGCTCAGGGGCAGGCTCGGCATGCGCACCGTCTCAGCATCCAGCACCAGCTGTACAGCAGAGCAAGAACAGTTAAAGGAGAACAACACAGTTCTGCAAAGAAAGATCTTTCTGCCTTATTCTTTTCACTCAATCACAGAGCGCACAGATGCATCATGACACACAGTGTGGAGGGAGCTGTAGAGGAATGTTCAGTTAATGCCTAACAAATGCAAGAGTGCATAAAGACATTATACTAAACAGAATGTGGTACAAACATCCACAATCCTGTGGCAGAAATAAAAAAGAAAACCAGAGAGCATGTGCATTTGACCATTTTTAACTATCACTGAGGACAAGTTCAGGGCAGATTAATATCCAGTGTTAAACCCTGCAACTACTTTGTCATGTAAATGTGCTGCTCCACTGAGAAATATTTCAAAAAGGTCAAAAGTGCCTGTGATACAAATGCTTTATGTAGTTTAGCCAGTTAGCTGCAACCCAACAATTACCCAGACCTGATTCAGTCAGAGTCCATTACCAAAACCCACTCTAAACAGCAATATGGAAACTGCAACCCACTGCACCACAACAGACCCACAGAGCCCAAACAAAGGTTTCTGAAGTTCAAAAGGCAATAAGCTCATTGTAGTTAACAGATGATGGAGATGTCTTGCTGTTCTTTTTGTTGCTTTACAGCTATGAGCTTGGAAATACATAATAATTCTGCTAGAAGTGAAAAGATATACTGATGTATTGCATGGTGTAGTACAGTGTAGTATAGCATAGTATAGCATAGCATAGTATAATATAGTGTAGTGTAGTATAGTATAGCATAGCATAGCATAGTATATTATAGTGTAGTGTAGTATAGTATAGCATAGCATAGTATATTATAGTGTAGCATAGCATAATATATTATAGCATAGCATAGTATATTATTGTATATCATAGGATAGTATAGCATAGCATGTGATGGTATAGCATAGTATAGTATAGTGTAGTGTAGTATAGCATAGTATAGCATAGCAAAGTGTTAGCATAGTATAGTGAAGTGTAGTATAGTATAGCATAGTATAGTGTAGTATAGTGTAGCATAACATAGTATATTGTTGTATAGCATAGCATAATATAATATGGCATATTATACCATACTTTAGATTAGCATAGCATAATATAGTATAGCAGAGCATAACATAGTATAGTATAGCATTGCATAGCATAGCATAGCATAGCATATTACAGCATAGCATACTGTAGATTAGCAACCAGATTGTGACCAGATAAATTAGAAGCAGTGACAAAAAGTAATAGAAATATATCCAGTTTGATTGTGCAATTTGCAGTTTAGCCACCTAAAATTAGTCCTATACAAGGCTGAATAGAATGTGATGTAAAACACAAGTACAGGAAATGTGCAAAAGGATAATAATAATCCCGTTAAAAGCTGTGTGTTAATGTAACGTATAGCATGTAGTATATAGTATAATATAGAGTAGAACTGCAGAACTCATGTAGAAGTGGTGTATTGTGGTCTCTGAAAGGGCGATAAGGTATTTTTGTATTTTGGACAAAAATGTCTATCAAATGGAAAAAGCTGTCAAACTGCACTTGAGCTCCGAGGTGAGACCACAAGAGACAGTGGAAGCAAGAAACAGCATGTTTGCTTGTAAAACCACACTGTATATATAATCCCTTGGTAATGTAAAGAAAAAAACAGGCCTGGGGTTGGTGTGGAGCACCAGCAGAAAGTGAAAAGAGCCTTTCTTACCAGTCCTACACTAGACTGCAGAATAACATCCATGTTGGAAGCTGCTTCAATGTTGCCGGCCAGGGCTTTGATATGAACTCCTTTTGGTGCGTCCATACTGAGAGAACGAGTAGGAGACTCCAACCTGGAGAAACACATCCCAGCTTTGTAAATACATCCATAATATGCTCAATATCAAACAACACTGGTTCAGATCTTTAAAATGTGATGAATCTAGACATCATTTTACATAGCGAGGCTGTAAAACCTTAAAGGTGCAATACTATAGCAGCAAAAAACTATCTACTATGTAAAGATAAAGACGAATCGTGGCGTCTTTAGCAGAGAGTGAAGTCACACTCCATTTGCATGTGCTGTAATATGAGATTCTCTGTTCTACATTTTGGCAGCTGGTCCGGTCACACCTGCTTGTTAGTGCAGATTATTGCATGTTAGTCCCTCCCTTTAAAACCCTTGGTTCCTCTTTAAGCCTATAAACAGACTGAGTGTGACCTCCCAGACTGAACTGAAAGAGCAAAGTCCGGTTTCAAGATGGTGCCCCAAAACCCAAAGAATTTACAGAACACTGAACAAAAATATAAATGCTGGTGTGTGTTTCACTCTTGCTGAAGGGCTTCTTGAAGCTGGTGGACATATTTAGGTGTATAGTGTAGTTATGGACATTTAATTGTCAGACTACAGCCCTGACATCTGGTATACCAACAGCCTGCTCTCATCTTTCTCTTCCCATCTGTGATATCGGGTCTTTTCAATAAAATTGGCATTTCAGCATGGCCTTTGATAGTCAGTGTTCAAAGAAGCGTCTGTGTGCTGGTTGGGCTATTTGATCATTGCCCTTTAAAGCCACACCTGACCAGGGTGTGGGTTAACTCAGTGGTGGAGAACTCGTCACCAGTTGAACATCTCAGGATGTTAGCTGAATTTAATGCTTTTCTAAGAAGAACGATATAAATTAGATGAGTCCCACTTGCAAGCTGCACTTACATTTTTGTCCAGTGCATTTTATTGATATTTACCTAATTTATGTTCACTTGTTTTGAGGATCTCCTCATGTGTTCTGCTCCCTTCTTTGTGTCTCTGTTTCCACACATGAATGACTGATGGTGGAAACAGATCCACACAGAGCCGAGCAGAGACAAGGAGAGATTAGTGAATTGAAGATAATGGTACTCGAGTGGAGAACGACTTGTTACGGCCATTCGATGTATTTTACAACACTAGTGCGGGCTAATAGTGAAGATTTGATTGTTTTTTGTTGGCTCTTGAGCACACAAACTTTCTGACTGTAACTGAAAAGTGAAAAGAGAAGGAAGATGTGACCTGTTTGTCTTGTGGTGCTGGTGCCGTGGAGACATACACTGATCAGCCACAACATTAAAACCACTGACAGGTGAAGTGAATAACATTGATCATATTGGTACTATGTGGTGTTCTGATGGAAAACCTTGGATTTTAACATCTGTGTTGATGAGACTTAGACACCTAAATAAACATTGTCCCACAACAAACACACTCCCTCATGCAAATGGAAATCCCAAATGTCGCTGGATGAAAATGCAACCCACCACATGGAAACAACATCAACCAATCAGCAACATGTTGAGAAACATGACAATGGCCCAACATGTTGATTTGACCTCCAAACTTCCTACACCCCATTGTGATCAAGCATCAACAGGATGCAGTGGAACAAGTCTGATGGACAGAGGCCCCACTGCACAAACCAGAGTACTCAAAGGATCCAGTCCTAACATCCTGATTCCAGACCCCATAGGACACCCTGAGAGGTCCTCTGGTCCATGCCCAATGGAGCATTCAATTCAATTCAGAGCATTTTTGAGCACATCAGGGGGACCAACATGATATTAGACATGTGTTCATAATGTTATGACTGATCGGTGTATAGTGATCTTCACCTTGAAGATTTTGCCCTTTTCAGTGGATCTTGCAAACGTGTTTACTGCAAGGACTCGGCCCAGTCAACAGAACGGTGTGAATGTCTTCCTGATGTGTTTCCACATGACTTGTAAGACCTCAATCTTGTTACTGGCTAAAATGCTCACCTCAGGTCTTTCAAAAGCTCAGATCTCAGCTGGGGCACCTCCACTGAATGCTGGAACAGAGCTCCTTCAGGACCTGAGGAGGAAAAAGACACACATTCAGCTACATGAGCTTAAATCGAGGCGTGTTACAAAATCTAGCGCAGTCCGAGGGGAGGATGCATGCTTTTGCAGGCTGATTTCTAATAACACAGTCTAAGTAGATTTGCTGCTCATTGCTAAATTATGTGATTTCCATATCATCACTTGTCTGTTACCCAGCAGTCAAGATAGACTGGATGCAGGGATGGCAATGTTCTCTGTTGGCTGATTCACTACTTTAGTCTCGACTGAAATACCTCAAAAACAAAAACATGAGAATGAGGGGAGAGAAAACTGGATCCAACCCCCCCCGTGTGCTGAACAGAATGTGGAGCCAACTGTGATGGATGTGAGCACTCGACAAACACTGTGAATACTGAAGCTTTGTTTCGAGGACTTCAGATTTGTGCCGCCTGCAGCTCTCTGTGGCTCAAACTGACCCCAGGTGTTATGGAACTATCAGCCGACACTGTGTTCGGTTTAATCTGTCATCACAGTGTGTGGTCAGTGACACACATCATCATCCACACACAGAGACACACACTTTGGACAGTGAAGACTCAGAATGCAGGACAGAAATATGCAAATGCTTTTTCCGTCAACCGTCTGTTGAGGAATTTGACATCCTGAGCAGCGCTGTGATGTGAGATTTCGTTTGTTGGCTTGAAACTATGAACAAAAAGACTTGATTTGAATCTTCTATTAACGTGATGGATTTTAGTGCGGCTTAAGATAACTGAACTCCTGACATTTCATTTATATGCACTGTTTTTGCAGTCAAAAGATATCCATGCACTCGACTACACAACACAAAAGATTACGCCTGCATCTGTCTCTGTCTCTGGCTCCGGGATTGTTGCACAGATATCTGCCATCAAAACAAATTGCTCCTGTTGATTTCACATCTGTTGTCAGCATTGTCTCTTTCCAAAACGCTTCCGCCAACAGGTGTGTGTTACATCCGAGGAAGCAGCACGTAGCAGGCGTTGCTGTACCTGTGACTCGTAGTTTGTCCGGCCCAATCACAGCCTGGTCACCATCTGCACTGAACAGCATGTTGCCATTGTGGGAGTTAATGAGCAGATTCCGGGTGTGTCCCTGAGCCTCTTTTGGACCTGCATCAACACAAACAACAGAAATTACCTGAAGGGGTTTGGCATTAGTACAATGCGGCCGCCAGAATCTACAACTTTTCTGTTCCCGTGATGTGAGAATACAAAAGCCACATTCATGATTTAGTGTGGCAAAAGGAAGAAAAGGTGAACAAACAACCACCTGCCGATGGATTCAAAATGTGTGAATCCAGGAGGTAAATGAGTAACCCCATTACTGCTCAACCTGAAATCTAAATCATCTGAGGTTGTTTCACTTTGCCCTTCACCACATCAGTGTTCACAGCACTGCGAGAAGCCAGAGCAGGTAGATCACTCAGTGAGTTATCTAACCCACGTCCGCGCCTACAACTGTGAGCCGACATGCAGTCCTCTCTAACAAGCTTTTCACTTTTATTCACAGACGGCCGAGAGCACGCAGGCTATGCTTTTTACGGCTTAACGATCAAGGACACATAACGGCTCTGTGGAACACAACAATTAGTTGGGTCATTTGCTGGCCTTTTAATTATGACAGAATACCCCAACGTAGCCGTCGGTGAGCCATAAAAGAAGCACAGAAATGATCCTCCACGGGCCTCAGGACCTCTGTGTAATATAGAACGATCCAGAAGCAATGGTAGAGAAAGGGATGCTGCATTTAATGGATTTTAAATGGAAATGTAAGAGATTATGAATTGAAAGATGGCTTCTTGTCACTGTTAATGTTGGATGAGGAATCCCTGCAGGACAAGTGCATAAACGTCTTTACTGTTGCCCTCATACATCAGTGGGATGTAATATGTGAGTGCTGCATGTCTTACCCACAGATATCCTCCCTGTAACATCGCCGTTTTCATCACGGGCATTGAGGGAAACGTTTTCTGATGAGCGTGCTAGAAGTGGAGAGTCCTGGGAAAAGGAAAAACAAGACTGTCATATCACCATCCTTTGCAAACCCTGCTGATATACACCCATCAGCCACAACATTATGACCACTGACAGGTGAAGTGAATAACGTTGATCATATTGGTACTATGTGGTGTTCTGATGGAAAACCTTGGATTCTGACATCCGTGTTGATGAGACTTAGACACCCAAATAAACATTGTCCCACAACAAACACACTCCCTCATGCAAATGGAAATCCCAAATATCACTGGTCTACCCCTGCAGGAAAATTCACCCCACCACATGGAAACAACATCAACCAATCAGGAACATGTTGAGGAACATGATAATGGCCCAACATGTTGATTTGACCTCCAACCTTCCTACACCCAATTGTTTTCAAGCATCAACAGGATGCAGTGGAACAAGTTTGATTGACAGAAGCCCCACTGCACAAGCCAGAGTACCCAAAGGATCCAGTGCCAATGTCCGTCCTGGTTCCAGACCCCATAGGACACCCTGAGAGGTCCTCTTGTCCATGCCCACCACATAAGGGGGACCAGCACAATATTAGGCAGGTGGTCATAATGTTATGCCTGATAGGTGTATGTCTATGTACATTCTCCAGGTCATGGTAATCCTAGGAGCTTCAGTAGAAAGCAACTGGACTTGTATTTTAGGTTCTTGAGGACATTTCAGCCCTCATTCAAGAGGTTTCTTAATTTCTAACGTGACTGATGGGAAGTTTCAGATGTTTATTGTCACTCCAGCTTCATATCTTGTTAAGGATTAGAATGGTCGTTCCACCACTTTCGTGCAAAGTGGACTATCTCAACAACTCACTGATGAATTGTCATGCCAGTCGTGGTTCCCAGAGGACAACTCCTGCTGCCTTTCACTTAAGTATGGGGGCATTATTGTAGCAAAATTATTTGTCAATTCGAATGGAGAGTTGTCTATCTGTATTTCAATCCATGTGTCCGAAGAGAGATTTGTCAATGTGTAAAAGAATTTGTCTGTGCGAACTGAGATTTGTCTGTCTGTAATTAGGTTTTCAAATGTGTAAAAAAAATGCTAATCTGTATTAAAAGTTGTACATGTAATAAGATTTGTCCATGCGTACAAAGAGTTGTCAATGCGTACAAAGATATTCGTAGCTGAAAAGTTTCTATTCGGCTTCACATCTGCAGGAAATACAGACAAATCCCCAGTTACGAGTCGTTCGGCTTCACAATTGGCTCTCATTTTTACACGTGATTTTTGCTACACTTCTGCCGTGAGAGAGATTCGTATCTGAAAAACATCAGGGTTTCGGCTCCCTGACCTCAGGCTCACAGGCTCACAGGCTCGTTCATGCTGGCTGCGTTCGGCTATGCTGCCCTGTACCCAGCAGTTCCCGTCTGCAGGCCATCAGGAGGCCGCGATCCGCCAGACTCTTGGAGCGTTCGTGACATTGTGAGGCAGGGTGTGGACAAGATGGAGCCCCGATCGCAGACGGTGAGTACATGTTAATGTTTTGAGAGGCACCTGGCTGCAGACCTCCACTGTGAGGACACCCCCACTGTCAGGACGGGACGTAACGGGTAAAAAACAGAAAAGTACATTTAAGGCGTCCAGTCCGGTAGGTGGCGGTGACGCATGTGAAGTTGGTTTGGTAACCGCTAATTAAATCAAAAGAAGAAGCAGCCGTTTAACGCCAGTGTTTGTGACTGTTTCTCAATATACGCACTTGTCCACGGTACTACCTTGACTGTGACACAAAATGTAGTTTTAAGATTATTTCAGGCAATAAAGTGGTTGTGTAAACATCAAATCTGTGGTCAATTTATCAGGATAAATTCTGCTTAAAAATTTACTCCCGTGATTTCGGAGATGTGAGTGTCCCCGTTAGACAGCTACTACCGGGCGGTCAGCGCTCACAGCTCCCCGCTGACAGCAGCCTTAGCTCGGCTAGACTTTCTGAAATCTGCCGCTGGCTCTGACAGTTCTGTAACGGGATATCAGTACTTTTACGGGAATCTAACGGTTACACTTTTGTTATTTAATGTCCCCGGTCGCCGACTTTGTCATTATATTAGTAATTATTGTGTTGTCTTCATCACCTGTAGCACGTCTTTGTTCTATTCTTATGACTGTAACTGTGCATTAAAAATAACATTTAAGGATTATTCTGTTGGCAGGCATAAAAACTCACAATGAGGCTCATTCTCAGAATAATCACAAGTTTAATATATAAATTAAAACTATATATACTATAGACATTGGTCGAGTAGATTATACGTTGTTTACTACGCGATTTTATTTTGAAATGCATCCCATGCAAATTTTTAAGCAGAATTTATCCTGATAAATTGACCACAGATTTGATGTTTACAAAACCACTTTATTGCCTGAAATAATCTTAAAACTACATTTTGTGTCACAGTCAAGGTAGTACCGTGGACAAGTGCGTATATTGAGAAACAGTCACAAACACTGGCGTTAAACGGCTGCTTCTTCTTTTGATTTAATTAGCGGTTACCAAACCAACTTCACATGCGTCACCGCCACCTACCGGACTGGACGCCTTAAATGTACTTTTCTGTTTTTTACCCGTTACGTCCCGTCCTGACAGTGGAGGTGTCCTCACAGTGGAGGTCTGCAGCCAGGTGCCTCTCAAAACATTAACATGTACTCACCGTCTGCGATCGGGGCTCCATCTTGTCCACACCCTGCCTCACAATGTCACGAACGCTCCAAGAGTCTGGCGGATCGCGGCCTCCTGATGGCCTGCAGACGGGAACTGCTGGGTACAGGGCAGCATAGCCGAACGCAGCCAGCATGAACGAGCCTGTGAGCCTGTGAGCCTGAGGTCAGGGAGCCGAAACCCTGATGTTTTTCAGATACGAATCTCTCTCACGGCAGAAGTGTAGCAAAAATCACGTGTAAAAATGAGAGCCAATTGTGAAGCCGAACGACTCGTAACTGGGGATTTGTCTGTATTTCCTGCAGATGTGAAGCCGAATAGAAACTTTTCAGCTACGAATATCTTTGTACGCATTGACAACTCTTTGTACGCATGGACAAATCTTATTACATGTACAACTTTTAATACAGATTAGCATTTTTTTTACACATTTGAAAACCTAATTACAGACAGACAAATCTCAGTTCGCACAGACAAATTCTTTTACACATTGACAAATCTCTCTTCGGACACATGGATTGAAATACAGATAGACAACTCTCCATTCGAATTGACAAATAATTTTGCTACAATAATGCCCTCATACTTAAGCGCCACCAGGAGGTTGACATTTCTGTTTTTGTTTTTTTGTTTTTTTGATGAAGTCACGCTGGCTTATGACATTCATGTGAGCCGGTTGGTAGCTTCACATTAGTATTAGCTCAAAGCACAGCGTGGACACGAGCGCAGCGGTCGACTCAAATAATTTGGTGATAGTTTCTGGTGAGAAGCTGTTTATAAAAACTTTTGAGTTTACTAACTGTGGCTTTAAAACTGTTATTGCGCAGTCAAAACTCACAGTAATATTGAAAAACTGCCAGATATTTAAAGTCAAACTTATCTTGGAAAAAGGGGGTAGAAGCACTCACTTATTGCACATTTATGGACAATTCTACAGCCATATAACCAAAATAAATCCAGGCGGCCATATTTGTATTATAGATGTTAAAGAGTTAATTGCGCTCAGGACATTTAGATAGATAATAAATAATAAGAACAACATCTGCGTTGACATTCGTATCATTTGGGCTCGTGTTTACATTTGTTTTGTGTTGCGGTTCATCGAGAAGTTTCCTCTGGATTATTTATGGGCTGACATGTGAATATTTATAGCTGCAGACTTCCTACTGATGACTTATTAATAATTATTATTATGTAGTGTTCTGATGGAGGAGGACAAACATCAGTCAGACACAAGCATTAAAATCAGCTTATTGACAAGCAAAAATGTCAACACTAATGTTACCTTTTTGCATACATTTAGCAAGCTTATGCTGGGCTTTTAAGCTATTTCGCTGCATTTAACTGTATTTAATTAATTGCTTTTTATCTGTGCTGTATTTATCTTTTACTAGAATGCAGGCTGATTTAACTTGTTGTGCTGTAATCATTATTTTCGGATGCTTTACAACGTGAGGCAAAAGGACAGACAATGAAAATTAGCTTTGTGGCTAACTCTGGCACACTTACATTTATTTGAGTGATTAATGTGCCTTGTCCTTTTTGAAATAAATAAACTGAAAAAAGTAAATTAACCACTAACAAAGCACTAAAAAGGTTTGCTTTATTAAATGTGCTACTTATTATTATACATAAATATTTGCACGAGATTAGACAGGCTCCCAGAAAACATACCCTTTCATAACATGTTTAAATGAGGCAGCCAAGCAATAAATCACTCCAGCTCCTCTGCAGCTGTACAGAAGACATGTTTATAAAAATGATCTAAGAAAATAACTTTTCATATAGAACCCGACGGGGTGACTCACTAAACACTGAAGCTCATTAGAAATCCATAGAGCACATTAGAGACCGTGTCCTTCTATAAATGAGAAATACATTGCCTTTTTAATGAGGCCCCGTGAAGTAAGAAAAAATGCAAAGAAAAATCGCTGCTATGAGCAAGGAAAGCCATAACATGTAAACAACTGCAGCAAAGTGCTCCCATCTGCTGCTAGCAGGCGGGCCATAAACTGCTTTCCACCACAAATATCCCTGAGGTTAATGGGAAGCTCGCTGCTCCACCACGTGCACTGTGTGGGACTGCCAAATCCAGTTTGTTCTGACACATCTTTCAAAAAAAAAAAAAAAAAAAAAAGTACAGTCAGAAATATGCAGCTCGCTCCCTGCAGCTGGATAAAAACTGCCCGAGTGTCTGCGAGGAATTGGATTTAGATGATTACAGGACGAGCACTCGAGTTTAAGCTTGGTAAACAATGTGATGAAATAATGGCCACTCTGTCAGGCTCCTTAACGGAGAAAACTGCAGTTTGAACGTTAGCTGGGAAGAAGTGAAAACCAGGAGAAAAACAGAAGGTACAATGAAAAAAGAAGAAGACGAGCAAGAAAGAGTGTGTGTTCCTGATTATCCTACTTCTCTGGAGTGGATCTCCTCGGCGTAAACGGGGAACAGAAACTCAGACTCGCCGTCCTCCAGCTTGACCCTGTCTGAGTGGACTTGTAGGTATCCCATCCCTTCCTACAGCCAGAATAAAGACATAAGGTTGTGTATTCAGACACAGATACAGCAAACTGTAAGACAATTAAACAGCTTTGTCCGCAAGGCAAGAATTACAAATTGGCAAGTTAGAAAGGGGCGGATTAGTCTTCCAAGTGTGAAACGCATACAGCAATGTTCCCTGCAGCACTTGCATACCATCCTATAATAAAACAGCAAGTTGCTTTAGCAGTGGGGGCTCCGCACAGAGGTGTGTGTTTATGTGTATCCGAGGTTGTGTGTTGGTTTGTCGCCTCTCTTTTTCCGCATAAATCCACAGTTGCCATCTGGACTTGAGACAAAAAGCTGACAAGACTCCATGAAATAACAAACACATTAACTATCCTGTTTAGACAGCCAAGTACCAGTTAATGATGGATAATACCACTGCTGCAGCTACTACTCACAATCAGAAACAGGTAACGCTCGGTCAGCGTGTAACATTATGGGCTGATGCTGATTAATTGACTGATGGCTTGTAGCAGATATATAAAAACACAAAGGGGAAGAAGGGAAAACAACCCCAGCTGAAAACATAATTGATCAAAGTGAGTCCTGCCTACCGTGTTGAACCACATCACCCTGAGGATCCAGATGGTGAGGGCGAAGTTGACCACCAGGATGATGATGAGCAGCAGGACAAACAGGTAGAGGCAGCGCTTCCTCCAGCCATAGATGCCGATCTTGTAGACATGGTCGGGCACGGTCCGGGGCGAGCTGCTGCCCTGGGTGGTGGTGACATACTGCTCCCGCACCATCTGGCGGCTGGGTGCAGCACACGATGACAGGTATACAGGAGATAGAAACAGGTGTTACAGAAAAAAACAGCACCAGTCTTCCACGCTTTTCAGTGGGATTGGACACGGCACGCCACACAGTCAGTGTTTGAAAAGATCTGAGAGAACAGGCCATAGAAAGGAACTTTATTTATATACCAGTGTGTTGCAGGTCAGCTGGCTGCACAGAGAGAATTAGTTTGACAAAGCACTATACTTAAACCTGCAGGCAGCATGAGCAAACCACACATAACACTGACATATCAGGGCCCATCATCTTCTAAAACAATCTTAGATAACAGTAGCCTTTTTAAACATCTAGCTGAGCATCGGTAGCATCGTTTGGTGTCAGTTCACTTCAGTTTTATGCATAAATATAACGTCTATTCAAGTCATCTCTGAGCACTTCACACAGTAAGGTCAACCCTTACAATATTACTTCATAGAGAAAAACCCAGCGATTCCCTTTAAACAGCTCTTTGGTGACAGTAGGAAGAAACCTCCAGCAGAACCAGGCTAAGTGTAGGCAGCCATCTGCCTCGACTGGCTGGGGTAAAGGGGTGTCATTTTAGCTCTGTGTTTGGTCTCCCCCAACTCCCCTAAAGGGACATACATTGGACTCTTTAGCTGCTAAATGATCCACTGTGTTCCCCAGCTAGTTGCTAAGCGCCACTTGGTGCTC
>CM045453.1:30098160-30387186 GCA_024666655.1 Dascyllus trimaculatus
ACACACCTCTTGAACTTTCTTTTGCCGACAGCGTTGCCTGGGGGCATAATTCTGCTCCCAATTGTGGAAGAGCTTTGAACCCACACGCTCCTCCCATCGCTACCTCCAAACCCACACCCAGCATTGTCTATAGCTTTTACTTTTTCCACATTTTTTTTATAATTTGGTGTCAGCTTTGCAATTTTCATTCCCGCGCAGCTGAAACTCTTTAAGAAATGCAGTTGAAATTTGTTTTTTTGAACCCAGAAAAATATAAATAAGGAGCCCTCACTGCATACAGCATCGCTTCCTCCACACTTTTAACTCAGCTGGGTGCTGATTTGACTAATGACTCTGACAAGATTCTACAAAAAGGGTGCTCGCATCCTGAGGTGTTTACAGAGGAAGCTGAGCTGTTTCAGAGGGGAGGTCAGACGTTATTAAGTCACTTTTTTAAGCATGTAGGCTTCACCAACTGACTCCCAGCGGCTCAACAAGCAATGATAAAGTGAGTGACTGAACAGTTCCCTTCACACTTTGTGTCTTATTAACACCAGAGGAAAAAGGCAGGTTACTGCCAAAGTCTCTTACTCACAATTTAGCTCTAGTAGGAAAAGGCTCAGAATACAAAGGGGACTAGAGAGAGGAAGAGAAAGAGAGAGAGAGGGAGAGAGAGGGAAGGCTGAATGACCACTATGGGTTTTAGAGTGAGGAAACATCCTGAACTGCCTTTGCCTTAATGAGAACTCATTGGGAATATAGACCGTTACAGCCAGAATGCCAAGCATTAAAAGCAGCCATAAAAACTGTGCCATCTACCGTGGAGTTCTCTCCAGAGACTAGCTATACCTCATTATATCAAACGATCTTCCATTTAAACCTGTTCATGATCCAGGGTAAGTCCTCACCACCTCTCCACTTAGTGTGCGTGGCTACTGGGTTGTGGAGGCATATCTTAAACCGCCCTAAGTGGCGATGACATGGGTTCTAAACCAATTAGATGCCCTCTCAACAAGAGGCAGTCATGGTCCTCTGCAGTTTTTACTGGGCACTTACAGACTCTTCTGCACTTGCTTTTTCGCCTGGTCACTGAACTGCCTCCGTGACTCCGGCGCTCGTGGAGTTACCCTTGGCTATTACCCTTGGCTGCCACTGCCTAGGTTGTCAGAGCTTTTGTCCCACCGCTGGGCAGGATGCCAGTTGCAAGCCGGAAAAATTCTGCAAGGCTCCCGCACAGACACACACACACACATGGGCATACAAATGCTATCAGATGTGCACGCAATCTTACACGCATATAAATGCGGACATGCACGCATATAGAAATGGAGTGCCGCTTTTGTAGACACTAATGGAGATAATGTTGCACTATTAAAGGTCAGGTCAGGTGAGATTAGAATGGCCGCCCCGCACTGACAGTCTGACCTTTAGTAAGCTAGTCCTCGTAGTGTGACTTCTCTCCTGTTGCCTTGCAGCATCTCTGTGGCAGTGCCTTACTTCCACAGCCCAGAGGATTATACTCTACATATGCAATCATGTGAAATGCTACCTAATCGCTAGTCTTAAGGCTTCAAGCAGCAATATTCAGCGCTAGAATCTCTATCTTGATATTACTCGTGCAGTAAGAAAGTATCACTGTGGGCATGGACTCTTTTGGAGTTTGCAGTAAGCCTACACAGATACCTGAAAAAAATAAGCATTAGAATCTTACCTGCCGTCTGAAAAGGGCTATAAACGGACAGAGGAATGGAAAGGTGAGGCTGCAAGCACTGTACAGGCAGTTAGCCTGAGTTTGTTTGCAATCAGTTGGAGTGAGTTGGACTGGCGATGCGACGTGATGCCCTTTGGGATGATAAACATCTGATTCTGTTGTGCTTTCTGCAGAAAGTGCTGGCGTGTGTGCGTGCATAGGCATGTGTGTGTGTTTGTTAGTGTCTGAGCTACCCTTCAGGTGTGAATGAAGAAGAGTGGAGCTACGACTCCCAGGCACTTTTAGACTCTCCAGGATGACAACTCTCTGCTGCACCTGGCTGCAGAGGAGCAATTAACATGTCACAACCTGAACCTTCTGTCCTGAGCTGTCTGACTCCCCGTGTGTCCATTTATTTCTTTCTATCTCTCTATCCGGGTCTACCTTTTCACAGCTTTTTTCCCCACGGCTGCCATATGTACCTCACAGATGTCTGAATAGCCTCGGCCAAATCTGTGGAGGTTGATAGCAGGTGTCATAACTGTTTCCAATTAAAAGAACCGGACCTGTGGTCAACCTTCAGACTGTAAACTACACATATACAGTGTGATGCATTCAGCAGCATTTACACAGAAAACCCTATATTCCGTGCTAAAGATTAATGACTGCTCGCATCCACATGATGCAGTTGTCTAAAACCATTTGTGTTTAGTTTTGTTTGTTTGGTACTGAATTGCAAATTGCTTCTGCCAAAGCCCTAGTGAGCAACAAAAAGGACCAAAGACAGACTGAGCGTTTGCCTGATAGGAAAATCCTTGAGTACTGCATATTGGTGGAGATTCTGCCTGAAACGAGCAGAATGCATTAACATATATCCCTCATAGTGACACCATTATTAGCACTTTGTTCTTTTATCCGTACATTTAACCTTGGCTGAAATAGCGCTGAATATGAGTAATAGGTTGCAGGTCCTAACCTGTGTGCCGGTGTTACCCCGTGTTAAAAATACCCTCAATTACATTACTGGGATAGAGCAGTATGCATAATGTGTCCCCATTAATTTACAGGTGCATATTTTTATGAATAATTGTTGCCGGTATCACTGCATTTCCGAGGTAATGACGTCGTCATGCAGGGAATAAGCAAGGAGAGGGATGAGATGAATGAGATGTGACAGAATAATGGGGGTTGAGGCCACGGGAAAAACCTGCTCCTTCCACGCTTCTAAAAAACAGCATTAGTTATAGAAGTCAACCCCAACTAAATTCCACTTCAACCGAAAGCACTCTAAATATAGCAGATGTGATAAATGGAAATCCACCCTCTTCACTATCCAAGCGCTGTGACATGGTATAAGCAGTTCAGAAAGAGGGAAAACAACCTATGCAGAAACGGAAACTTTATTAATCCCCGCAGGGAAATTGCTTTGTAACAGTTGCTCAAGATTGTGGAAGCCATTAAATTAAAGTAAAAGAAAAAAAAACACATTAAATTAAATTTAGAAAAATAGCATTAAGAGGAGAAATTGTATAACTTGATGACCAACTTTGTAGAGTTTCTTTTAAGTCGACAGAGCAGGGCGTCTTCTCCAGCTGTTGGAATGACATGCCTAATGATGCACCAAATGTCACCACTATTAAGCCAGTCCCAGATGTACTCACTGATCAGTATTAATCCTATTAGCTTATGCTTTATGTGTGCTTGCACAAAAAAACCATACTTAGAGTATCTATGCATTGGCGTGAGTGCAGCCTTTTTTTAAAATGTTGTTTGTTTTGCAACCTTGAGAAGGGGAAAATACTTAAGTTTCCATGTGAACCACATTAGCACACAGAGTCCACAACCATAGCTAAGGCACTGCTAGTGATTTTGAAGGTAACCAAGCCAGGCCTAATCAGCGTGTGATTCTATCAGCGATATAAAATAGAGTGCAGAAGAGCAGATGTGCGGTTTACAAATGTTATGCGGCACAACAAGGACAGACAGTGCACTTCTGCTTTGCTAATGGCTGTTTGTATTCACTCTCACATTTTGCTCGGAAGGGACAGAAATGATTTATTTGCATTTTTGATCTATACGGGAGACTATCAAACATTGATGTTGATATCCCTCCAGAAATGTTGATCGAATAGCCTTCTTAGCCACAGTATATCTGCCAGCTGCCTCATCTGTGGGCAGCATGCATCAAAACCGGGTCTGACATGATGTGACTTTTCATCTGCAGGCTTTGGAGCCACATAGGTATAGATTATGTCCTCGCCCTCTTTCTCTCTTTCTGTCTGTCTGCACTCACGCTCCGTCTCTCTTTTCTCTCCGAGCCCAAAGCATATAATTTGTCATCTGGAGAAATTGTTCCTTTCTTTCTTGCCATCATGGTGGAGCATATTTTCGTGATCTCCAGGATCAAGGGGTTTTCAATAAAAAAAAGACTCTATATCATCCAGTGACCCTGGCTTCATGCTGCAAGGCTCCTAATGAGCCCTCAGCAAACGGGCTGATTTTTTTCTTGTCTGTGCCAATTGAGCTGTGACCCGGCTAAGGCCTTGAAAATCAAAGACATCTTGAGTCTACTCATTATTTACTTGTGACAGCTAGCAGAGAAACATGATTAAAGCGCGCCAAATGAAATAGAGGGGAGTAGAGAAGAAACGGCGCCATTGAGATATGTGAACCGATTTTTATCAAATGTTTGCTTTGCACTTCACCACAGCTGAAGGTCAAAGCTGCCAATTAAACAGAAAAAAAAAAAAACACAGAGGCTGTTTATCACACTATTCTGTATTTACTGATGATTTGCCCAGACAACCGCAAAACATTCATAAAGGTGCTCTCTCCGTCATGCCGTAGGTGTAGCATGCGTGAAAGATGGAGAATAATCGTTGCCTTGTATGTCTCAGGCAGATGAAAAGATGACTTGGCTGCGTCTGTGGCGCCATCAATCCCTGCCCGGTTTGCGCATGTCCAACACCTTTAATATCTCAAAAAGTCACTTTGTCTGTCACCGCACTGTGTCACATTGCTAAAGAACATTCAGAAGGTCAGCTCGCTCGACTTGCCTCTCATATTCATGATGTGATGTTTAGGAAAGTCATTCCCTTTATCGAAAGGTTGAACGCGTGAGTCACGGACGGACACATCGCAAGTTCTGAACTCACAAACAAGACTCGCAGCCTGCTGCTGTGCAAAGGGGGGATGTTTATGAGGCAAGTGCAGCAAGACAATTAGAAAAAAAAAAACAAAAACAAACTGAGATTACTCCGATTAATGATGTCCATTTAGAAAGGTCCGTGATGAGCAAAAAAAAAAAATCAGAAACGTGCACTGGTTCGGTGCTTATGTGCTGCCAGAAGAAAGAAGCTGACAGTAGATTTTGTGTTATCAAAGCTCTGCTGCCCGAGCATGTGTTGGCACAGACAAACATACTTGCTAGACACAGTTTATCCATTAGAAGGAAGCTTTTACATGTCAAAGCATCGTGTCCTCGGGGAGGGGATGAACCAGACCATCAGGGAACTCAGAAGGAGAGAGGAACTGAATCTAGCTTGTCCCCACCAATGTGGAGAGGGCTTAATTAGGGCTCGGGCATTTCATTAAGGCGGCCATTAAAGTCAGCTTTGTTTAGTCCAACACTGACATGCCACAGTGGGACACTTGAGCCATCACACACACACACATGCACACGCATGGCAGCGCTCATCCAGTGGACCTGAACAATATGCAGTGGGGCAAATTCCTTTCAATATAATTAATAGGAACCCTCCCATCCCCCAACCCTGCGGGTGGAGAATACATATTGTATCCTCCACCCGCTTTCCTTACACTCACAGGGGCCATCCGTCATTCTGCCTTAATGTGTTTAGTTGCACCACACAAGGACGAGGGATTTTGAATGAAATCATAAAGGACACTTATATTGCCGTTACATGCAAGAGGGGATCCCATATATCACACCCCAGTGTGTGTTCATTTCCAGGAAATGACTCGAGCCTTATGCTCTAATAAATGGTTGATCTCTTCCTCCATCTCTTTGTCTCCACCTCATAACCGCATAAAATATAGAAAGATGGTAGCAGGCAATAATGCAACTGTGTTATGTTACAGATTGGGATGGGTTTCATATGGAATATATTCATTTCGCACTGCAATGTTCCCCTAATGATAAACAAAACATATCCTATTTCAGAAATTCATAATCCTCACTAAATGCGAAGAGGGAAAATACAGTAATGGTGTACAATGTGATTCTGCTTAGTGTCAGTTTAAGCCGAGTCATTGACTCGCTTTCCGCCAGCCTGCTTTCCATTCTTTCCAGTCAACTGATCTCTAAACCGTTTGTTAGCCTCGGCATGCAGGGACCGCACAAGTCATCCCATGAAGGGGATTGGAAAGATGGGAAGACAGCGAAAAAAGAAAAACAAGTGAGTGAGAGAGAGATAAACTCATCTCTGATCTTAAGTGACAATTTGACTAGGCATTTTGCCAGGAGAACGCCGTACTGATGAAAGAGTGCATAAATAAAGGATGCAGAGAAAATGTCAGCCAGCCACAGAAGAGTGGAATAGACAGAAAGGGAGGGAGAGCAAGGGGAAGACAGGGGGGGATAGTGAACCATTTGGACACCTCTGGCTAGATTCCCTTGCCCATTACAGCGTCTGGATCTGACTTCACATGCCATTAGAAGCAGTGTAAATCAGCAATTAGGTGCACAAATGAAGAAATGTCAGCTATTACCTGGAGCACAACAGGCCAACAGACCTTGCCACGGTGCATTCCAGCACAGCCAGGATCCCTCATGTTGCAGCCACTCACCCACCCACACAGGTACACACACACACACACACACGCTCGCAGCATGTTCAATACTCACAACACACACACACACCCACATGGGTCTCCACTCTCGGTGCGATTGAGCCGTTCTGGCAAGACGATGGCACTGAGCTGCGTGGCTCAATTAGACAAGTTGTTGTAGTTTATAGTAAGAATGACAAGCATTCCCTGCGGAACTGACACAATCTCTTCTCTCTTCTGAGGGCCTAAAAGCCTCAAACGGATGAAATAATAAGCAAGGAAAGAAGGGGGGAGCTCGGAAGAATGAATTTAAACTACTCGTGTAAATGCGAAAAAAGGGAGATAAGATATAGTGCTGCTTTGTGCTCAGATTCATGTCTCAGCAAAATGACTAAGTCAAGGCAAACAAAGGTGAAAAGAAATGTTGGAGTGGATTTATTATCTATATGTGTTGTTTTTTTAAGTAATGACATGGCCATTAGACAGCAATTGGACTCGGTGCAATTTGCTGTGCTTGGAGATGATTTTATATCACTTTTTTTCACCCCTCAATTTAGCCAAGCACAACCTCCCTGAGTTAATTCAGGTAAATTTTGTCTCAAGGCTGAGCTTAATATGGAGAGACCTATAAAGTGGAGGGCCTGAACAGAGAAGGGGATAAAAAAAAAAGAAGCAGTGCTGAAAAAAGCAGGTCGTTTTGCAGCACTGTCAACACAGTTGTCCTAATTATGCAGCCACCCAAACAGAGCCCCCTCTAATCCACAGGCACACTGGCCTGTCAGATTTCCTGCAAAGATCAAGAACACACGCACGCACACACATGCACACACACACACACACTCCATTCAGCACTGCTTCCTCACACTTACCTCGCATCCTAAGCAAATAAAGAAACAACTTCACAAAGTTAAAGAAATGCACACAAGTGTGATGAGATCAACCATGAGCACCCAGTGCCCCAGATTACGACACGTCCAAGTGTGAAGGGTGGGGGGGCTGTGACCTCGGGAGATGGAAGCATGAGACTTCATCTTGGAGCACTGCCCTCCAGGGATGTGCTTACTCTAATGCAAATTATTAAAGCAAACAGCTGCATGAGCCACAGGGAACGTTTTGCGTGAGTTCCCCAACAATGGCATAAACACTCAGCGTTGATCGAGGCGGATATCGGACGCATCCTGGGTTTTCCGTGACCTCTGTCCATAGCTGTATTTGCCTGTTGTTTCTGAAGCAGCCTACAGCCTCCTTTACGATTTACCTGGTAATTAGATCTATTCCCAGTGTTCTGCGCTGGCGCTAAATGTCATTATACACCTCATATAGCTTTTTTCTCTGAGCTAGGTAACACGTTATAATGAGGGCCTTTTCATTCCCACTGCACCCTCCAATATCCACAATGCCCACCTTTACACACAAAACACATGCCTCCTGCTGCCATCACAGCGCCTGGTGTAAGATGACATTTTAAGGATTCGATAGTAACATACCAGGTCCTATATAGGCAAATTAAAGTGACACCAATTTACTCCCGTGATAACTGCAGGTCACCGGTGAGGCTGTCTGGCAGGAGGAAATGTACTTGCAGTTGTGTTGTTGAATGAGGGCTGCTCTGTTGGCTTGAGCTGACTGGCATGAGGGCTGATCCAGTAGGGGTTAGAAAATAAATGAAGTCAGGCTTATTCATGAGAAATTACATTTCTGTCTGCACTTTAGAGGGCCTTCATTTTGAAGTTGAGATATTCTGACATATTTTCTGCCCCCTCATAATTTTGTGTGAATACATGTTTCTGTCGCAGTATTGTGAAAGTGCACGTTATGGCTAGAGAGGCAAGGCTGAGGGAAAATGAATAACTGGCTGACTGGTCGTCTGCAGCTCCCGTCTCCCTCCAACACAGCAGATACTACCCATTTAGGTAAGAGAATGCTGGAAGGGCTTGAAGATGCTGGAGATACTTGGAAGGATGAGGGCAGACAACAACCATGCTGCTGAAGGCAGCAGCTCTCTGCATAGAGATGCATTTTTCAGGCCAAGCCTGGCAGCAAGTTTACACTGCGGCCCCCAAACACATGACAGGCGTGGCATACAACAAAAAAAGCAAGCAGCATCTCCCAGATGGAAAAGGAGGAGATGCCTTCTGAGTCCTGTTATGAAAGGCGTGGAATGATTCCCCAAAAATAAAACCGCCCATCTAAGCAGAGTTTATATTCTTGCTACATCTCTTTCCCTCACTCTCTCACATACACACAAACTCAGCTGAGTAAGCACAGATGCCTGAATGACTTTTTACCTTTGCCCAACTTCTTTTTTCCCTCGCCAGATGCTGTTTGTCTTCAGCCCTCACGCTTAGAGTATCTGGGGCCATCTGAGCAACCCTGCAGTAGAATTGTGCACTGCTGGGTTTAGAGCAGTGTGTGGGAAGGATTAATGTGACAGAGCCTCCCAAACGTGCCACAAAACCATCATCTTTAGCTCTGGCAGCAAGAAACACACAAAGGGGGTTAGTAAGATGAGCTAACTGGCTGGCTGCTATCTACCACAAACCCCCCCACAACTAAAACAGGGCTTTGTATGCTAATGAAACGCTGCAGATAAGCAACGGCAGGCAGGGGAAAAATGTGCAAGGCATTAAATCATGCCTCTGCTAGCATTAAAGAATAATAATAATGGAGAACATCGAGACGTCTCCGGTTATTGATGTGTCTTTTATGACATGCCTCTATTGAAGAGAGTGTGACACTAATGTCTGCCCTGTGGCAGGGAGAGAAGCAGCATTAGAGACAGCGGCCGTTGTTCATTTATTTGCATGAGGGAGAAAAAAAAGAGCGTCGTGTCAAAAAACATATTCAGTAATAATTTCAAAATCCAATTTAGCCCCTTTATGCGACTTGGGACTATATATCAACAATAACACCAGCATTTACACACAATTCAGTGTTATCATTTCACTTTTTTATAGATGTCTGCACAAACGATTTTGGAGATTGGGTGAGATGAAATACTTATCAAACTAGCTGGAGGCAGGAGAAATCTTATATTGCAGCAGTTTCTCTTCAAAGCACCCGTGGCCTGATTGTAGCAGAATTTAGTTTGAGAAGACTCATGCCCCAGGTGCCACCCTGTGACAGTTGGGCTCAGATGGATCTAAACCACCATTTGCACCATTGGCAGCACTTTGCCTCCATATGCTGTGAAGTGGGCAGGCAATGTGGGCCGCTCAGCTGGCCGAGCGGAGTGGGTCAGGGTGACACAGTCCTTTGCCCAAGGCTGTCTAGGGATTTGGGTTTTTTTTTCTTTTTTTTTTTTGTAGTGTATGGCATTGAGCGTATACTGGCAACATCCTGAAACCCACATTAACCAAACAGTTCAGAGGAAAGCTGAAGAGACACAAAACGTCACCAAAGTGGAGGTTAACAAGGACTACAGATGGAGACAGCAGTTAAGAGACCTTCACGTGAATACGCCCCGTCAAGGTGAAAAAGAAGACCTCAATTGCCATTCAAGAACTGGCCCTGCTCATTTTGTTTTCATTTTATTTTATTAAGCTGTTACGGTGATTCAAGTAGTTCCAAGCAAATGTCCTTGCCATAGCAAGAGATGTTCAAAGGCGTGTTGCTTTTGAAATCATTATTTTTTTTAAAAAATGACTTTCCTTTTTGCAGATTAAGAGGGAGTCATTTTGTTAGTTTTATTATAGCACTCACTGATCAAATTAGCTTACATAAGGAAAAAGAAGACGAAGAAGTTTCCCGCACATTTCCCGAAGATGGAAAACTTTACCAATCCCTCCTTTCCCCAACATCCCCACCCGCTTCCTGCTCCACTTGGTCCGCAGATACTCCTGCAACAGAGGCATGTACGTGTAAATACATCTCTGATCCATCACTATAATTCTCCCCCTCATCCCTCTATTTGTCTCTTTCTACAGTCTCCAGCCGTGCATTCTGACACCGAGGTCATCAAACAGCCAGACTTTTGGGTCTATTTCAGTTTACTATATTTTTCCTGCCCTTCTGTGTATTTACACCTCACAACCTAAATTCTCCGAGCTCCACCTGAATGACCCCACCCAGCACCCGAGGCCCGACCGACGAGGAACCCCCCCCCCCCCAGCAGATCCCTGCATGCCGCACATGCTTCATCAAATGTGTTTGTGCTTTCCTCGGAGGGAGGGGGTAATGGAATAGTGTCTTCCCGGGGCGAAGGCTGAGTGCAGAGATGGTAGAGAGCATCGTTAAAAGCATATGAGCGTGTTCATAAGAGAGAGGGGCCAGGCTGCTCAAGAAAGGGCAAGCTTTTATAGGGACAACCTTTGGCTATGAGTGCAAGCAATCATCATCTTTTCTTTGTCCGTGGCTCTCCGAATTTCTGTGTTTTTTTTCTCCTCCCTCAGCTGTGGGTGTCCTTCTGAAGTTTGTTGATTTGTTTTCTGTTTTTTTTACTCTTTCTCCTCTTTCTTTATACTCTCTCCCTCTGTCCTCCCTTCCCCCCTTTCCGACATGCAGAGTCTCTACCCAACATGGTTTGTCACATGGCCATGACAGAATGTTGAACCAGCAGGTCAGAAGTCTGTAATAGGTTGTTTGGTTCTCAGAAGCCATAATGGCGCTGATTCACTTTCTTTATAACACCACAGCGTTAATGGGGGGCCAGGGGTGACAGTAACACCATATGAAAATAATAGTGTTTGCCATGCACTGGCTTGTTGATTTGCAGCCTGATGGATTTTTAATATTCACTGCCGGGTCGTTCCAGACGGTTGGCTGTGGCTATTTAGCAGCTCAGTGCTTCTGGACAGAGCTGTGCTGCCACCACAAAGAGGTGGCAGGGGTTGGGAAAAGACAGAAAGGGTAGACACTTCAAATTAATGATGGTCTGTGGCAAGTCTGCTCCAGTCTTGGCCGGTCTGAGGAGGGAAGATGTATGTTCAATGACTAAAAGGTTTGTTCCAATTAACAGAAGTGACTGTGTCTGGATGGAGAGCCAATAATCAGGTTTGGAAAGATGAGAAGGAGAATGGGGACACGGTGACCCCTGAGAGGAGAGAGATGAGCAAACAGACATGAGAAGAAAGCAATGCAGACTTGGTTACCTCTGCTTGTGGAGATGAATGGCCTTGTAGCCAAGACCTTGAGCAACTCTGTTGTCTATACACTTTTACCACAGAGCCATATAGATCTGTCAAAGAATAGACATGTGTTGAATAAATATTATTTGTTAAATGGTCTGCACTTACATAGCGCTTTTCTCTACCTTAGTGGTATCTAAAGCGCTTTACAATGTGTTTCGCATTCACCCATTCCCACACACATTCACACTCCAATGGCGACAGAGCTGCCATGCAAGGCACTAATCTACCAGTTCAGTGTCTTGCCCAAGGACACTTCGGCATGCGGAGGGGCCGGGGATCGAACCGCCAACCTTGCGATAAGTGGACAACCAGCTATACCACCTGCACCACAGCCCCCCTCAAATATGGATAGAAGCCATACATGTCGCATGGTTTTTTGTAGTACAAGTAATGCACATATTCCAATGTTGTCTTGTACTTCCTCTGAATAGGAAAACATTGAAAATATGCCATGGCATCCGCGTGATTCTGCACAACCTTGAAGTGTGGCGGCTTGCACAAGAAAAGTTGAAGAAAGAAAGGGCAAACCCGAAGCAACAGCGTCTGAGATACTCAAACTTGTAGTCCAGCTTCCAGAAACTGGCACCTTTATTTCTCATAAAGAAACTCAGCATACCATCTTTTCAGTATTAGACCACAGCAACAGGTGTGAACCACAAGCGAGTATAAACAAACAGACTGGGATTCATCATCTTGGCCCTGTGCGAAGCTGAGTGACAACATGGCAGCTGCATCGGCTGAACAAAAGTGATAAATAAATCATGAAACCCTGAAAACACACACTCGCATTTGTAAGTAAACAAATTTTACAGATCTCATGCTTTATGCCCAATCTGACTTTGCCTGCTAACTTGTTGCCAATGTGTCGACGCTGGGACTTATTGTCAAATTCAGCCAATTCATCGTTCATTAAAAGCACGTCCTGCTTTGCATCCGAGCAGAGATCAGTGCTTTCTGAAGGCTGCTTTGAAGAGCTTTCGGCGTGTTTACAGTTCTGCCACCTTGCCGCAACCTCTTCCGTCTGAGTGAAGTGAACCTCGGCGAACTCGGCTCCGTGCATGTGCACTACCTGTCATCTTTTGCACAATCTGTAATTGGATTCACCAAAAAAGCTGCTGAGACTCACTGGGCATTGGAGACATTGCATATTCCTCACAAACAGGTTATTTCGCCAAATCGCCTGTGCGCGTCTTCTCCTTGTATGCGCGGTAACCCCCGTCTATTGACGGTTTGTCTTACAAATTACAGAATATATTTGTCTCAGGTGATGTGTTATGAATTCCCCTTCATTTGTATGTAGGCCTAATTTGACACCTGCCTCATCATTTACAATTAGGCATTATGGGATGTAATTGGCCATCTGCCTGTGCCATCTTGTGGTTCTGGAGAGGGGCCATGTTTGTCTCCTGCTGTTTAGAGAGAACGTGCACTTGGAGATGCTTGGAGATTGCTCTGAACATGACCCTTTTGATTATTTTAGCTTGTCGTGGAGGTACTGTATGTGAAATTCATTCTACACTTAGTATTTTACACGTAAATCACATACATGTCTCGCATAAGGCAAACCGCTTGTGACCAGGAGACTATAAAATGCTTATTTTATAGAAGAAAATTGCAGAAAAAATGCCTAAATTCAGGGCAGATTTCAGTCCTGCAATTATTTATAATTTAGATGGGCAATGCTGAAGAGTAACAAGCACCAGCATAAAGTCTCAAATTCACCGTTCTTAAATGTTTGAACATGCAAGCCCTTTACTTAAGATGTAGAGCCAGAGGAAATATCAGTAATATCTGACAAAAAAGAAACAGAGATCTAAATCAAAAGATTTTATGGAACAATATAAGAGAGTTACATATTGCCTCCTCAATTATCCGTACCTCGAGTGAACTCAAAACCCTTGGCAGGTACTGTAATTGCTCTGTTCTTCTTGTCAGTCACAGTTAACTCTCTCCGTAGCCGTTCCCACTTTTAGCTCCACCTGCGCCCCGTCGTCTGCTCCGAGTGATGACAGGCACCACATTTCTGATGACAGGCAAGAAAATCTTGAGTGACAGTGGCTTTCATTCCTTCATCCCTGTCACTCATCCCGGCCACTGGGAACAAGTGCAGCAACTTAGCTTGTTGTCTCCTCGGCGCTATAAGTGGCCCGGCGTCGACGGTGAGGAATCGCGTCCGCTGCTGCAACGTGCATTTCTCAGAGACCCCGCGGATGATTTTCGCATTAAAAGTAAGAGCCCGCGAGCTGATTTGCAAAACGCAAATGACCTCATGCATGTTGCGATGATCAAAAGAGCCTTTGCCAGCAGGTTTTCTCTGGCTTCAGGCAAAGTCCTGCGGTTTGAACAGTGCCACTGAAATCATTACTGTTCCTCTCTAAAAGAAAGGGGCTATTTTTAAGTCCACTATCGAAACAAGGGGGCTGCAGCACCTGTGGGACTCCAGTGTTTTCCCCGCTGCCATATAGCACCAACAAAAGCTCAATCTCTCCAACAGAGCGCTGGAGTATTTTTGTTCTTTATATTGCGTTTCCAACTGTAGACCGAACGTCTGTTTACAAGTATTGTTTGCTTTAACAACGCGACAAGAGGTGAGGAACAAGTTTAAAACGACGGCTGTCTGTTTGCAGCTGGATGAAATTAAAAGCAAGCAAAACAAAGCATTAAATAAAACAACAACAAAATGACGGCGTAATTAAAAGTAAAAAGAAATGCTCAGTGTGTTTGGTTGCACATAAAAAAAGGAGAGAAAGCACTAATGACATAATGCCAAGCTGTCACTGGGTGCCACAGAAGCACGTTAATTTGGGACCTGATTCACATTTCAGCCCTTAGATTTCCAGTGTGAACCCTGCACTACATATGCTGTCCTATTAACATCTCTGTTCTGTACGCTGTGATGGGTTAATTAGCATTGCTCAAGGAGCATGTGGGCACACACATTGCGAACAATGCGCGCGCGTGTGTGTGCGTTGCTCATGTCAAGAGCCACTAATAACATTTTTTCGCCCTCCAGAGAGACACAATGCTAACTGTAGCCCCGCTCAGATAATCCACGAGGGTACTGCCCATCAAAACCCAGCGGAAGGCCCCCGCTGGGAGAGCTGACCACAATGCAGCAGTTCTGTGTATCCGGATGGCTCCTCTTAAACAGGCTCCACCGTGCAAAGTCTTAATGCCGTCCTCATCCCCACTTGTTCTATCTGGTGCGTTTTTACTGTGGGGTTCGTGCATTCAGAAAGAGCACGGGAGAGAAAGAAATGTAAAGTCAGGTGCAGACTTTTCAAGCTTAGGAGGATGAGAAAAGCCGAGGCCCCTTATTTTCCGCATTGTTTGCTTTGCATACGTTATCGATCGAGCATTACCATTTCAGATGCTGGTATAATATGTGCATCATTCCAAGGCGAAAGCGAAAAAAAACAAACCAAAAAAAAAATATAAAAGAGAATTCTTCACCCGAGAAAAAGCAACTCACAGCATAAAACTTTAAACTTTTCCTTGGACGCTTTTCTATCGTTTAATGCCATAAGTCAATTCTGGACTTTGGATGCTAAAGAGTAAACAGAAGCCCAGATGAACATGCCATGCTGCGCTAGCCAGCAGACATCTCACCGATTTGTTTCACTTTTCTAGGTTAGATCTAATCCATTCCTGTTGACAATCAATACTGGCTGAGCAACTTGAGAGGAAAGTGAATCAAAGAGAATTGGTTTGCACAGAGTGTTAAATAAGGGCAGATTCAGGTGGGTGAGAGCTCTTGTGAAGTACTTGCAGTTTTTTTTTTTCCGATAGTTGCATATGCTGTGTCTCCTAAGGTCGCAGATATTGCTGTGGTAATTTTGTGGTGTGGAGGCAAATGTGAGATAAGGGGAGAACAAGATTTGTACTTTTTTTTTATTTTGGCGTTTTGCCTTTATTAGGCAACACGGGAAACATGGGAAACGGGCAGAGCCTCCTGCTGAGATTGGCGGTATGAATCAGATCACCAGGCCTGCAGGACACCGAAGATTTGAACTTTTCAGGCCGTGGGTACATGTGCAGATTTTGATATGTAAATCATGTAATGCGTGGGCATATTTATGCAAATGCTTGCTTCATACTGTGCGTTTTTTAATTTTTTTTTAATTTTAGCTGGTATACATGCTCAGTCATTTCCACTTCTCCCTCCCAGTTTCTCAGTTTTCTCTTTGAAATTTCTGCACTCTCTGCTGTATATGTAATTTAAGTATTGCTCAGGATTAAGTTGTATTAGCACAGCCTCAACTCTGTCTCTCCCTCCCTCTCCCTCTCTCTCTCTCTCTCTCTCTCCTTTGCACGTTTACATGTCCACAGATGCATCCGCACTGTGATATAGTGTACCCTGCCACAGAGGTGGGAGTCAGCTGGTTGCTGTATCACAATGACAAAACATGACAGATGTGTTTAGGCAGTGGAGTGCCGGACCTGCCACACAGTATTAGGCTCACACAGTCAGAGAGGAGAGCACAGGGTATTCCCACACAGGGAGCCCAATCATGGACATAATAATGGTTTTGTCCACAGCGAGGATCGGATGTCTGAGCCGGCCTGAGAGACTGCTGCAGAGCAGGAGTGCTGTAACTCAAATCTTCCTGGATATCAAGGATTCACCGGCGGGTTTGTTGATGTGGAAGATTTCGAGGAACGCTTTTGGCTTAATGGGCTTGCGGCTTACAGTGAATTTCAATAGCTGAATTCGGATGACTTACCACAAATTAGTGACATGAGCGAACATAAAATGATCAAAGGCGATCTCATTATTCTTCCATCATTCACCGTGACTTTTCACAAAATCCTGATTAATCATTAATTCATCATGAGGAGGGCCGTGCACACAAGGTTTTGGGGGAACTGACAGATTTGACAGGTATCCTAACACAGCTTTTCATGTTCATTCCTCATCTGCGGCTCAGCCTGTCTGCAAACCAATCAGTGAACTACAAGGCAGCCTATTGTCGATAAAAATCCAAGCTGATGACGGATCTCTCTTGAAAAATTCAGCGCGCTTGATGAATTATAGAATGGCATAATGGAAGTTGCGGAGGACCTTTCTTCTAATAGAGGCCCATGGTCAAACATGTCGCGCAATATCTTCCTCACTTCATAAAAGGGGCTGACTTGGATTCATAATGGACATGGCCTTTTGTTCCTATTAGTGGCCCACCTGTGGTCAGTTTTACTACACTGAATGATGGCAATTACCTGAGATACCCCTGATAACAACTCCAACCTCAGTGTATTGCCAAATAAAGTACAAAGACACGACTTTCAGAACAACCTTGCTGAAATGGGTTTTGATACCATAAAATTAACTTCCAGATTCAATACATAATAAGTACATGTACATAAAGTGTGTAGCCGAGGGAAGCCTCTTGTGTGGACCAATGAGGAATACTTATGCGACATAATTACCCCAGGCTTAATTACTATGTAGAAATTAATCCTGGTAAAATACTATAAGTCCATCTGACACATGAGAGAGAAATTAAGCTCTGGATGTATTTGTTTATATGTTTGAATGTTTAGCTCTTCTTTGCCAATTAGGATAAATGATTTGGCATGTTTTAATGTGGTCAGCTGAAACAACACCAAAAAGGGTGGAGCCACGCTGCCTGGGCGTGGGGATAAGTGAACCCATAATTAATATAGGATCATATTTAGTTGTGACAAACAAATAAAACAACACTGCATGTAAAGCGAGCACCACCTTAGCAACGTGAAGGCAGGGAAAATCTCACCTCTCTTAGCCTCAACATGAGTGATTTTACACGCTACACATCTCCATTTTTCTTCTGCGTGGGGGTTTCATATCTTCTCCAACAGAGGGTGAGTTTACCAGCCGAGGTGAAATTGTGTCCGTGACAGGCGGGCTCTGCCGGCTGGGGTCTTTGTTAGTGAGTGATACACCGCTCGCTGGTGTTGTTTCAGCGCCCAGGCTGCACTCTATAAGTCTTCCTATAGCCCGGTCTCATCTCTGAAGGATAGTGGACACATCAGGCCTGGGGGAGTATGTGAGAAGTGCAGCTGCTGTCAACACGACTGTGGTCACAGCAGAGGTCAGCAGTACTCGAACCCTCTGGCTACAGAACGGGTCCCCTCATTTAATAGCATGTACGGAGGTCTCTGTTTCACTCTCGCTTACATACACAGATGCTTGCATTTCCATCTCACTACACTGCAAGCCCACTACGCAAACCTCGATATGCACAACAATTCACCAAAGTTCTCCGTCTGTATCTGTGAAGCACCCATCAGCCAACTCATAACGCTTTAGATTCTGTCGTCTCATAAACGTCTGGTAACATGTAGATGATAAAACTCATAAATGTAAAACATAACTGTAAATTAATGCTGCACTGCCAGCCAAAGCTCGTAATTTTACTCGATGACCACCCCCCCACTTCAGTACCTCTCACTCAGAGCTTCTGTCCACGATGAAACAACATTCAGCCATCATAAACAAAAAACAATATCAGCACAAGGGGCTGTATAAGAAATATAAGTGCCTGCAAATATGACACAGTATGTCACAAGCCCGCCCACTGCTCCCATCCTGAGTCACTTGGCTGTCGCCATGGCAATTGAGTTTCCTGATGAAAGCTGTCCACCAATGAGATGCATACGTCACTCTAATCGGTCAGGCAGCCTGTGCATGCTTACAGCGGTGCATCTACCCACTAATTTGTCAGCCGTGGGCTTTAGAATCAGCGCATTTCCTTTCTTTTTCCCCCCCTCTATGTACAAGAGATTCTAATGAGAGTGCACATGTTCAGCTCTAGACTGAGAGTGGTTCTGACTTTATACCTTAAGCTAGAACTGAATTCAACACTTGATGTTGCTGTGCGGGTGTGACATTTCCCAGGCAAGGGCATATTCACACACCTTTCACAAGCCCCTGCTTTGGGGCAGAATCTAAAAATAATCGGAGGATGTTGCAGTGATGAGGTTTCACAATAAAACCTCTCGTGAGCCTCAGTCTTTTACTGCACCCTAATTGGCTACAGGACCTTCTCACCTACTTTATTGGATGTTTTGACAGTGTAAGAGCCCAAATATTGCCAGCAGCCTTGCAAGGTTTTTAATTTTACCACCGAATCACATTTTATTCTCAAATGGTGCAACAAAAAGCTTAGAAGTGTAATCAGGCAAATGTTTTGGTCCAATTATGTAAAAGTAACTTTTTGATTTCCTTTTCCGAGGATGTTTCTGTTCATTACATTGAATGAAAATATATAATAGGAAGTTTCAAAATTGAAACAGCCCATTGTATTTCTTTACGCATGACACTGCCAATGAAAATACAGAGTCTATAGAAAATATTCACCACTTTTGGAACGTTTCTGTTATTATTCCTTTCAGCTTCGGATCATTGTCAGTATAATTCAGCTTTTTGACAAGAGTTTATTAACAAAAAATATTACACCTTTGGCCTTTGCAAAACTGCTCAAGCAGCCAGGTTGCATGTGGATTGTGTTGTTGATAAAGACACTTTTCAGCTACACATTCTCATCTTGATGGATTCATTTTACTCTCTACTTTTACAAGCCCTGCAGGGCCTGCTAACTGAAGCATCCTCACATCATGATGCTGCCACCGCCATGCTTCCCAGTGAGGATGGTGTGTTTGCGGTGATGTGCACCAAACATAGTGTCTGTTCTGATGGCCAGAAAGCTCAGTGTTGATCTAATCAGACAAAAGAACCTTCTTCCAGTTGACTTTCAGTTGACTCCACATGACTTCTGGTGAACTCTAGCAGAGAAAATCTCCCATAAAACTTTGAATAGTGTGCAGTAGTACAGGAAACATCAGTTCACCCGGCCCCGGATGAGCGGAAGATAATGGATGGATGGATGGATGGAGTACAGGAAACAGTCACTGTATATACATCCTCTATATCAGCAGCTGAAAACTGTAACTCCATCAGAGGAGTCATGTGTCTTGGTGGCCTCTCTTGCCAGTGTTTTTCTTGCACAGTCACTTAGTTTTCGAAGATGGCCTGCTCCAGACAGATCTACACATACTCCTTCCATATCATTATGACGGATTTAACTCTACTCTAAGGGATATTTAGTGACTTTGAAATTTCCTTGACTTATCCCCTGACTTATGCTTTTTTAATAACCTTTTCACAGAGTTGCTTGGAGTTTGTCTTAATATTGTAGCTGTACCCAGGAGTACTGATTCTGACTGGACCATCCACACGCAGGTGTCTTTCAACTACAGTCATCTGAGTCACATTCGCTGCACTCACATGACCTCCATTTTTACTAACAGCAGCAATTAGCTGCACCTGTGTTGAATTAGGTGAGTCACTTTAAATGGGGGACGCAAATCAGTTATTCTGTATTCTTAATTAATTAACATTATTTAGTAAAAATTGGTTTTTATTTTCATATTACAGTAGAGTTGGGTTTTTGTTTTTGGTAAATTCTTCTCAAAAACAGCCGATTTAAATTGACAGGGAGGCAACAAGAAGGGAAAACTTTCTTCAAGGTGGGTGAATACTTTTCAAAGGTGCTGTATATTTAAAATAACATGAACTATTGCTTAATTGACACAGCGTGGGATTATTAGTGGGCTTGTATTGATCGGAGTCGTTAGCGGAGTTTGTGAGAGGCTGAAACACAGATTTAGATAAATAAATCATGGCATGCCGCTAAAGAAGAATACAGTATATCCTTCTTGAAGGTCTACCAAAACCAAACAGCATCACTCAGCAGTCTCCACATCATGTCTCTCCCAGTGTTTGTTGTCAGTCTCCTGGAAGCCAGCATCAATGGAAAGTGAATTGCACCCTTCAGTTGCACTGTGCGGGTCAGATTCCATAGCTGTCTAGTAGAGTGTTGTGGATCCTTTAAAGCTTTAATTAGATGTTTCAGTGAAGGAATGCCATGTAATATGAAGATGAGCAAATGAAAAGGATTAAATAAATACTGGAAGATCTCATTCTGTTATCAGAATGCATTTTTCTTTTAGTGAGGAAAGGAGAACTTAATGTTGTCCTGGTGCTGCTCGCATCCAAAACAAAGCAGGGAGCTTTCCATCCGCCGGCCTCGACTAGCTCTCAGGGTTCTGTATATTACTGACACACTCCGGCATGCATGTGAGGGGAGCATAGGGCTAATGGAGAAACCTGCCTGAAGGTGTGGCTTTCCACCCTCTGGCGTTACTGTGCTCCCGAGCAATATGGCCCCAAGTAGCAGGAGAATTAAAAACAAGCCCTGTCAATTTTCATTATTAGGCATCAGGTGCTGTGCCAGGTCCAGTCGTCATGCCTGACTGCCCTCCACCACCCTCAGAGCCTTTTTAACCCTAATTGACAGTCTCAAGTCCACGATCCTGGTGCTGCCGAGGAGTCAGACAGCGAGAGAGGGAGTGGAGGAGACTGAGGGAGCACTAGACACACAATCAAAACAATAAAATACATTAAGCACCTTCACTGTAACCAAATGAAGTCATTTTTGCTACCTTCTCTAGCTAATGTGCTCCGGTCTTTTTTTGCAATAAATCAACATAAACACAAGTTTTCTCTGGAGAATGAACTTTTTCAAAATATTTTCTCTTATACCTTATAATTTAATTGGGGCAGCGGGCCATATTTCATTGTGCCTTATCCCCAAGAAGGTGAATACCTTTATCTGCTAAACACCGCTGAGCATTTACCACGGAACAAGTTGACTCATAAGCTGTGTAACCATCCCTGCTGCTCCCATCTCCTCTCTCCGCCCTGCCGTTAAATGCTGAAACCGAGCGAGCCATGCTAATCGGTGGAAAGAGGCGACTAAAGCTACTGCTAATCCATTCTGGAATTACGGGGGAGAACAAATTAAGAAACTTCAACTCATTAGCTGAGCTTTAATTCACCGCCCCTCCTGGAGTAATCCCTAAACTCAGCTGCTCCAGTTAATTATACCGAGGCCCTGGATGAGAGGCCCTTCATTGTGTTTCTGTTGTTGTTGTGCTGTGTTAACTTTGCGAGGTGTGCATGTGTGCCTGTTTGCCCTGGTGGTTCTGACTCAGAAAGGCAGGCGAAGGAACATCAATATCACAGCGGTATCCTACAGTGAGAATCACCTGATGCTAAATATTCCTCAGCTGGTAAGATAACAGCAAAGCTCTGACAATTCTAGTGATTTATTTATTCAAGGGTTCAGGCTGTAAGCAAGATGAAGGGGCGCATGTGTGTTCCTGTGTGCGGATGCTCTTTTCTGTTTGCGGCGTGGGGCATAAAAGCAAACTACATGAAAATACAAACACCTTCGATCAAAAATATGCTCCGATCTCTTTCTTCAAGCAGGTTTAAGGGAATTTTTGGGGGCCCTTATGCGCCTGTGGGAAATGGAAGGTACTGCTGTGATGAGAAGGAGGCAAAGTCAGAGAAATCAAAAGAGTCCCTTTCAAGAAAGAGTCGCCTGAGCTGAGCTACCAACTAAATGATTTACATGCTTTGGCATTTTCTCTCAGCTCGGAGTATTGATATGCACAAATGTGTGATGCTGGCCCCTTCTTGAGCTGGAAGCAAAGAAGTGGAAAATGAGATTTGGCCATCTCCTGAAAACGTCTTTGTTCGTTTGAATGTTTCAACAGTTGACTATAGATTAATGCAGCTTAAATGCGCGATCCATCCCCCTGAATACGCTGGAAATCTGTGTGCTGTAACTCAACAAAAAAAAAAAGGAAAATATCAATCTGCCCTCTCAAAAAAAAAGGCATGTTATAAAACAGATTTAGCTCTCATGTCCAAAAGAGTGTTGAACTCGTTTTCAGTTCGCAGCCGCAAAAATTTTAATCCGGTTTTTTTAGACACCAGATACTTTGTAAATTGACGGTAGTTGCTGTGGCCACCAGCATCTTTGAGAGAGGATTTCAATGGCTTTCTGAGCTGTGCAGATGGATTCACATTTGAACTCTGTCATTACATGGGTGATAAGCCACCCTATAAGAGAGGCTTTTGTAATTTCAAATATGGCTAAGAGGCAGTAGAGGATCAAGCAGGAGCGATGGATGGGTGGATGGATAGAAGGATAGATGTGCGGGCCTGTGCTTTAAAACCACTTCATGCGCCTCACTTATCTTGCCGAGAGACACGTGGTGATTGTTGTAATCAGACGAAGCCCTCTGGGAGGCCTAATATGGACACTGTGTAATACCTGTTTCCAATTTGCTTTTGTTTACGCTCCACCCGCACAAGTGGCTCGGCCTTTCGCAATCACAGCCTCGATAATTAACCCCGAGTTTTGTGGTCCACCATATAGCACGTGCGTTGCTTTCGTCGGCCCTCCCCGCGACGTCCTGCTGTGAGTACATTGATTTGTCGGCCACGGGAGGTTAGTGCGGGGGCTACTTGCCATGGATCTCCCATCAGGCTAATGAGGCATGGCGTGACAGCTTTGGTGATTGGGTGAATGGAGGACGCGCTTTGTGGCATGTTCTGTCACTGAGCAGCACACACTGGTGCCAATCCCCCTTCAGCGCAGTGCTGCCGGCCTCCTATAGGGCCTTATTAAAAACAGGGGTCAGAATTTCCAGCAGATCTGACGCACATTTCACCGCTCATGTTCCAGTAAAAGAAACACAGAGATTCTCCATTCACAGCATGGTGCATTGTTTGTGGACATCAATTATGAGATCAGACTCTTGAGACCAAAAACAGACAGTTTGAATTTGGAGTAAAAAGCAGGAGAATTGAGTTTGTTGTGTGTGTGTGTGTGTGTGTGTGTGTGGTCATATGAAAGAAAATACATTTTGTCAAATTCAATTAGAAACTGCCTTTTCAAGCATCTACAGGCACAAAGTCACAAAGAAAGAACTAAAAAGAAACAGAATAGGAAGCCTTGATCCTTTTTTGCTGTTCTTAATTAGTTTTTCTGCACATGAAAAATACGCTTTTGTTCCGGTTGCCTCACCATTGTTCTTAGGTGTGATAGTGTTCATTGTGTGGCGGATCTCAAGGTATAATAAATGTTTTCCGAATGCACATACAGGAGCCTTGGCATTTCGGCATGACGGAATTGTCACAACACTCGAACCGTCGGCGTCACGCTCGGGCACGCTCACTTCTCGACGCCGGATCCCGTCTTCCCTAAAGGTGCAATCTGACGCCAGATCAGATCTCATCGGAAGCGGCGCGAGACCACATCCACACTTCTGCCAGCAGCCAGAGTGGGAAAGAAATAATCTGCCTTTAATACCTGAACCTAATTAGCTCTGAAATCTGAGGTTAATTAAACAAAAGGAGGTTAAATTAAGTGACTGGGATTTAAGTGGCGACATACCGGATTAAAAACGCCCCCGTCTTTCTGTGAATCACTCATCCCTGCTATCCACCAAAATCCTCTTCTCTCCTCATCTTCATGTAATTTTAAGACATTTGGGCCCCGTGTAAAACGCTCTGGCGCTGTAGTTCACCACCAAAGAAGTGTTTTAGTGACATTCCTTCGTTCTCAAGAAGCTACTCGACTCGTGCACACGCAACGGAACAGACGAGGCCGAGACGTATGTTGCTCACATAAAGGTCAAGGCAGTGATTGGTGATTATCGCCGTCATCCCACCGCCGTGTTTGTGTTCGTGGCTTTCTAATGAATGGCGTGGCAGTAAACAGGATTAGAATACCTGTCACATACTTCAACTAACACACTGACAGGGGGAGAAAATCATCATCAGGTTACTCACATATAGATAGGAGGCAGCTTCAAAAGGGATCTAATTAATGCCTAATTGGCATATCAGCTGACGGTCATCATATACTTCATGAAGCCTCCTGAGTGGGCTAATGACTCACTACAACGGAAGCACCATAATCCACTGTGTTTGACAGTGAGACAATGTCAGCAAACTGTGAGGTAATAGAAACAACATCTTTATCATTTTAAAACTCGGATATGAACGTAGAGGTGAACTGGACTATGCTGAATCCAAGGAAAAGGAGATTATTTCGGGTGGCCGCGATTGCACTGGGGGAACTTCTGGCTCCCGCTGGATTGCATAAGGTTACCATTTTTGTTTATTCATTTGCCGGGCGCCCTTCCCCAATCACCGCGTTCGTGATTGCATAGAACAAAACACAAGTTCCCCTTACTCCCACTCACTACGGTCTCCTCATCCTCCCTCGCCGGACTGTAGAGCTAGATGGAGTGTTTTCAGCGCGAGAACACCTGCGATGCACACTTTTTTTTTTTCTTTTTTTTACAAATGATGTTGTTTTAGAAAAAAAAAGAAAATATTCAAGCTGGAAGGGATTTTTTTTTTTACAAAAATGGAAAGTAACTAGAGAATTTAAATTGCAGTATAAATGTTTTACCTATGCAGAGGCCCCTGTGCTTCTACCAAGGCTACCAAAAAGCCTGCCACATTTTGTTTGAAAGCACTGCCTCTCTACAAATGACCTTTCGTGGGTGGAGAGAAGAAGCAAATTGGCCATTCATTCCTTTTATAGGGACAGGGGTGACATGGCGATAGCCCAGCCATTGCTGGCACTTGAAAGCCCACTACTCTTATTGCTGCCACCTGTGTTTGTTGCACAGGCTTGTCTGCACTCAGGCTTTCAGCGCTGGTTACTTTCTCTGCGGCTTGCTAATGATGTTTGCTGGGCTTGCAGAGAGAAAGCCGAGCTCTCTATGAAAGACTCCATGCATCGTAACCTTATCAATAATGCCTCTTACACACTATAGCATACCACTGAGAAACAACCCCTAAAAAACACTGAAAAAATCTTTTCGTAGGCAAAGTTTCGTACATTAATGGGCCTTTATTCAACCTGATGCCATATAGTTTCGTTCCACATGGGAGCCTGAGTCAAAAGGATGAAGGTAACTTTGTTTGCTGCAGGTGGGCTATGTGCTAATGATATTATTGAGTTTAGACTTAGAGAACAGAGCAAGCTGCTAAGAAGCCCCAACAAAGAAACAGCAGCTGGATACATCTTTATAATCATTGTGTTCCTGTGTGGGTACAGCCCTTAGTTTAACCACCATTCCTTACCGACCCACGGTCCATCATTATCATGTAGAGAGCTCAGCACATCTCAGTGCCATTACTGAGACTCTGCTGCCACGTCTGCTGGACCGGCTCTAAAGGGTGTGTAGGTACAAAAATGTAACCCAATTGAACCTCTCTCTGTGTGCCCCCTCTCTGTCCTTTTTTCCCCGACTCCCACAGGATGAAAGGGATGGCCTGAGGGGGATCATTTGTATCTGCTGCCCCCGTTCCTTGTCTTACTTGTCCAGCCTGTAGGCCATCTAGTCACGTGGAACCAGGTGTCAAAAGGAGTAATAGCACAGATCGATGTCAAAGGATGCACTAGCGATGGGGAAGCATCCTTTCTCCTGCATTTTGCTCTTCCCCACCGATTCAAAACATGCCACTGGGGAATCGTTTTATCTTTGTCTTACTGTGCCTGTCTCATGATCCTCCAGGCGGAACATATATGAAGAATGTGCAGGTTGGACTCTGGCCAGGTTTAGACAATTTGTGGCCTTGGTTTTCTTGAAACACAGAATCTTATTTCGACTGGTTAAACTGGGAGAAAGATTTTATCTTGCTTGAAATCAATGTCTTTGCCAAAGCAGCTTTGAAGTGAAACCATTTTTAGTTGCTGATTTAAGATAACTCATAAAATAAAGCACCCTTTCAAATTTGCAATAGAAACACGGCCGGTTAAAAAAGCAGCGCGAACAACAGGTGGGTTTGAAAAGGATGAAACCCTTTTCAGGCGTTGTCATCATCTATTTCCTTGCAACACTGAGAAATGTCCACACCAGTGTACACTGCTGACTGTTCTATAGACCAAAGTCTTTGGTGGAGATTACCAGAGTAATCATCAGAATGTGGTTCCTCCAGGAATCAGCTATGAGAACGAATGGATTACATGAAAGTAATTCCAAGCTCAATATCAGAAGCTATCCCGAAGCCAAGAAAACAGATTCTGATCTCATACTGTTGCTGTGTCCTCCGGCTCTCTGCAGCAGTCTAAGTACCTTTGAGACTCTCTAGTGCATAAACCACCTTCGGTTTATAGCACCATCAAGGTCACAAGTTCACTTGGATATTTTGCACGTCTCCTTCTACACATTTACCCTGTGTTTTTTTTTTATTCACAGCCCATGCATCCAATTACACATCACAAAACACCTAACTATATATATATATATATTAAAAAAGACAGACACACGTGGAAACACTTACAAAGGTGAACATTCATTTAAACAAATCTCATGTCTCTGAGAAATATTTGGGAGAAAGTAATTCCACCCGGTGTTCTTTCCCGCAGTAATGATATGGGTGCGCATCTGTCACCCTCTGCCCATGGCAAGACCCCATCTCCTGGGAGAGAAGGTAACAGGCAGCTAATCAGCTCCCTCTGACATCTTCATCGCAAACAGCCACACGCAAACACACACGGCCGCTCGGCTGCACGCGCGTAGACACACACACGCGTTCGTGCGCGCCCGAACAAACACAAAGGCCCGCAAACACAGCGCAGACAGATAAAAAGGATTAGGGTCTAACAGGGCAGCAGACAACAGGACAGAGGAAGGACATGCAGTGCGTGTGTGTAAGCGAACTAAGGCTCTCCCTCTCGTTCCCTATCTATCTATCTATCTGTGCGTGCTAGATTATGTCCGTCTCTCTTACCTTACATACACAAACCTGCAAGACACACAGTCCCATCTATTCCGGCTAATCACACAGCGTTGTCCTCCTTCCCCCCCGTCTGCCTCCATCACCCCTCTGTGATTAACAGACGGGTAACGTAAAATTGCTTATTGACTTGAACAAAGGTTATTTATAACATCATTGTCTAATTCTCCTTAGGCCTCGGCGTGCATTGTGACAGGTTTATGCTTTAGCCAATGGACAGGTTGTTTCAGCAAAAAAAAAAAAAAACACAGCAAAGCTTTTTACGACCGCATGCCTGATTTGATTATTTCCTATTTAGCATATGCACGGTTTGCAGGCACACAATGGCACGGCAACAGGAGTATGCATTTTTATGACAGTAAGTGCAACAGGGTGCATTTACATTTTCATTTTATGCATTAAGGCGATATATATTCAACACCAAATGCAATCAGCTAAGAATCTGAAAGACTTTAAAGTAGCCTCAAGCCTACATTGCCAAACCACAGTACATTTGATGCAAAACACCTACCACTAGCTACTGCTCCTTCTATTTCTTCATTTTCTCGCCTTTCTCCGGGTTTCCTCATATCACGGCTTGCAAACTTTGGCTGTAAAATTCTTGCAGCTCATCTTTAGGACAAGAAACATTCCTGACAGACGCTACTCGACCCGGCTCCTTGCAGCGATCGCAACAGGTTTGCAGGATGTTGCGCGGCCTCGTGTCCCGATGAACTCCACTTCGCTTGGCAATGTGTTTGATACAGCGCTGGTGAATTATCATAGACCTGCTAACTCATCGATCAAAGCGTGAACGGCAAAGACAAGACGGCAGGACTCAAACTGATTTTCCTCCTCTCATCACTGAGTATAAACGAGAACATGTTTCTTTATGCTGTCTGGGGGGGGGGGGAAGATCACTTCTGGACCAATGCTCAAAAAGAAAGAGAGAGTATCTAAAGCTCTGTCTTGTGATTAATCGCAGTCTGAGAGAGGCAACTGGGTTTACCTTTTGGATGAGGTAGAACTGAGTACTAAGAGGTTTGTCCCCCTTCCATTGAGAATCTAACTCTAGAATCTGTCAGTTGTCACATCCTCCGTGGTGTCTGGAAGTAGCCCAGACTACAAAGATAAAAAAGTGACGTCAATTATGTTGTAGTTCCGTTGGTGACGTAGCCGCATGGCTAACACGATTTACTTTACCCTTTCACTGAATGTTCTAAAGATACTCTATGATAAAGCACATATGGAATGAGATTTAATTATAGGACCACTGCTTCCTGTTTAGTGATCAGTCTGCACAACTGATTGGTTTCTTCATATCGATTTTTTTTGGGTGCATTCTATGTCTTTGCTTGATGGAGACAACAGATGCTTAGAAGAAAAGTAGTGAAATGACATGCAGTAAAGGTCTGGCCAGCCGGGAACTGAACCAGGGAATCGGTGCTCAGGGCATTTGTCCCCATGCGGTATGAGATGAATAGCACTGAATCACTCAGCTATTAGTTAAATGGTTAATGGTCTGCACTTATATAGCGCCTTTCTACCTTAGTGGTACTCAAAGCGCTTTAAAGTGTTGCCCATTCACCCATTTACACAGCAATGGCAACAGAACTTCCATCCAAGGTGCCTGCCTGCCACTGGGAGCGATGTACGGTTTAGTGTCTCGCCCAAGGATGCTTCGGCATGAGGACAACCGCCGACCTTACAATCAGTGTACAGCCCGCTCTACCCACCTGAGCCACGGCTGCCCTAGTTCACCCCACAACTAACTGGTTTGATCGCGTAAGAATGCAAACGGCAGATCTGTTGCTTACTTTGAAGAGACTTTCTTGGGCATGGCTTCAATGTCCAACAAAACATGACCAGCTAACACATTTATTTAGAAAAAAAGGAAGAAAATAAAACATTTTGCGTCAGATTTCATTGAAAATTAAACTGTCACTGTTGATTATACACACAAGTAGTAGACCAGAGTGCCTCTGTTTGATGCCAGTTCACCATCAACACAAGGAACGACCATTTAACTGCAACTTTCTGAGCTATACTTTGTCCTAGGGTCAGACTGCAGACAAAACAGGCCCTAATTTAGTTTATTTAAATTTTTGTTGTGACTCAGATCTGTTCTAGCACAGTGTGAGCAGCACAAATCCCATGGAATCTGATCTTTTCGATTCTGACTTGGGCCACTTCCATATGTGCTCCCAAATCAGATACAGGCCTAATTTTTGAAACAATTTTTTGCAATGTGACTTCAGTCTGATCGTCGTATAACAATTCACACAGCTTTTACGTAACTCGTCAGACTGCCCTGCTGTGAGAAGCTGACGGATGTAGTTAAAAATAACCTATGGCGCCCTGAAATTCTGTATAAGCTCTGTTGTAGCGAGGCCATTCACGTCACGATCCCACCACTCCCGGCTGTGACTCCACGTCCGCACACCCACGTCCGTCCGGAAGGAGCTGCCATCGCGCCGCGAAAAGCCATAATTAAAAATTTGGCTCTCTTTCTCCTCATCCTCGTCCTCATTATCTGCTCAGAAATGTGCCGCCGTTCAGCGCACATAAACACAGACTTCAGTGGCCTCCGTGTGCACTTCTAGTGTGTCTTTGTTACTTTTCTTCGGCGCATACGAGTGACCACTTCACACTGAAATCTGATGAGGGCCGCATTTTAAACAAAAATAACATGAACAGCAAAAAAATAAAGAGAAAAAAAGACTTGGATCTGAGCAGTAAATCCAAATTGAGCACTAAGCCTTGCAGTGTGGATGTAGACTTTGATTATTGCACTCCCTGCCCTGTCAAATGGCCCTTTTGTACTCTTTGTGAATATTTTATGAAAGAGGGCCATTCTGTCAAGAGACAAGTGTCTGCACTTGATGGTACTATTATCTTTCCTTTTTTTTGTGAATATATACCCCTACAGACAGCAAAAATCCCCTGGCATTCTGCAAAATGTCAGAGATAAAGAGAATATTGAAACACACATGGCACAGGAGTGCTTTTAAAACGGCGCTTGTTTGGAAGTTAATAAAATAACCTCCTGTCCTTCATTAAGTTAGAACCTAGTTAATGCAGCTACTACGTGTCCTTGAGCATGCTAGGTAAGAGAAAACAGAACTCAGAGTAAAAAACGCCAATGGAGATGGGCGTCTGGAATAAACAATTGACTTGTGGAGCGAGGGTAAACATTACCTCTGCACCTGCCTGTGAACCTGCCACTGCACACCTGCTGCCAACTTGAGTGAGATCAGCATTAGCCTGACATTAGCTCCAGCCTCGGCACCCTAATCCCTGGGCAGAGGGCAAACACCTATTGGAGATTTTGCCGGGAGCAGCTGCAGAAATGACGCCTGATGCTGCGAGGGAGAAGGAAAGCCACGAGGTTAAAAAAAAAAAAAAAACATCTTCCCCCCCGACTTTCTACCTCCCCTTACCCTTCCTGCCTATTGCTCACCTCTCACCTCCTCCCCACTCCGCGGCCGGGCCGTCCTCGCTCTCCCCGACTGCCTGCTTCCTTCCTCACTCATGCATAAAATATACGTGTGCCGGCACTTAATGCACACACACACGCACAGTTTCTCTCTCTCACACACACATGAAGTTGAATCCTGACAACCAGTGGGCTAAACCTAGCATTTACCTCAACAGCTGGGTTCACCACCAGCTACAATTACAACCATTTGCATGCTTAATTAACAGATTCACTGGCAGCTCATGCAGGCTGAACATGGTTCCCCCTCTCTGCCTAAACCACCAGGCCTCCAGAGATCCAACTCCCACACCCCTTCCTCTTCAGGTGGGCAATTTGAGGAGGCAAGGAGAGCGCCATTGTGCTGCTTAGCCTCAAAGGAAACAGATAATAAAATAATGATAACCTCTTCTCTCTATCCTACTTTCTTTTTTCTTTTTGGGTGGGGGGTATCTTTGCTCTACTGTCTATTCCACTGACCTTGCCTGTGTTTGATGCAGACTGTCACAGCAGTGTCTTCCGACGTGATGTGCATGGCCAGGAACAGTAAACATGTACACAAAAGCTGTGTGAATAAAAACATCAAAGCTGTGCTCCTCGTCATTGTGGCTCGCTGTGGGGAGAGGCAGTGGCAGGCAGTGCCAGCTCTGGCACACGTCCGAAACACTTGAGTGCTGCTTAGCGTTACCAATAAAGACCCGATCCTCTGGAAGAGCTCAATCCACCTCATGTTCTGAGGAGCTAAGAGCGGCGAGGAAACATCCGTCGTGGTCACAGCTGTCCTTCAAACATATACCGGTGCATTTTTTTTATGGCTCCGGTAAGAAACAGCCGCCGCATTGTACCGCTCGTACAAATTGGCCATCTCCTCATTTGTTCCCTCACACTTTTTGCTGAAGTCACAGCCACTCCTACGCAAATGCTATGCGAAGGACGAGGGTGCCTAGTTACTCGGCGCAGAACAAGGTTTTTCCAACAGCAGCACTTGACCAATTGTCGCCACGTCTCTTCGGAGAAAAAGTAGTGAAACCCCACCTCTGCTGTGAGTTTGCAGCAATTACTGATCTACCTAGACCCAGTCATCACTCGGGATACAGCATACATATAAATCTTTTTCTTTTTCACATCATCAGTTCCAGTCCAGATGATCCTTTTCATGTGGTTTCACTTCATGTCAAACGGGAGTTTTCACGACTTTCGGTGTCGCTATTGTATTTATACTCAGGAGACTGTTTTTGCTTTCACACCTCAGTTTTCTTCCGATGGGTGATGTCATCCCAACTTGACAGAAGAGTAAGACGGAATATACGAAGTAGAAAGGTGTCATGGCAGAACGATCCTCACTTAAGTACTTGGGGATGAGGGTATAACTTTATACAACAATAACGTAACGCTACGATGAGGCTGGGGGGAAGGGAGAACCCAATTAGATGTGGGCACTGGCACACAGACCTCCAGAGAGACTGCCCGGCTCTGTTAAAAATGTATCATAGTGCTCAGCTTATTAAGATGTCATCTGTGCAAGCTCTGCAGGTTCAGGGTAAATACCCTCATGGCATATTCTTCTGTGGGCACGTCGATCCACCCTGTCGCCGCTTTTGCGGTCGATGGCTCTTTAGTGGCTGTCACTGGCTGCCTAGAATGCTTCATAAACATTTTGTGCTTTTTCACCTAATTAGGCTGGAGGGATTTCACTAAAACACAGTCGGTGGGGGGGGGGCTTTCTACTTGCATCGGCAGTACTGAAGAGCCTCCTGCTCCACACCTCCACCCAGGCACCGACCTCGTGCTCTCTCTTCCTCAGTTCTCAGACTTAACAGTGTCATGTTCTTGTTTTTATTTATTGTGTTTTAAGCGAGGAGCGCTTGCAGGCGCTGCAGCGTTTCACTGTTGCAGTGGCTGTTTGTGGTTAGTGGGCTACTGGGGCCAATGTGTCAAAAAGTAGTTTCTTTGAAAACAGGCGTTGCTATCTTCATAGCTCTGATTTAGAAATTACGTATTGTTATTTTCATTCACCACAGCAATGCACAGCAGATTTATTGAGTTGTACCATGTGCACATTGTATCCATCTAGTATATTATATAAAAATATTGCCAGACTTTATGTTTATAATTGATTTTATATCCCGAGCATTATCTACTAAAAGCAACAATGATTTACGATCCAATTAGACTCCTGGCAGAGAAAGTAGTCTAATGCAGTTAAACATTTGTTGACTGATTTGCACTGCATCAGGTTTCTGCCAACATCTACACGCACATGCATGCATGCACACACACACACACACACATATATTCGTGGCCATGCTTCACACACACGTACAATGTGTAGAAATGTATGAATGAGACATCTCCATAACCAGACCAGCTGACCTGAGACTTGCAGAGCTGCTGGTGACTCCAGGGAGAAGCATAATAGAATTTCTCCGGCCGCCTTCCTGTTAATTACAACAAACCTTGGCTCTGTATAAATATTTATTCAGAGGATACGGCAATCTGCATGCATATTGTACACAACCAAGCCCTCGCCGGCCCGGACAATGGTGGGATATGCAGGAGAGTAAACAACATCAGAAATAAATGACAAGGGTAATAATAGTTGTATATATAGAGAGATGTGTGGGTAGAGCATTATGGTGCTGTTAATTACCACCGAGCCTCAAATACTAAAAATGGATGCACTTAAGCATTGCTAGTATGCGCCTTCTGGAGCAAAAATGTGATAGTTCAGTCTAGATTTTAGACTAAAATGGAAAAAGAGGACGGAGTTAATAACTTTCTTGAATTATTTAGTTAAAGTTAAGGATATCTTGTTGACTTAGAGGAATTAAAGAAAGCAATAGCTGAGAATGAGCAATGTACTGACTGTCTAAGAATGAACTGCAGCATTATCCATACATTAATTGCTATTTTATGACTTATCATTTAATGATTTTGAATATGTTTCCTGTACTCATAGACTTTATTTGTATGTGATTTCTTTTTTCCCACTGTACGCACTGCTTTGCGGAAGACGTTTTCTTTGACAGACTTACAAAAATGTTATTGAAGTGATGAAGAAAAGGGAAGACAGAGCGCCGTGCTTCTCTGAGGTGACTGAGGAGAGAAAAAACAAAATGACTCGAGTAAGCAACCCTGAACTTCTTCGTCTATGTCTCACCACTGACTTGAAATGCGCGCGCACGTCCGCGACAATGCACACAAATTTAAGCTCATTACTCCTCTTTCCTTCTCACACATTTGCACTCTCTCACACACACACTCACACACACACACATTCCCCTTTGCTCTGCGGGCCAGGCAACAGCTGTGTTTGGTGCAAGTGGAAGAGCAGCTAATGAACCAAACAGAACGCTTGACAATTCACATCTGCTGACACTCTCCAGCTGCTGCCAGCAGGCTGGCCTTCGCAAGCCTCCCTAGACCAAGACCTAACGCCAGGGTAAACACCTGGGAGAGACACCGCAGACGCACACACACACACATGCTCTCATGTACATGCATGCACGCCGCTAACCCCCTCGAAGAAACATGCACAGATTCCTGAAAGTCACCCTTTGAGCGTGATCTCCACTGTACCAAAAAAACTTCGATTTTAGACAAGTTAGGATGCAGATGTTTGACACGGAGGCGGGAACAATCGGAATCGATTTGACCACAGCTAACGTAAAAATGAATCGCAAATGAATGGCAGTGTACGTACTTTTTTTTTTTTTTTACCTGGTCCAATTTATCACATGCAGTGTTACCTCGTTATCCCTCAGAGCACAACACCTTGTAGCAACATGCTGTCTGTGCCGCTATCTATGCTGTGTTTCACTTCACTCTCTGTGTGCTTCTACGCGAAGACTTTAATTATAAACAGGTCTGAAAAGGAGGAAGTCTTGCAGTCACCGCTGCAGACAGGTTAGCGATCACCTTCCTTCATTAGGCCTCATAACAAACTGTACCGAGCCCCTGATGTCTCCTTCATCTTTTGCATAAATTCAATTTTTTTTGGTAAGAGACAGCGGTTCTAGTCTTATCTGAGCAAGATGTTGCATTACATACCGGGCTATGGAAATTCTGCAATATTCCTAACTAAAGCTGTGTGTGGGTGACGAGACCACAGTCTCATGGACATATATAGGTTAAAAATAAAATACGCACAGTACACTCGACCCACACATATGCTGTGGATAGAGTGATGCTCCATCTGCTGCCGTCAAACTGAGACATGATGATGAGGTACGCTGTTGTGAAGCTAAAAGCGACCTCAGTGCGGAGATGAAAAGTGTTCTCCTGGGTGCTTGTCATTGCCCGGCTCTGTCGCCTCATTTAGTAAGAACTGGCTCACCTGTGCTGTGGAGCTCAGAACATGTATGATCGCTCACACGCAGACAGGTCCCACGTCGTGATGCAGCATACCTGCTTTTTCCCGCTCACACATACCCGCATGCAAATTCTCACAGAGCTCCCTTTTGTCATCCCATCCCTCTCCCACCCACTATCTCCAATTTGCCCGGGATCCTAATGCAGTGAAAAATGTCTCGTCGTTTCTGATTGCATTTGATAACAATTTTGTCAAGGCTCCTCTGGCAGGCGGCGAGGAGCAGTCCCATCAGCAGCTGTAGCTAATTAGCCACTATCGCTAGCTCTTTTGGCTCACCCTCTGCCGCTTCCCTTGGCCCAGTCGCTTCTAAGTATAAATTATTGGATTGTCGAGATAAACGGGGGGCTGCCAAATAAGGGAAGCAAGAGGCGGAGAGGGATGAGAGGGGGGCTTCAAAAAAGGAAGTATGTAGAGGAGAAAAAAAAAAAGGAGAGGAATGCCGGTAATCGGTCGTTTACAGTTCACAGCCGTGTCCTTGGTCAGCACAACAACGACAAAAAAAATCATTTGATGACTTTTCCCTTCCGCGCCAACCATGGTTAAATTGATTGCATTCCCTTCTACTTCTGCATGAAAGACGCAACCTTTGCCATATACTGCAACCATAGAAAACCTCAACCACTCAAAACATGTTCTTACTTTGCTGGAGTTTCCGGTTAGCTTCTAGGTATAGATCTGTGCACAAAAAAATAAAAAAATGAAACAGTTTTCCTTCTCTCACACACTCATGGCTAATAAGGGAACAAATGGCTGCCCTTTACCCTGCATTTCCAACATAAACCCCCAAGACCGAATAGTGGAGATAACAGCAAAACATAGCAAAAACCCAAAACTCCAGAGGACTTGGGCCTAATTTGCTTTGCAGCGGCCAAGGTGCTGATAGTTGCTGACCGCACAGGGAAAACGCCACTGAATTACTGTGATAAATAAAAAGTGGCCCGATGAAAACACAAGGCAATCACGGAAGAACAGAGAATCCAGTCAAGGACGAGCAGCGAGCACCGGCACGTGGTACAATCTTTTATCCCCCTCTGATTAATTCCAGGTCCTCGGTACTGTACGCCCGGATACAGTGTCATCAGCAACCTCTATGTTAATGGAAGTTTCACCAGGGTTGCAGGAATCCGGCCTGCAGAGAGCCGTTAGTGTACAGAGATTAACCTCCTGGCCATCAAAGGCATTTGTTTGCTGTTTTTCCATCCTTCATTCTGCTGCAGATATTACACCTTGTATTGCGCCTAGAAGGGGTAATGACTAGACCGAGTGGCGTCAACCTTAAAAATCAGGGTCCTCATAAGATGCATCGTCATACCAGTATGTATCTGTGAATTGTGCGGTGCAGTTATACTAGGAGATGTGGAAGTGTATGTCTTTCTTTAGTGGTAAAGCGGGTGAAAAAGAGCTGAGAACAACCTAAGTGTTCCTCAGCTGGTCACTGAACGAAGCGGTCTCACATCGGCGGTCAGTGGACAGTTCACTTAAGGCAGGGAAATGAATCCTGCTTTTCCGGGATAATAGTCCTTCAGAAGACTTGCTTCAGAGCCACTAAATAATAGTTATATGCTGCGAAATAATTCGGGTGGCATGTGTTAATCATGCTGTAGGGCCCTTGAGCAAACGAAGAGGCAGTTGAAGGAAGAGGAAATGAACTCGCGCTTGGACTCAGCTTTTTTTTTTTTAATGAGATCTTACAGGAAATTCATTAGTCGGAAAAAAATAATAACTTAACGAGATGGATGGCACAGCAGTGAATTTTTTTGTGCAGAAATTGTTACTTAGGTTTTTGGAACTGTCTCTCAAAAATGCATTAAGACATGATGCATCATCAGTTAGAATACTGTATGAGCAGCTTGGCAGTGTCCCAGTGAAACTTACAATGAGTCATGAAATGCAAAAGTTGAGCCCACAAATTTCAGCGTGGAGCATCGGATGCGAGCGGAAACTGTATTATTCTCCCATTTGGCTTGAGGAGAGACAATTTGTTCTGTTTTGTACATCATGCCTTTGTTTGATGCTTGTGTGAGGATTTCAGCGTCTTCAGCAGATCTGTTCTCAACGCGAGGTGCACTGAGGGAGATGTTCAAGTCCACATTCATGGTGTACGGAGGGGTTTTTTTTCTTCCTCTGCATAAAAATCCTGATCAATCTCAAGGTTTTTGGAAAGACGTCCTGCCATCCTACATCTCTCATAGCCACCTCTACCACTTAATTAAGGTGCCGTTTTACCTCAGAGCTTGAAAGTAATCCAACGGTGATATGACTGATCACTCTGACTGCCTTTTCTACAGCTGCCCTCGCCACATTTCCCTTTTATCAGCCGATGCACCACCATGCTGGATGTTCAAATATGGGCTCTCGACTGCTGCTGCTGCCGCCTAACAGGTTGTCTGCGCAAATAGACTGCCATGACTGATGACAGCAGAATGCAGACTGACATGCAAAATAGTTAGCGGTGTGACATTCGCTGTATCCTGCATATGCAACATGCATGGCGAACACTGTCTCCACAGGAGGGCTTATTAATTGACTGGGGTAAAAAAGCTAAAAAGCACATCGAGTGCATGCCTCGTTTTGTGGAATTCGCTTGAAGAGGGTGAACACGCCATTACGCCAGTGCATTTAATGAGGCAAGAAGCAGGACTATGAAAGTCAACAAAGTCTTCTGCAGGTTCGCTGACAGGTGTTTTCATGCTAATTGAACATATGCCAGGCAGGCTTATTGGTGTCAAAAGCAGACATACCCTCGGTTAGTGTGGCTCAGTCAAGGTGAATGGTATAAGTCGTGTTAGAGGCGATAACAATTTCGTTCCTTGCGACGCTTCCCCCCCCCCGCTCCCGCTCTGACGATGCTTCGCCACACCTGGGCTGCGAGGCGTGTTTGCGTGTTTCGTGAGCTCATGGGAAGTTTTTTTTTTTTTTTTTTCAGGGATGAAAGAAAAGCAAACAAACAAGTTACTGGCAGCTCTCAAAAACTGCTAACCAGTGTGTGATTTGCAATTCTTGTATTGACCTTCACCTGTCAAAAAGGCCTACATCAGAGGGAATAACAATCTACTTCTCATACTGTGTGTGTGTGTGTGTGTGTGTGTGTGTGTGTGCTTGTGAGAATTTACGGTCTTGTGCATTTTTTCTTGGGTTGCAGCTGTCATTGACTATTAAACATAAATTGGCGAAAACAGAGTGCTCGGAGAGTGAGAGGAGGAAATAAAAGGGTTTTTGTTATTTAAATGAGGAAAAGTGAATTTCTGCGAGCTATGAGTAAAGTGAATTTGATCAGCGCTCGGCCGGCTAAGTTAAAAAACCTTTTCTTTTTTTTAACTCCTTCATCTCCAGCCGCATATGAAGTATTGATTTCCGCGTCCTTGTTTGCAACCTGGAGCTGTCTCTCCATAACCATCACTCAGCCCTTCTTCCTCCATCTCTTCTCCCATCCTCTCCGACTCAAACCACCGCAGGTCCATCGGCGCACCAAATCCCGGACGCTCGTGAATGACAAACTTCCCCTTCGATAAAGTTCTTCATAAATCACACAAATAATGGCGTGCACCCTTGTGCCACGTTTGACGGATAGGAGATGGATTGCGGATGCCGCAAGGGTAGCACCAAATGACGCACCCCATTAGGTGTCGGTGGAGTTATTCAAATCAATAACTGTGAGGAAAGGAAAAAAAATCCACTTCCTTTCCTTGAGGTCCAGACCTGTCAGATAATGACACCTCTATTTGTTTACCATGTCACCCTCTCTCCGAGTATCTGCCATGAACCCCTGCCTGCACGGCGCATTATGCGCTACGAGAAACTGCAAGTAGACGACCTGTCAGAGCCTCCTCAAGGCTGCTGATTGGGTCTTTGTTGGCCTTTTTAGAGTAGAAACTATGAAAGTAAGTAACTAATCTGTCAGTCAATCAACCTAAAATTTCTAAATGAATCAACAACAATGCAACCTTGCACTCTTAATAGTTAGGTATACTCATGAGGTAAAAACACATAAAATAGGAATCAACCTATTAATTGACCATGAATCTAAACCAAAACTAGTCGCAATTCATTAAAAAGACGAGGTCAAAATGGGCCACAGACGATCTGATCAGACTGAAGGTTGAGAGTTAGAAATTATTTGTCGACTGCTGCCAGGCATTGCGGTGCTAATGTTGTCGCCGCAATGTGAAATACCGAACAAATGGTCGAATGCGCCGAGGGGCCAAGATGCTTACCACTGCAACAGCCTCATTTTCCTAAATAAAGTGTGTCACACCCTTTACCGTGAGCAGGCGCTGATAAATGGGCCAGAGCAAAGCATGACATTTAGAATAACGAATTTGTCTTTATGTTTTGGGGGAGAGAAAAAAACACTTGTAAATTCAAAAGAAGCCTTCCTGCTGTGCTCAGATCTTGCGAAGCGGTTGAAGTACAAAGAATAGAGAAGGGAGAAAAAAAAAAACAACATGAAATCAGAGTGGGTTGTGACTGATTGTTTTTGAGCAATAGCTCCACACACTGTGTTGGATCCTCCAGGCCCGTTGCACCGCATCTGGCCAAAGACAAAGCTAATCGCGGAAGACGGCGATGTGAGGGATTGCGGCGGATGGGTCCACCGCGGGGCAGCCAGGCTCACGCTGGGTGTGATGTTTGGGTGTGTAAATGTGTGTGCGTGCCACTTTGATCATGAGCTCCGTGTGGGGGTCATAGCATAACCATCTCAGAGGATTACCTCAAACTCGGTGTCTTGTACTGTGCGCCTTGTTCTTGCGCTGAGGATGTGCTGGCGTGCACGTGGCGTGTCTTAAAAGCGAAGACCACCCCAAGCTGCGATTGCTTTGCAGAGCATAAAAGATACTTTTGCCCATTTTCTGTGGCTGACTGTTTACAAGACAAACAACATTAGTCATCCTCGACAGTCGCTGCTATCGCTCTGGTTTAATGTTATTCCAAATAAAGTGGACTACATTGTCTCATCTTTTTATATGACTTGTATTTGTTTACGCGCATCCGTTACGTGAGTTGACAAGAGCTGTGAGCACGGGCATGCCAATGACTACTTCCCTGCGCCCTGTATTTTCTATGGGAGGCTAAACTTAAGTTTCCAAAGAGCCTACTCTCATATGAATTCCAGGGCTCTTGAATTGGAAAGGACCCAGGCTATTTCAATGCAATTATCTCTTTTTCCCTCTACCTTTTCCCACCACCATGCTCGTCTTGTACTTCAGCATCAACATGCATTTCATTTCTCAGGTACAATTGTGAAATTACAGAGAGCTCTTGGGATAATGGCCATGAGTGATTCGCTCCAGGTACATTTAGCAGAGAAAAGGAGCTTAAGGAGCTTGTCACATATTTTTGGACTAACATGCCTACACAGGATAAGTTTAGCGAGAGGGCTCTGCAAAGCTCCATCATTGACTCCCCGGTGACGGATGGAGACAAAAAATTCTCCGGTGAGTGAATGATGAGCACAGTTGTATTGCTGTGGACCGACACCATGCTAGAAGAATGGTATTGGGAGGGAAGTAGTCATTTGCCAACTTTGACACCGCAGGGAGGCATTGTCAAACACGAGTGAGAGTGCTGAATGAGGGATGTGGAGGGGAGAGAGAAAGTGAGGGAAAAAGAGCGGCCTGCTGGGTCCTCGGTACGCGGGGCAAACGGGAAAAGTAGCGGAGGTTGTGAATAACAAATTAATTAGAAATGGGAGCAAGATAGCGATGGATGAGAGGCCCGACGGACAGGGTCCAGGGAAAAAAAAGCCAATCACGGAGCAGTGAGCTGTGAGCCCCATCCATTATGTGGGGACTGACAAGTTACCAGCAGTCAGAGCAGGAGCTGCACTTAATAAATCAAAGCTGACAACTCCTCCTTGGCCCTATCTCAAGTACAGCTTTCCCACTTCCCCTTCCCCAGCTTCCATTAAGCTTCACCTTCTGCAAATACGAGCTCCACCGCTGTCCACCTTCCGAGGGCTTTTGCAGGGACTGGATTTGTTGATCCCCTGGTTGTTTCTGAAACTATGCACTCCATAGTGGATTGAAGCAGTGACAGTCAGAGGGTTACAGGTTGGGGCCAAAAGGGTTGCTGAATCTTGTGACCTGTAAGGTTGGGTAAATCACCGAGAAGAAATCTCCTCTAAATAAAGAGGTAAGACAACTTCTTCCATATTGATTTTAGGTACGGTATGTCTAAGCTGACCTAAGGCGAAATAAAATACGTATAGGGCTTGTTAAATTGCACAAAACACTGAATGCCATTTACAATAACGTAGAGGAAGCAATCAATTTTGCATACTTCTTCTCTGACTGACAACTCACAGAAGAGTCCTGAGGTCATTGTTGTGTAGAATTGCATTGAGGAACGGCTCCGTGCATTTCCACGTCCACCTGTCTTTATTCCCCGAGAGCTAAAAACACGTGCGAGCCAAATTGCCTGCTTCAGAGTGCAGAAAAATCCATCCAGGCGTCGGCTCAACAAATGGACTGAATGTCATTATTTAGCACTCATAATTTCGCACAATTTGTTTTTAATTAAGGCGGAAACTCCGGAAAAGTCACATTTTAATTAGGAGAAGTTTGTGCTTCCAACAGTGACAAGTTATTTTTTTTTTGTCCTTTCCGTTCTTTCTTTCTTTTTCTTTTTTTATTAAGTAAAAAAAAAAGTCTTTCAGAGGTGGATCAATTGGCATCTGCTAGAAAAGCAAAATGTCTAAACAAGTCCTGTGCAGTGCGGCACAACATTTTCAGCAATTAAGACTGTTGGTTTTACTAAGTGGAGAGGGCTCTTTGGGGAACAGTTACACACACACACACACCTACACACACACACACGTACACAATGAGGGGAAACAATTACTAGTGCAGATGTTTCAACTAGACCTCACTGGGATCAATTGTAATCAAGTGTCTAAGGTTGGAAATCAGCCTTGGCACTCCCTTGTTTTCACTTCATCTTCTGCATCCAATCACACTCTTGGGTTGCTGCTTGTCTTTGTTATTTTTTTTTCTTCCACACACACACACACACTGCATGTGCAAGACAAGCTGGTTTTGGTGCACTTGCAGCCCTAAAAGTAGGTTAAAGGAGTGACTTTCCGTCGTAAAGGTCACTGGTTCAAATTCTCTAAATGGAAAAAGCGGCGAAGGGAAAGCGAGTCTGTCACACTCAGAAACACTGAACTTATTCAAAGGATGTCCTCGAACACACCAGGGCTACTCACGGCCTTACAATATACCTGTCAGTTCAGATTGGGTTTAACAGGTATGACGGCGAGGGCTTTGCAGAAAAGTGGAGGCTCACTCAGCAGGTAAAAAGGCCTCGATCTCATAACAAAGAAAGGCCGAAAATTTCATAGTCATGATGGGTTCTTTCTTAAACTGGATTTTAGGCCCCAGGATCTTAAAACTGTCCAGTGGTATAAAAAAAAAATCAAAAAGAATAACAGGGGTTATTTTCTGGATATGATCATCAAAATGTTATTTTGATGTTGTTTATTCTTTAATGTCTGCTCCTTAGATCCATTGTTTTTGGTTCATGTGTGGCAGATTTTGTTATAAGACACCTTTGTTCAAGGTAATGGAAAGGTTAGTTGCCTTTAAACAAGCGGCCATCACGCTGTGCCTGCGGTGGCTGTGGGCTGAGAACGGACAGGCCCTGCTGAAACACTGGATAATTGCAGCAAACACATTGTTCTCACCCCTGAGCATTTAGAGGCTCTCTAGCCGGCGCTGACGTACAGTATGAACTGTATACCTGCAGTTTTCTGATAAAGGGGAAGAGAGATTTCCGAGATTTACTGAACACAATGGCTCCCAGAGTGATAATGGTGGTAAAGGGAAAAGAGCCATTGTTTCCCTATCACAGCTGAACCTGGTGGGATAATATGAGCAGTTTCATAATCTGGAGATCTTGTTTGATTTGATAATTAAAAATGCAAATCCGGAGAAGAAGAGCAGATAGCGGGCTGTTGAAAGGCACAGGCTGGTGAACCGATCTGAAATCTGGCAGTGCAGCTTTTGAAGCTTTTGAGGAGGGGGTCCTTTCAGTTCATTTTCAACATTTAAAGTAATTAAGGCACAAATATAACAAACATGCAGTTACCGGCTACATTAATAGATACACCTGTGAAACCTAACGCAGTGCTGTACCGTAAATTCTACTTTCCTGAGGCTTTTTCAGTTTTTGCTGTCAAAAAGATGGTTAATCTACATTATGCATGTTATTGAGGTCATATTGGGGTCAATGAAATATTAATGTTATTTCACACACAGTCAGTTACACACAGTCCTGTCTCTGAAATGTGGTGTAATTAGCAGGATCCGGTTAGAACTGATGTGTGTGTGATGCAACCAGACTCTAATTAACCTGGTGAGTGCCCCAGTCGTCTTCATGGTCAATGGTCAGTTTACTCTCAGTGGCTGTCCCCTCTCTATGGCAGTGCACAAACACATTTATGCACCAACTATTACATTAATTATTCTTACTATTAGTTATTATTATAAGATGAGCGCTCTGTAAATGGCTATCCAGTGCCATCAAAATAATCCTCTGCATACAATGACACATGTCCCTTGCATGACTAATTCATATCTTGTAGTGGTCGGGTGTTTTTCTTTGGAAACAATAAATAAATGATGCCCTTATAGCTGCATTTCTGAGCAGATTGGTGCTCTAATTTAGCCATGACCTCCCTGGCACTAGAAGCCAGCGGCATGCTATACGAGACCAATTTAACCCATTTTGGGGTTTTAGTTTAAGCCTAATACGATGCGATGGAAGAGTGTGTGTATACAGATAATTGCAGTTTTTAATGGATCACAAATTCTGCATCTGAATTATTTCCCATTAAGATACATTTCTGATGCCCCGCATCAGTCAAATGAGGACTCTGGCTCAGGACTTAAATGCATTAACAGGGGTTTCCCACTGACACTGGCCTTGATCCCAGTGATCTGCATTGCGCTAGATTTATCCCCTCAGCGGTCAAAGTAATAACCAGCCTTGGACCCAAAGTGTTTTCTAATTTGTAACTTATAAGCAAGTGTGTGGTGTATAAGCAGTTCCTGGAGTGATGCTATGTGGCACCACTCAGTATCTCCACTGCTCATCCGTTCCCAGTGTTCTGTCACTGTTCTCTTGAGGCACCAATTGGTATGCATTTGCTCTTGGGGGAGCAGCTTATTGAGGCTAGATGGGACCTTTCCCACGCGGGGAGTTGTCATTCCACTACATGTGACATTAGTTTCTCCCTAGGTTTAAGTAATTGGTGTGCCTGTCCCTTAGCCCAGAAGGCTAGGGGTTAGGGGGCTCTAAAGAATGGGGAAGGAATGGAGGCAACGGTTCACTGGCAGCAGGAATGCCTTCACAGACTCTTTCTGATGAGGTCCCATGAGCTCTGTGCATCTGCTGCTTCAGATAAGCATACCTCAGATGCCACTGGGAGAGGTAAAAAAAAAAAAAAGAAAGCTGGATCTTCTCCTCATCTCTTCCTATTTCAGAATGAAATGGAGAGAGAAACTTTGCCCAGAGTAAAACATGGAAATCCACAGGACGCTGTTGTGGTCATTTGAGATGGGATGGACGGAGGGAGACCGGTGCCTCCTCATCGCCACACACGATTTGCTCTTCGGCATAGTTACAGCTTCCCAGTGAATTTAACCGAACCTACCCCTGAGCTAAACTCTGCAACAAATAGCATGAGAGTGGGGGGGAAGTATGTTGAAAATCTTAGATAAACTCTCATCAGTCAACAAACTCTCTTTGCAGTGTAATTCTCAGGTGTTAAACAAGGATGCACATACTCTCACGGCAGACTTGAATTGGAAATCCCGAAAAGTAAGAATCCATCTTTGTCTGGTTCGACTCTTCCCTCCCGAGGCCCCATGACAGACAGATGGCTGCTGAGAGCTGGATGTGCTGCTCGCTTTCTCCCTTAAGTTGCTGTGTTTGATGTTGCAAGGCCAACACTTTCAAAATAATAACAGGCGCGCAGTCTAGCTCATGCATTATGAAGACAGGAAGGAAACAGCTGCCGAACATCAGCAACAATAATAACATTAGCTTTGGCAAGAAAAACAACACGGCGACGGTAGCCTTGGCTCAGTGTTTAACTTTGCATACTGGAGCTTTTCCTCGTATTTTCTTTTAGCTCAAGCAGTAGCCCAGTGCATCTCAGCCAATTACATGTGTATGTGAGACACACTGTCTGTTATTCCACAGTGAGATAAAACCGGGATGACATATTCAGCCTTTGTTAAAACATAGAGAAGAATGTCTTCCAGCGCCGCTGCTAAAGTATGTTGTCTAGTGAAGCTATTTAATGCTCAAAGCACTTTGTCACATTGCTGGAAATAAAAAAAAAAGACTAATATTGAGTGTTTGTGTCGTTTACTTTCAGTCAAGTTGATCTTAATTACTGAACCTGATGTTTAATCACTCGCCTGAAAATAAATGCTTCCAGAAGGCCCTTAAATATAAATTCCTCATACTTTTAATTGCCCTGGCAGCTGATGGTTTTGTGTATGAATGTGTGAGAGAATCCTCCTCGCACTGTACATACCAGAGTTTGTGTGCACACGCGTGACTCTCAGCATACATAATTCTGCAGTGACAGCGTGGATCTTTGGTCCAGATATGGTTGAACGGCTACAGGGGGAATTACTTCCTCTCCCTTTCTCACTTACAGGGGCTATTTTTCACGGCGGTGGTGTGTTCAAGGTCAAGCGGAACACCCGTGAAACAGTCATTGTCTTCAGCGCGATAACATAGCATCTGCTTACTAGTTAAGGTTTGAATTCTCTAATTTACCTACATAACGAATCACGTTTTTTGTGTGTGTGTGTGTGTAGAGAAGGCACGGCGTCGTGTAATACGGAGACACATCTGTTTCCCCAAGTTTTTCCCCAACACAGGTACAGTAATCCTTGACCTGATTGAGAATGAATTATGGAGCGCGGTGAATCTGAATCATTCAGTAAGACAATCGGAAAAGGTCAACATCCTCATCCCTTCAGGTCCTGCTCCCCTCTGTGCGACTTTGCCACTGTTCTTGAGTAAATGTCTGGCTTAATTAAAACACGGCTCTCCGCGAACACCTGTATGATCGTAAATCCGGCTGAACTGAGGTGGCACGGTGAGAGCAAGGGGAAAAGGAGGAGGAGGGTGTTTGTGTCCTGTGATATGTGTGTGTGTGCAGGTGAGGAGGGGGGGAGGGGGAGGAGTTCTAAAGGGAGCGTTTCCATCCTTCTACCACCATCTCTGGGATGTAACACCCTTGACCCGCTTGTCACCGATCCGTCACCAAGGCTGAGTGACGGCCCCGGCGCATCTCTTAACCTTCTTTTAATCAACCTGTCTCTCTGCATCACCTTAAACATAAGAAGCGGCCGAGGTGGTGGCGGTGGTGGTGGCGGGGGGGACAGGGGGCATTTGTCTTTGCATTACGGGCGGACGGCCTCTCCTTGAAAAGCCCACCAGATTCATCAGCGTGATAAAGTGGTGTGTGTACTCCTTAAAGGGAGCCTTGGGAAGGGAAAGAGAGTGGAGAAGCCGAGACAACAGAAGCAGAGGGACGGAGAAAAAAAATTTAAATGGGAAAAGAAGAAGGAGCTCACCTTACAAACAGGCATATATATATATATATATATATATATATATATATAGGTGGAGAATATCTCCGTGTTTGTGTTTGCATGTGAGGGAGGGAGTGGGAGGCTGTGTTTGCGTTGAACCTTGAAACCTAAAGCTTGTGTTTAGATGGGAGCAACCGGTCAATAATGGTGTGCAGTCAATGAATAGGTGTTGTCAGCCTTCTGTTCTTGTCACCACCGTTTCTGATGACTACTTGTGTTGTCATTATGTGCTTGTGAATGACCAGTAATGATTTGAAGAAACAGAGAGGCAGGTTTTATCACAAGGTTTTCAGGCTGGAATACAACAAACAAAATGAAAGGTCCAAGTGAAAGAGGGCAATGTCTATGCTAGCGGCTCCGTAAAGGTAAGGAGCGGTGGTCTTTTGAGCTAAATGCTAAAAATAAAGCATAGAACCATGCTCACAATGATTATGCAACTTGCTGATAATAAGCAGACAGTGATTCACTTGGGCTTCCTGTGTAGAGACTTGTAGAGTCTCACAGAGCTGGATCGCCCATTAGGCAATATAGGCAAATGCTAAAGGCATTGGGGCCGACAGGGGGCACCACAAAATCAGGCAAAAATTCACCTTTAACATAATTATACTAAAGGTAGTTATTACTATTAACTCTTAAACTGGAAAAGGTCATATTGGTTCAAATGTAAAGAAATGCTCAATTAATATCACTACAAAACAATGCTTCTCGATTTCTTTTGTAAGCGTATGTAAATCGCCGACGGAGGAGGGCGCCTTATAAAATCTCACCTGGGGCGCCACATTGGGTAGGGCCGGCTCTGGAGTCTCGGCATGCCGGCATGGTAACAACTTCACAAGTAGAAGGATGCCTGGAGAGTGAGGCCTGTAGCAACCAATGATGTAATAACTTGCCAATAATGTAATAAAGATTTTGAGCCAATAGCATACATAATACTCTTCATTTTGTTAATGAGTGTTTATGTTCTGTGTTGTATATTGGAGTTAAGTGTCATTATAAAGCCCGTCCAGTTATTTAAATACAGTCTGAAGTGAGGACTGAATCGTTTTTCTTGATAAAATGTTTGAACAAAGTTTTCATGAAATGTTTTCCAAGAAAGAAAAAGTGGTAAATTCATTTGACAATGCAACATCCAACAGAGACACTGACATGAAATGATGGATTTACATATCTAATCAAATAAAACAATATTCTAAATAATAAATCTCAAATAGGCTCTTACAATCATAACTAAGGAGAGTGAGAGCTACGTGGGTGGTATCCTTGATGGATGAATATGACGACAATGCCATCCAATAGACCTATTTTTGATTTGCAAACTGCACAAAAACTACAGAAAGATCTTTTACATCCAAGAAATGCAGTCCTATTTATGTATTGTTACATTATCGGCTGCAGTTATTACATTTTCAAAGCATTTTTTTAATGCTAGGCCATTAACGTAAGAACTTATTGCATTATTGACAAAATGGTATTACGTTATTGGTTGCCAGAAGGTCCTTCATCAAGTCCAGTTTTAAAAAAGGTGATCCACACCACAATTTAAACAATCCTTCTTTTGGCCATGCTTCACCAAGTTTCATAAAATTCTGTAGTTTTTGCAGACAAACAGGTGCAGGAATTAGTCTTAAACATGAAGTCCAGTTGAGGCTGATGGTTAGTTTTTGCTGGTATTCAACTGTAAACCAATCACCATCATGACCATCACGAAAGTCAGCGCATCATCTGGGAACCATGAATTTCTGTACAACATGGTGTGCCAATCTACATTTATATGTTTATTTTTTTTACCAATAAAAGGTTTTTTATACCTCCAGGTAGTGCTAGATGAAAAGCCAGGGCATTATGAATATCATAAAGATGTATCCTCTGGAGACCAAGAATGTCTGTCCACAATTTCACAGCAATTCAATTAATAGTTCTAAGGAAATCTCACTAAAGTCAAGCTCACGGAAGTGAGCAAAGAATTTCCTGGAAACTGGAAAATGCATGTAGTTCCATGGCAATACATATAAAAACAAAATAAAATAAATGAACCCATGAAAATAAAATTCACCAGCTTTCAATTTTAAAACTATCCACCCTAGTCAAGCTGAGCAGTTCACAAGTTCTAAATCAATGCCATTCATGACTTGTTAAAAGGTCATGATAGGAAACCCAGATCTATGAACCATTATTCATCGCTCCCGCTCTTGTCACACCTCTCAACAGGTTTCCGCTGAACATGTTTCAAATTTCATCCGTGTGATTTGAAACAGCAACAGGCAGGTGCCTTCTTAAAGTCTCCACCTACCCGTCATCTACCATCGATTCCAACAGCGCTTTGTTTTACCTCCTGCCAAACCTGAATCTTTGTGACTCACCCAGAGCTTCCTCCTCCTCCACACACTGTTATTCACGCCAAGTAGCGTTCATACGTGCCTGTAAACACTGGCAAATTCTCAACCTCGCCTTCCCACCCAAGAGGAAGGCAGCCTTGAGCATCTGCTTCATTGTCCCAACAGAGCGCTGGGCTCCTTTACAGGTTGAAGGTCGATGCTCCATCAAACAGGCTTTGTGGTCACCAGGGAGGTCCACTTCCCCAATCAGAGGGCATGTTTTAATCCTCGCAGAAAAGCTGAGGGGATTTTTTTTTGCCCGAAAATCTTTTTAGAGACACACCACAGACTCATTAAGAGAGAGAATGTCAGGGAGAGAAACAAAAAAACAACCTAATCAAGTGCTTTAACAAAACCCAAATCTAGAGTGTTTATAGGAAAGGTAGGAAAAAATGACCTCATTAGATAAGGCTTGACACACAGAATTATCTGACTTCCAGAGTGCACTTGGTTAATTAACACAGCAGAGATTGAGAAATGTCCATCATCTACCAGACCCTTCTTGCCTGTGCTCCGTCAACCCTTAGCATAGATAAACAGAACCCGGTTTGTCTGTGAACAATCTAAAGATCACTACACAAGACATTCACTGCCCTCAAGGACAAATCCCATCACAACACAGTACCTCCTTCCCGTACACAAAAAGCAAGTTCGAGATGCACACTTCATACTTCAGTTCACATACTCATAGGGCATAGGGAAATAAAGAAATCATTGAAAAACAATATTTCACAACACACCGCCGTCTTATTCACCTTTGACTGTGATAATCTAAGTAGCAGCTAATTGATTACCTGCTGAAATCTAAAAGGACTGAAAAGGTCAAGGTATGGCACCATGCAAAGGACAAACACCACAGGCAGCAAGGAAAGGTCACAGCCCCTTTGCCTTTTTGAAGAAAGGAGCCGTGGATGAGCTAACAGGAATCCCAGGGGAGTCACAGCATGAGTAATTTTGGGGCAGACGGCAGTCTTGTCTAAATATAAGCACTCAAGCTGTGCTGGCTGGCACATGTTGAAGACCCAGTCTTGAGACAATGTTGAAATCCAGGTCAGGAGGAAATAGCTTTGCTTAAAGCTATAAGCTGGTCCATACTGTGATTTAAACTGTAGTTAACATCCTGTGAGCTGCTTTTGGGCATTTGATGTGTGCATGATTAAATATACTAGACAAAGATACTAGATATAGATTGTTATGATTAATATATGAAGACAAGGCGGAGATCAGTCCAAGCCCATCACATTCTGTCACTTTGGCACCACGTTTGAATGTACAGTGCCCTTATTTATGCTCATTTTTCAATGTGCAGGATATTCCGATAGACCTAAACATGTATGAACATCTTAAGAAGACGGTGTAAGTCCATAGCCACATATTAGTATGTTGCTCCTTTTCAACCGACGAGAAGTCTGAAGTTTCAAGAAGTGCCTTGTAATACGACTAATGTTACGTAGGGGTGGATTTCAACCCAAATCACGAGTTATCATGTCTAAACTTAACCAAACAGCAACTGAAAGTAAAATTCAAGTCACCAAAAATAAATGAATAGATAAATCAAGCTGAGTGAGAAACCAAGTGGTCCAAACAGTCCAACAGCTCAGGTTGCCTTCAACCCTCCAACCCCTGTACGAGCCGCTTTGTGCCTTGACTATTGACGTAGTTGGCACTGACGCCAAAGGACGGCTTGTTCGCGTCTGTCAGACGGCAGCGGCCTTAAATGAAATGCCGGTTTTCTGACGCCCTGGGAATGAGATGGGGCTGATGAAAACACAGCCTGTGATTAGGCTACATGCAGAATTCATCTGATTTGATGAGGTGAAAATTTGTTCTACTGCGTTGTTTCCATCACAACCTGGCTCTGCTAGGTTGTGTGCTCTCTCACTGGTTACATGAGTGATCTCCTTCTGTCTACCTCTACTTTGCTTACGCTTTATTTAATTTTGACGGTCACTCTTTTGTCATTCGCGGCTGAATTCCATTCGCATCACTGTGTAAGGTAACAAATAGGGGGAAATAATAGTTTCAGAGTGAAATGACATGGTCCAAACTAAAACCTTGAAATTTCCACTGAATCTTTCTTTTACTTTAAGTCGCATATGCTGTGTAATAATGACAGTCTGACAGCAGGAAATTTATTGAGTGACATTCTGACACTGCTCAGTTACGGCTATGCAAAATTGGTTACAATATGTCTCAAACGACAAAACCTTTGCAGCAATATGTGTCTGTTTTTTCACCTAATAAAAAATGCATTCACTTTTCTGAGAATGAAGCAGTTTAAAACCAGTTCAAAATACAAGTGTCTACTAAACCCAACTGCCAGATTTGTGTGCATTAGCAGAGGTTTACATGTGCGCACGCATTCTGCCCGCTACATCCATTATCACAGCACATTGCCATTGTCTCAAACCTCAAGAGTCTGTATACTCGGGTGTCTGTTATTATGTTTTGGAGGACTACGTTATAAAAACAACAGTTCCATTTATTTGTCACCGTGGCTGCTTTTAGCTGACGACAACACTCTGCCTTGGCCTTTTATCCACCTATCCCAAAAAAAAAAAAAAGCAATGAAGTGTAATGGTGGTGACAGACACATCCTCGCTGGAGCAGGCCAGACAATGCTTGTTAACACGCGGAGAATGAAACAAGACGAATGTACACTTCAAGGGCAAAGCAAAAGGTTGAATAATTGAAAGCCCCACTCTCACTAGGACTATGTGTTAAAAGAGCCTGACGATCACATCACATTGCTTTCACTTTTCCAGTCGCTTTCCGCTCTAGTGCCGGGCAGCCTCCGTTGGCACACAGGCATTAGGTATTCTTTCACGTAAGCTCTGTTTCTCCCACGAGTGCTTGAGCTTTCTATTCAGTGTACAAAGGGGAGACAGTGTTTGCAGTCTTTGATTTACCGATGGGGGTCCCATAAGATAAAAGGAGCTTGGGAGTCAAACTGCTCCAAATACAGGGCTTAGTAGACAGCAGTTAACCAACAAGGCTCCCTCAGGACCTGAGGGTCTTACTTGTCAGCTTGACATACTTCATGTTGCCATTTGCACTTTTACCAAGGGGGTTGTTCTCCCTATGGGGCCTACAGAGGGCTCTCCTCTTCAACACAAGTGGCATGACAAAGGGGGGAGGATTCAAGGGTGTTCACAGGAATTTCAATTCCGATCTAAACGGCCGTCTGATTCCAAAGCTGTGCCCAAACTCCAAGCTCCTATGCCGACTAACACATCAATGTATCTATGTCGAAACCCTCACGCACACACATGGACTGTCCAGGTGCAAGTGCATAAAAAAAAAAAAAAAAGGAGTTATCACTAAATTAGCTTGGCTGACTATAGCACAATCTGACACCTTCTGCCAGACTTGCAACTCTTAGCCTTTTTGTTATTGTTTGCTTCACGGTTTTATAAAGGTATTTTAGGAGGGCTCTGCTAGCTGCAAATACTGCATTTGCTGACACATGTATATTTCACAAAGTGTCAGGGCTGCAGATCAAGAAGGTGGGGGGTTGGAGGCTGTAATAACCACGACACATAATATTAGTCTTAAGACTAATGCACTGCAAAAAAAGGTGCACTGCCTCTCCGCTTTCTATAAAATGAGTTGTTTATATTCTCGTATTCATAAGTTAATGTCACAGTTCTGTAGATTAGGCAGGACAACCCACTGACACTCTGATGATCTTTCACTGCCATGACCCATCAATCAGAACCGAGGTGTCGGGAAATACAGGCCGCTTGATTGATACTATGTGTCATTGTGATGTGAACAGAATTCAATTTAGGTGGTGCGACTGAGAGCCTCTGGGAAGTTGGTCAATATGTTGCTTGCCAAACTATAATTAGCCTACTGGGGTCCTTTGTGGCAGGGCAAGGTAACATTGTGAGTCAACTGTCAACTTCAATGTGAGCGTCAATTTTGAAAAGTGATGGTTTGACAAAGGCGCCATAGCGTGCTATACTATATCTTATGGACTCGATAATACTATGTGCCTTCCTTGTGGTAACTGCTCCTGTTCTAATGGATTTCTTTTGAAAACACTGTGTTTCAAGGGTGCCTTTAATCCACAAAAACGCTGTATTATGAGTCACCGGAAAACTTTCCATAGTCCCATCACCGGCTGATTCAGACACAGTTTCACCACAGCTGCTCCTGAAGCAATCCATTCAAACTTCAATGCATATATTTTCCCTTTTAACCAAACTGCCGGCGACATAAAATGCCACAAATAAGCCTGCGTGCTGTTTCTCCGCGGTTCTGTTCAAGACACGAAGGGCATCAGACACACAAAAGAGGGGAGCGTTTTGCGTTGTTTAAAAAAAAATAAAAAATCTCCAATCTTGCCAAGGGAGGTATGTTTCGGCGTGTAACAGAAGTATTAGTCCTTGCGTGGGTTCTGAGAGCTGCGGTACATGACGAGCTTTAGCGGCGCTTTTTCCAAATGAGAGGTGCAGCCGTTGAACTCATTAATGGACGGGGAGGAACGAGAGGAACAGAGATCATATTTATGAGATGAAACGCGCAGATGAACGTGCGCGCATGCACACACACACACACACACACACACACACACACACACACACACACACACACAACAAAGCGCACTCTTACAAGACAGTAGAGTGATGGCATGTAATTATTTCCTCAATGGCCGACCATGTGTTTATCAGAATGTTAATGTATGCATAATAACAGGCTCCACAACGCCTGCAAGAATGTCAAGGCTGTCGGGCCGTCAATCAAGCCTCAAAATAGAATGGCAAATAAGTATGCACTGCTGTCATGCTAAATGACAGACAGAGCCCCCTCATAGCCCTTGAGCTGACAAATATCAGGCAGATGCATGGGGTGGAATTATTGTATCAGGGAGCAGAGTGAAAGGGTGGTCATTTGGCCACAGGCAAGCCAGAACTTGAATGTGGGGAGCAATATGAGCTGAGGAGGAAAGTAGACAGAGAGAATGAAGCCTCTTCAGGGGGGTGAGAGAGGAGGATGATACAGACATACTGTAGATGGACAGAGCACGAATCAGACAGAGGATGGACGTTAAAAAAAAAAAAGAAAAAAAAAGGTGGCATCACCAGAGATTTCCATTATGTGATGTAGAAGGCAGCAAAGAGCAGACAAAGCATGAGCTGCCGCACTTGTAGCTGCTATCGATTATCCGTGACTCCTCTGGGAGACCCCTAACCCACACCCACTATTTACCGCAAAAAGACAAAAAGGAAGAAAAGAAACAGAAATATAAGTAAGAAAAGCAAACCGAATCCCTCTCAGGCCCTGCGAGCAGTGCCTTGTGTTACGAAAGAAAAGCCTAAAGTGCCAAAATCTTCATTTCTTTTATATCTGCTGGATATCGGGTTGACAGCATGTAGGCGCTGGAAGTGTGCAAAGTTAGTGCACCTGGGGCAAACTTTGAATGCTTTGAGGTGAAATCCTCCGCTCAGTGATACTCCGTCCCATGTGACTCTTTGCTATGGAAATAGTTTGTTTCTACGTAGCGTCGGATCAAAATTAAAAAAAAAACAACGATAAACAACACAAAGTAGAAAAGATGAAAACTATGGCCGTCTAATACAAGACTCTCATAACCAAAACGGAGCACAGTTAAGAAAAGGGAAAAAATAATAATCTAAGTTAGCTGTCAGCCTACGTTTTTTTTCCCCTCCCCCAGCACCCTCTCCCCCTTTGGCTCTTATAAATAGTTGTCAGCGTGACAGCATTTATCTGCTTTGCCTTATTAAAGAGTAGAACCTGATTATCGTCATCTACGGGACGGATTTTTTTCAGATTAGTTCAAAGACGGCTATTTAAGGAAAGGCTATGTCGCGAGGAGGAAAACGGGGACAGAGGCAGGAGAGGGGTACCAGTCAGGCTCCCCCCGATTGGATCTCTGCGTGTGTCCGTAACCCCCCCAAAGACTTATCTCGAGATTTGAGCTCCTGTCTGGACCACATGGTGAGAAAGGATTACGACCAAGGTGTGAGCTGATCTGTTTCCAATAGACATACAAAGCGAGGGAAGGCAGACAGGCACACACACATCACATCACTGACGGAGTTATCCATGAAGAGTATTTTTCTATGTGAGGGAATTTTTTTAGGGTACAGTGTCAGAGATGTTCCAGGGAGAGACACAATCTGGTCTGTACTGGATGTACTTTAGTTGAGCAAAGTTTAGCTGTACTTCGGGGGGAAGGAGCATTGATTGCAGTCATTCATCACTACAGAGGCATCTGCTTTATCGAGAAAATTCGGAGCCCGAGCCACAACAGCGAGGGAGGGACCGCAACTCATCAAAGATACAATAGCTTTGTCCTGAAATTTTTACTTGTGAGAACATTGCTGTCGTACCTGTCACTGACTAGCTGTCTGCCGCCACAATGCAGTGCATCTCGAGTCTGTTCATTCTCCGCGCGCTGGCCATGCATCGAGCAGATTTAACAAAAACTAAGAGAAATAAACAAAGAGTTCACGATGGGAACCAGAGCCATAATTTCAGAAGAGAGTCTCTGCTCTTCATCTGTTAAAGCGATGAGAACCGCGGCTGTCACTGGTGAGCTCCGAGGCTCTTATTGGCAAGGACACTCGGAGGAAAGTCTCACCAGTGTAAATCTTTAAACAGCGGGGTCACCTGCACAGATTTAAAAGAATTAATGCCTGGGCCCGGGGGACGGGATGACGCGTCAGTCTGTATGAGCGAATGCCACTGAATCGAGTTAACCAAGCAGAATCGTCTTACAATAATCAATTCTTAATTTCATGCCGGGTGCCTCAGATTAATCTGTGCAGCAAGGAGAAGTGAGGTGAGCTTTGATTTCGTGGGGCCTGTGTTGCTACACTGCTTTTTAAATGCAAAAAAAAGAAACAGAGGAGGTGGAACTGGAAAATAATGGGTGAGATGTGTTTTTTTTTACTTCTATGCTATTCGGGGACACACACAGAACTCCAACCATATGGCCATGAGAGTTCTAATATTGAAAACCGTTGCGATGATGGCAAGGAGACCGCTAATGGGATGCCAATTACTGCAGAGGATGTAAAGGCACTCTGTCAGGCTGAATTAAGGAAATGTGTTGTGGAAACCCGCTATCAGTCCTGTTGGCTTTAAATTAGAGAGCCGATAACATGTGGTCACCGTGGTGGTGGAAACTACACACTGGGAGCCCCGAAAACCATTTTCTATAGGGATGTTTAGCACTGTGTCCTGCCATGCATTTAAATGACCTCATCTCGTAGACCGATGGAAGATTTATGAGCTTTTTTTTAGTGTATAATCAGCAATATCCAAGTCAGATCAGCACGCCTCAGTAAACTGTTTATTGAATTAAAACAAGCAGATTTCCCCCCTTAATGACAGTTTTCACTTGGCAACACCGGCAGGATGAGAGGGAAAGATAGGGACATGCTACGTATCATCTTATACGCATCTAATGAGGCTCTCCTTCCAGCGTGACCTTGATCAGAGCAACCTTCAAACTCTCAAAAACCCACACCGCGCATACACACAAAGCACGCTCCGGCTCGGAGATGCACTTTCTAATCACTGGGGCCAATCTGGTGAAAACAATCACCCAGTTAATTGAGAACAGTTTAGTAGATGAGAGTATCAAACACACACACACACACACACACACACACACACACAAAAACACCCCCAAATGGAGGAAGAGAGCTTACAGGGACGTCTTAGTTATTTACTAAGTCATTTCTCTTATCACTTAGGCTTTGTAAACAGCCAATGGGGAGGTAATGCAATCTCCGGTGCTGCTCAGTCAAGTCTCAGATCCGTTTGAGAAAAAAGAAAAATAATTTTTTTAAAAAAGAAAGAAAGAAAGGCACACCCCATTCCTCCAGTCCATTCCTCTGGTCCATCATTCATGACAAAGCGGCTGCTTCGCAAGGTGATGCTGAAAGGAAAGCCTATATATATTACAGTCGTCTTCCTACTTCTATTTATGAGAGCTGCTGCATGAGCACTCCGATGCTGAGGAGAAATATTAAAATAACAGGTTTGTGCATGTTGAGCGTCACCCCTCAGTCAATAGCCTGACACAGAGCCATGCCTGTCAAAGATTGATTTAGTCACTGACCTTGTGTAATTGAATCGTAACTAATTGTAATTAGCAATCATGGGGTGGAACCACCCACCTCGTAGAGAGCAGTATGCCTACCGTCAGGGAGGCTCACAACCCTGCTGTCACTTTTACTGCTTGTCAAACAAGAAGCCGAGCTTCAGAAATGGAAAATAAATCAATCTCAGAATTAATAAGGCATACAGTAATGTATTGCTATAGGAACAAAGACAACTCTCATATAGAATCAACTACAATGTGCAGTTAATTATTACAATAATTATATGAGGCAACGCAGCATCTGGTATTCCTGAAACTCTGCCATCGGAGGGATGTAACGCTGATGATTTCCTGCAATTTTCTGGAGCAAAAACCTTATAAATTTGCTAGATTTCCTGATCAAGTTGAATTTAACTGGCCGTCACAAATTACTGCTTTAACGTGACAAAGTGGGCCGTCTGACTCCCGCTTCCCCCCACCGAGCCGCCCACCACAGCTACCCCCACATTTCACCCGCACACATTGTGATCTGGGAAAATGCCATCTTCTCACATAATACAAAGATAAGCATGTTATCTCATACCAGTATCTGTCAAGTGCCATTAGTTTCCCAGCTATTCCATTTCGCTGTGTGGATCCATACTCGGTGCCTGGTAATGATAAAGTCACTTAAATGGATGGCTCTTGGGCCGGCTGTAGATAATCTTCACTGAAGAACAGTCGTTGGTGTTCCACTACTTGAAATGCTCACCTTGGCTCCGTAACAATCCTGTAATGCATGTTGCACAGAGCAGGAAAATACGGAAGTCAATTTATGAAGCAAGCGTTTTTCCTGTATTCTCCTCTCCGAGTGTACATTAGAAATTCTCAGGCTTGTCTCCCGAAGAACACGGCGAGAAAATTAAACGTGTCTGATTTTAATTTAGATGAAAACATCACATCAAATGCAGCCTGAGCATGCCTGAGCTGCACACTTGGAGTTGGTTATCCTTTGAGTATGGATAATGTTTATTATTTTTGGATTTGGATTTGTTCCGAAATGGCGAATAAATCAGTGTTAAATTAGAATATTAAATATTTGAGTAACAATGGCTAGAGGAGCACCGGTTCGTGTCCCGATTAGGACATCTCACATCTTTCTGTGTGGAGTTTGCATGTTCTCCCTGTGCAGCGTGGGTTTTCACCGGGTACTTCCTCTCACAGTCCAAAAACATGCTGAGGTTAATTGATGATTCTAAATTGTCTGTAGGTGTGAATGAGAGTGTGCTTGGTTGTCTGTCTCTATGTGCAGCCCTGCAGTAGGCTGGCAACCTGTCCAGGATGTCCCCTGCCTTTGCCTGAGTTGGCTGGGATAGGCTCCAGCCCCCTCACGACCCTACAGAGGATTAGAAAGTAAACAGCTAATGAATGGATGGATGGATGAGTAACAATGATTTGTTAATTTCAACAAAAACGTGTCACAAAAAAATTCCTACATCAGTCATCCAGGACCAATATGATGATTTCAGTAAAGGTCCAAATAGGAATTCCATCTTCCAATAGAAAGTTCCAGCACAACTTTACTTCACTTTCTAAACTCAGGTGCATTTTCACTACCTTTTTCTCTTCATTGTCAATTTTAGATGAATATTCAAACCTTTGCAAATGACATTGCTTTTAATCACTCGGCAGTTTGGATCTCCACTATAAACAACAGCCATCCAACAAACACGCCATCCTGCGATGCAACAACATGCTCATTTCAGCGCTTCCATTTATTAGACTTGCATTTTGACATACAACAAAGAAATGTTTTGTGCACAGGCCTACAGGGCGTCTACTTAAACCGCCCGCAGCACTTACCAGGGTTAGTGGAAGAACTAATTTACACAGATGCATCAACACAAATCAGGTATTTCCACTGTCAGCTCTTTTTTTTTTCCTCCATGTGTTTCAAGCGACATCCCCTGAGCATCATCGAATGGGGAGCGCTGCGCGTCCGCATCTATCTAATCTAGCTCATGCTAAAAGGAGGAAGGCTCAATCTTGCATGAAGATATGATCTCTGCATCTACAAAGCCAGTTGAGCCCCACATTGAATTCCCCCAACAACATGCCTCCTTCGCTTATTGCCATAGCAACTTACACTAAGTACTCCCAACTCACAGTGAAGATTTGGTGTCGACACAGTAAAGACTCTAAGTCCAGGCTTTTTGGTTCCATATCCTTTCTACAAGCATGACAATTTACTGAGCGGAACTAAGTATTTATCCTGATAATTCCTAAAACAGACTGTGGACATCAAGCTTTAGCTGCTGCCGGAGAGTTTGTGCTGAGTCGAGGACTGTGAAACCTCCAGTTGCATAAAGATAAATAAGCACATATAACTGAAGCTCAGATCATTTGGAAAAGCAGACTAAACCTACTGATTTTTATGTTCTCCGAGATGCATGGTCATTTCCTCAAATAGTTAGGCAGCTTTAAAGCCGATGCCGTGCTGCGCTGCATTTAGGGTGTTTCAGGGGCTAATCTGCCACAGTTGCTGGCAGCTGCTGTTTGTTTACATTCCGAGCAGATGTTGCAGATGGTATTTTTGGGTACACTTCATGACAGATTTTTAACTCAAAAATGTACAGCGGATGATCAAAAGCCGAGTTAACATGCTGGGACAAACTGACAAACGATAGCATAACTTGGGCTGTCATCTCAGGTTACTCAGAGCTTGGAAGCAAAAAAAAAAAAAAAAAGGGGAAGCGGAATCAAAAAAGATGGGACACTCTTGTTAAATGGCGGTATTTTAGATTCACAGTTGCATCAGAAACAGATAACGCAAAGACTGGTGGCTAAAGGTTAACATCCCTGTCCCATCTGTATATTTTTAAATCATTAAACATACCATTAGCTTGTAGCCACAACTCTAAAGTAATACTCATAATGCTAATAAAATGGTAAATGGTCTGCACTTATATAGCGCTTTTTTCTACCTTAGTGGTATCCAAAGCGCTTTACAATGTGTTTTGCATTCACCCATTCACACACCAATGGCGACAGAGCTGCCATGCAAGGCAGCTAATCTGCCTTTGGGAGCAACTTCCGCATGCAACTTCTGCATGCGGAGGGGCCGGGGATCGAACCGCCAACCTTGCGATCAGCGGACAACCCGCTCTACCACAACCCGCTCTACCACAGCCGCCTACAATACAAGGGGAACAATTTGTAACTCTTCATGTAGCAGATCAACTACTCTATTAAAGAAATAATTACTGTAATAATTGACCAGCGTAGGATTTCTTCAGCAGTGACAGGTTCTAATAGTATTAATAGGCAAAGACAGTCAGTAACTAGCTAATACCTAACCAATAAAACCAATTAAACTTGAAAAACTGACCATACTCCTGTATGTTATTGTTGACATGTCACCCCATTCATTCCGTTTTATTTAGTGCTGTCAATCGATTAAAATTTTTAATCGCGATTAATCGCATGAATGTCATAGTTAACTCGCGATTAATCGCAAATTAATCGCACATTTTTTATCTATTCTAAATGTTCCTTGAATTATCATTTTATACAAGGAGGAGGCGGAGAATTCGCGTCAGCTGTGTTTGGCCATCAAGTGGTATTACAGACTAGATGTGCTACATGATAACTCAGTTCATACTGACAACACACACAGATAACTTTGGTCTTGTCAATCCTCATGCGCGCACCCCAGGCCGCCGTCACCTGGCGGAGCATCTGCATCAGCGGCACGCGGTTCGGGACGCGGAAAAGGAGCCGATAGAAAGGCGAGCGAGAATATTGCTACTGTACCACCACCAGCAGGAGATCCTGTCGGACTCCGACGGCGAACACCTCGCCCTCGACTTCGCCAACCATGCCCCCGCCTCACCGCGTTAATCTCGCGATAAAAAAATTGACGCCGTTAAAATTGATTTGCGTTAACGCGTTAATAACGCGATATTTTTGACAGCACTAGTTTTATTACATTAGCAATGAGACAGGTGAAGAACCAATAGTAATGACTTTTTTTTTTCTCAACAAGTCAACAAAAGACTTAAAGCTCTTTCCTTGACTCACGCAGGAGAAGGCACGCTTCCATTCAGAACCAAGAGACAGGACTTAAATAAACAAATGCGACTGTATTCGGCGGTCTAATCCTACTTAAGTTCAAAGCTCTCGGGGTACTTTTGTTGGAAAGGAAACCAGAGGTTGCTTGCCAGTTTTTTCTTTGAGACGCCGCTGTCTCAGAACAAGATGTAAAGACTATAAGATCCCTCAGCGAGACGGTCAGTCCTTTTGTGCGGCAAGGACAACAACTGGTCTACCTTCTGCTAGTTCACAGTCGAGCTTAGCTGTGTTTATCTGAAGTTGAGCTGGGAAAAAAACCGTGGGAATAAATTAAATTAAGCTGCATACTACGCTGCAGATGCAAGATTTTTTTTGTCTTTTTTTTATAGTTGACATTTTTAATGATGGCAAAACAAACACCTAGAATGCATTCATGTTATCTTACTAAAGGGAAAAACAAGTTTCAGGTTCACTTTACTTCAACTGTGGTCAGTTGTTCTAATCTGTAGCAAGCCAACTGCATTTGGCAAATTCATAGCCAACCCCAAAAAAAACCCCAAAACACGGGCAGTTTATCTGGAACCTCGAGACAAAACCCAGCGAGTTGGTTTTTTGGCATGGGAAACAATGATTACTCCTTCCATTCAGCAAGTGACAGCATAAAAGATGTGGAAAGAGGTCATTTGCCCTGTTCCTCAATGCTCCTTTGAAGGGAGATATATTGAGAGAAGTGGAGGAAATCCTTCTCCTGCCATGGCATGTATACAGCCAGAAAGACCTTCACATGGCCCCGGGAGGAAAGATAAAGCTACAGAACGCTGCAGTCAGCCCACTGTTCCACGAGCACAGATTTTACAAAATAAATAGCAGCAGAAGCTTTAACGGAAGAAAAAAACAAAACAAAACAGTTGGCATAAACTCGCATCATATTGCATAGATTCAAATTTCCCTTGTCGGAATGGGCAAGAAACACAAAGCAAGTGATTCATTTGACAAGTACTGCACTGTTTATACATCAGAATATGTGCCAATGTAGGTGTCAGGAAGCTTCATTCTCCTACATTAATTTGAGGTGTCTGGAGTCCATTGATTGAGCGTTTTCCTGTATCGGGAACAGGGTAAATATTGGTTGCTGACCTCTATGGCGGTCACACCAATCACAAACAGTAAGGATTCCAGGCAATAATAGGTGCCGGAGTTGAGGTTTGCAGCCGAGTGGATTCATCAGGAAAAGTCAAGGTACATTTCATTTATCAGGGTTCCTCATCCTATCAAACTCAACAGCTAGCCAATTGGTAATTCGGTCCCCTGAAATTGCCCTGTAGCCACGAGGCCGGGACCCTTTGTTTCCTGCGGCGCAAGAGCAGCACATTTGCTCTTTGGTGTAATACTGTTGGATGTACTTTGCTCTGTCACTGGTTAAAAATAAATTTTAAAAAGTAGATTGTGTTGTAGTATTTCAGGGCATCCACTTTCCACTATTCCTCTGGTGGCAAAATGTATTTGAATCCAAGAAAAAAAAACAACTCATCTTTTCATAAACCTAACATATTCCACCCACATCAGGCTCGCTGTCCAGGCATCTCCTTGTAATCAGCGAGTCTTCTCGTGCTGCATTCCCACCACTTCCTTGCTGCTATTTCAATTAATGTTCCAGTTGTTGTTGGATAAACAGATGCTGAAGACAAAACTAACTCTGTGCTCACTTCGGCCTCCCGCGGCTCATGCATCAGGGCAGATCTGACCGCATAAAAAACGAGTTTACAACCGCTTGATTTCAGAGCCCATCAAGCAGTAATACATCAGTGAGCTGGAGGGCGCAAAAATGGATGTAAAATGGGCCAAATTTGGTTTCTAGATGGACGAAGGGACCGAGGAGGGGGGGGGATCTTGTACCTTCCTGTCCAGTAATGTGGGCTTGGTAGGTGGATTAACAGAGGTCCTAAGCTGAGTGCTACAGATTGTCAGGATTTAGGGATTTGTTGGGGAGGGATTGACGGTAGTGCATGTAGATCGGGGTGGAGATTGAGAGCAGATGGCTGTGATTTGGGCATGATTATCCAGCCGGTATTGTCACTGATCTCCATCATCCTGTTTCATTTTCTCAGGAAATGCAGCTCAACTCAAACGGAGAATCCAACCGCCCCAATCCCAGGCAATGGACTGTTAATGGGGACGATTAAAGGTACCTCTTCCCCCTTTTTCTGTTTCTCCCCTGTCCTGATGAAGTCTGCCCTTGGTTCAAACATCACCGTTCATACCAGCATCATGAAACATCTGCAGATTTCTCTGTTCAGTTAGAACGATATAATGTTTGTTTATAACCGCGTGCGTAGCTTTTCAAAATAAAGTCTTCACCTGTGACACAGAGAAGCTGTTAACTTCTGGTTGTAAAAGGCTTACTTGCAGAGGCAGGTGAGATAAGTGGAGATCACAAAATTAGATTAAAGCCATTCTGAGGAAAAAAAGACATTCTGCTTCAGAGAGGGTCTGCCAAGGGACAGGGGCCAAAGCGACTTGCCAAAGAGGGAAATTAATTTGAAGCTATAGCGAGTAGTGAGTGCTGGAAGGCAAACAATATTAATCTCAAACATGAGCATATGTCGTCAGGGTGTTTCTTGGCACTGCGGAGTCCATTAACAGCCAGTTTCTATCAAGTGTGATGGTATGTCCAAAGCCTATGTCACGCCGAGGTCAACCAATCTTTCTCGCATGGCATATTTAAAACAAGGTTAATCCTGGTGCTGTCTCTGCCTTATAGAGGGTGCACTAATCTGCGTGCTCCATTAAAAGCCTCAGGACGGTTAACTTAGAAGCTTTATAGCAGAAACAAATGCCCCCCTTTCAAAGACATGCACACACACACAGTCTCACTTATACCTGTGCTTACATAACCAGTCAACTTTCCAGCCCTCGGGGGTACAAACACCATAGAATGGTAATGCATTTTGTAGTTTTTTTTTCCTAATGGTTAACATCTCAAAGTTAATGTATGTTCTTGCATCCACTTAGGAAACAGAGAAACAACCCTATTCCATGCGTTTTCATCCTTTCTTCTCCGTAATTGCTTCAGCTTCAAATTAAACAGCACAGCAGCACTGTAAAAGAAATCAATTTAATTCATTAACAGTGTCTTTCTTTTCTATTTACAGGTTACATGGGCGAGTACATGAGATAATTTTGCCAGTCGTCATATGTGCATGACAAATACAACTTCGTTTGATAACCACGGGAAGCTCTATTATTAGTGTGAAAATAAACAACATGAAAACCACTGAGAGGTTTAATTAAAAATGAAAGATAGAACCATCTAACCCACACCCATGAAACACCTTTGTGCAACGATACCTCTCTCTGCCCGCAGTCCCACTTTTATGAAGTCACTTTAACGGAGTCACACTTCATCTCACTTTTGATCGCTGCCCAATTTTTCGTGACAGGACCCTCTGTGAAAAAGCCTGTTGGCGTAATTTACACCAGTGCGGGGTGTGAGTGCGAATCCCACTACCACAAACCATTAGCCAAACCCCCCACCCCACCCCCACATCTCATTCGATATCCATGCCTTGTGTGTGTGATGGGAGCTGTCATGGATGTATGTGTGTCGGGGGCTGATATACAAGGCCCAGGGCAGGTGACAAACATAGGAGCTCTAAATTTGGAGTCGGTGGCACCTCCGTAATGAGAGTGAGGGGGCACTGCAGGGCACCGGCAAGCAAGATTACAACCCCCTGACCCCTGTCTGCACTATATCCACTGCATTTCTGCCACAGTGCCTGCTTTAGTCAAACAAAAGTGAATGCGTGGGTTCTCAGTAAGAGTAGTTGCCATTGCTACCGACTGTCTGCAGTGTTGTTGAAACTCGCTTTTGTCTCCGTGTTTTTTTTCTCTCTCTCTCTCTCTTTTTTATTACCTCCTTTCAGCCTTTCAGCTGGGAAAAGAAAAAAAAGTTTGTATAGTTGTGTGACTTCAATGTCACTTTGTCAGAGAACTGTTTAGCTACTTGTCAGTGCAGATTATTTCTAATGCTTCAGCCAACTGTTTCAATGTCAGCACATTCGGTAAACAACATGACTCATTTTCCTCGAATTTACAACTTTCAGATAGCATTATAAGGTCTTCAAGGCTCTAATCTGTTCTCCAGATTTATTACAGGACCCAACGCTCAGCTTTTCCAATGAGAAAGTACAACAAAAGCACATCCACATATGTTTAGTCGTATATATAAATTTATGTTATAAGACACTCGAAGGAGTCCTCTTTATATGAATTCAGATAAAAACAGAATGTCTCTGTGAGATGCTGCCCACAACAGGAAGGGTATTTACTAATGCTAATGAGACATTTAAGCAGAGGTTAACATCTCTCTTCACTGAAGGCTACTCTACCTCTAAGTAAGATATAATATGGCATGGAGTGACACTGATATTAAAGCTTCGGGCTGTTTTTGTTTTCAACCTTGGGAAGGCATTCTAGCTCCTCGTGCTATAGGAATAGAAGCATTATGCTAATGAGAGCTTGCCCTGTGAAGAATACATTTGCTGTTGGAAAACATTTTGGCTTCCGCCTTGGGAGCTAATTGAGTACTCTGACAATGCAGTGCTTGGCTGGTTCACATACACACAGGGGTGGAAAATTCAATTTCGCAGCAGGTTCAGAGCACTCTGCACGAAGAAGCGAAAGAAAAAGTGGTGCCTGGATTAAAGAGTCTGAGCTGGCTCTGTGGCTCCGTGTCTGGCTCAGTGGGTATATTCTTTTCATTACGCCATTGTGTTTTATTGTTTTATTGACCAGCTGACAGTGAAACTGTACATGCAAATATACAATGCAGCGCCTGTCAAAGGTTTTTAAAACCACGTTTTAGCATGCCAAGTTAAACTGTCGAGCAACAAAACTGTGAATTCATTATAAATATGTAAAAAACGTGAGTAACTAAGGGTCATAAGTGATTTGAGACTTTTTGATGTTTTGTTTTTCAGATATAAATCAGTCTAACTTGGCTCATGAAGCACACAGCGTACTGTATATTCGGTATACTCTCGGTGATATCACCATCTTTTCCAAAAACTAGTAAGGCTCCTGTATCTGCATCCAAAACAACACACTGCAGCTCAACAGCCACCGGAAAGATTTGTGTTTTTGGTGTCCTTTGTTCAACCTTAGGCCAGAAGTTCAACACAGCAAGATAATAGATTACATAATCCATCCATCCCTCCATTAGCTCAACCCGCTTTATCCTGTAGAGGCCCAGCTGACTTTGGCAAAGGAGGGGGTACACCGTGGACACATCACCAGTCCGTCAGAGCTCGGATTACATAATCCATTTGGCAAATTTCCATCAAATATGTCCAGATATGTCTAGCAGGAAGGAGAACCCTTCTGATTTCATTAACTCCGTTGCCTTTTGCAAGTGTCACCTTCAGATTGTTCGATCCACACGGCACTATCATATTATGTGTTAATGAATGTCACCACACAATATGATCCAAAGGCCACAGTTGGTTTCCTCTAAACAAAATAGGATTTTTAATTATCATCCCTGTTCATTTCTCAATACCGGTACATGTGTTTGATTACTAAATTTTTTCTCCTGTCAGGTTCTTATACCACAGTGTGTGAAACACAGTAAACAATGAATGCAATAAACAACATCTGCAATGACAAACACCGAGGGTCAACCACCTATTCAAGGAGCTACTAATCTGAAAGCTCTTCAAGCGTAATGGGAGTCTTAATTAAAACCGTATTTAAGGCCAGCGCATCGGAAAGGTTTCTAATTACACCTCTATATGTTAAAAACACGAGGCTCAATGGTAAGACAAGTACACAGATACACATTATCTGCCTAATTAGAGCGATCAGACCATCATCAGTTAGATCGAGGTGATGTCTGAAGAAATACAAAGTCACATAGAAATAAGTAGATGAGAGAGCCAAGCGAAAACCAACACTGTGGCCTTCAGCTGCCTGTCACCACGACCCATACATGCTGCCTGCACTTGTATGATGCTATTCAAGTATGTATTGCAAGTGGCAGAGGACCCCAGCTGGTGCCACTGGCCCAGACCTTGACCCAGCCACGGCACCGGGGTCGGCTGCAGTCATAGAGGATTGCTCTTTATGCCTGTCTTGCTGCTGCAGCGCAGGCAGAGGGTACGATGGAGTGTCAGCGAATGGCCCTAAGAAAACTGGGGATAGATCGAGATGAACTGGCCTTTCACACGGATCACACTGCGACCAGAGAATACGCGCATGCACATACACTCACTGTGAAATATTCAAAATGACACCACATAGACTTTATTTTAGAAGTGAACTCACTACTAAGGGTGTAAAATATGCCTTTTTATTTCTTATTTTGCATGTTGGACCAAATTTTCAAATCAGACGTTTCAGCTCTACGCCAATCTGTTGCTCTGGATAAAAACTAGAAACAAATTGTCAACACAACGAAGAAGGCTGCAGAAAAAGGGGGTGCTGAGAAGAAAAAAAAACACAAGTGCACTTTGAAGGTAGGGTTACAACACTCTTGGGACAGCCGGCAGATTTCTCATTGTCATCAACACAGACGTGCCCTTGATCAAAGACGCACACTGCCCCCATTGTTTGCACCAGAGATGGAGGGAAGAAAAAAAAACTACAGTACTTCCTGCAGTTCTCCTAAATACAGACAAATCTATTTGTTTCAATTCCCTTTGAAAGTAACAGAGCTGAATCAAGTTCTTGTCTGACAAATTAAAATCTGAGCAAAGACCAAAGTGCTGTTTTGTGCACATTGATTTTGGGCCCTGAACACAGTCAAAAAGCCATATTTTCCCACAAAGGTAGTTTTCTTGTTTCTTGTTTGATGGAATACTTTGAGCCTATTAACTGTGCTGTTTTGTTCTGCCATAGTAATTACTCGCAAAGCTAAGCCCAGGTTTGAATTTGCATTATAATGTGGAGAGAGCACGTTTTCACTCGGCACCACACTCCACAGTTCTATGGAAGATAGCAGAGAAATTGGCTCGTAGGCATCACGGTGCTGTGCTGAACTCAGTCTCTCGCTAAATGACTCTTAATTCAGGGAGGTCTTTTTCTCTCTTTGAATACCTAGCAATTAGTATTAATGCTAGAGGTGCTATAGATTGTGCTTTGGTATAGCAGTGGGACTGTAGAGCCTGTGGAGGAGAGGACGAGTGATGTTAATTTCAATATGGGGGTGGCCAGTCGTGGGAGGATAAAGTTGAGATCCCAGCCTTTTTTACATTTCTAGCTAGTGAGCAGTATCCACCGCATACCTGGCTTTACTGTGGGCATTACTGGAAGCGATTCCCTGTCTCTAGCCTCATTTGCACTTTATGCCAAAGACTTTCTATGTGGGTAGCCTTCAGTATTGTTAATGATGCTGCCCTTCTGCTATATACCAACAACTCTGCAGTGCTCCTCAGCGTGGCAGTGAGAAACAGATAGAGAGGGAGATAGAGAGCAACTAGGGCATCTCAGAGCAGCCAGGGTCCCCCGAACAAAGAACAAGAGTTCATCCTTTAGTCTGGTGGATGACAGGGCCATGTGGCATGGTAGTCTGCCATTCTTTCTAGAGGGTTCGGAGGTCCTTGGCATTTCAGCCACATACAGCAGCGCTGACAGACAGGCCAGGCCTGCAAGTGGGCTGATGTTTTGTGCGTGTCGCGTTTAAAAAATAAGTATGGAGCAATACATTCTTAAGTTAACACTTGCACCCTGTGTCCGGCTTTTTCTTACTTGTGTCTGAGAGGAAACTAAAAGCAAAAAGGGAGACAAACATAAAGTCAGTATTCCTTCTACAGTCTGCTCTCTCTCCCCCTTAAGAAACAGCACTCTGCCATCAGTCATCTATTTGCTTCACTGTCACACAGGCATATGTTAGAGTTGTCCTGTCATGTTGCATTTTGTGAACTTTAAGATGGCCCTGACCTGCTTTATGTCGCCGCAGGGTGAGGAAGCTGCGGGGTGGGATGATGGGATGCAGGCTGGTGCGCTGTGTCCCAGCACGAGTCTCTAGGGTCAGGTATAAGTAAGTGCACACGTGATATGCAGTCATGTTAATACTTACATGTTGCTATTTATTTCTTTATTTCTTTGCTGACATCCCATGCTCCCCTAGCATGCTCTGGTTCAGTTTCCCAACTCTCACTCCAGCCGTGTGACTTAATCAGTCTGACAGACTCTGGGTGCCTGGGGAAAGTCTCTCTCTCCGCAGTCCCCTTTCTCCTCAAGTTTACGCTCTCTGTGACAAACTCATTCTGGCACCTTTCGAAATGCAGTGCTCTCTGTTGGATGGCCCTCCATGGTCTCTTCACACTCACGCACACACGCATACACACCAGGACTAAGTGCACAAACTCCCTCGAGTGCATGCCATATAGGAATCATGCATAGATGCACACAGGTACGCGCGGGGACACACAAACACAAGAATATGCGTAAGTACACAAAGAATGTGGCTAAAAAGCAGCACGTACATCATCCCCAAGACACGCATATTGTGTCTCGCACCTCTCCTGTAAAAAAAGAAAAAAAAAACCTCCTCGTTCCAACTTAAGTGCTTCTTCAAGCAGCTCACATGCATAAAGAGGTAGTAGTTCTTCTTAGCGGTTTATTGTTATTGAGTGACATTCTTAATTAGTTTTCATTTGTGCCTCGTGGTGTCTGACCTCTCCAGTTCTTTTTTTTTTTTTTGCAGCGCTCATTATAAAAGCAATAGGATTCCACGTCCACGGTGCCGGCTAACCTTGGCTCAGGTCCAGATGCGCTCGGGCTAACAAAGTGGGCAAGAGAAAACTTCAGTTTGCGGTTAAGGACCTCCCTGCAGGGCTCAAATGCTTCACTGTTTAATTCAGCAACACAGCAGCACCGCCGCGCCATCTTCAACCACTCCACTTAATCTCAGAACTAAGAAAGATATTTATTTTCTGGACAAGTCAAATGGGACTCTTCCTCCCTTCGCTCCTTTTGAGACCCATTTAAGCGTGGACAGAAGGCACTCTCTAAAAGTCTATATCATTGGTAATAAAGCTCTGAAAAGGAACAAAACTACTGTATATGTTCAGAACAACAATGGATAGAAATTTTAAAAACGAGGGTGGAATTAGCAGGCCTGCATCGAAGGTCACAGGGGAATCTAACAACAACTGAATGAATATGAAAGCAAAGGAAGCCCAGAAATATTTCAAGAAACCGAACTGATGAACCGGCAGAGGAGGGAGAAAAATTGGAGTAAAACTTCCGTGATTGACCTTTACTCCTCACGGTGCCAAATTATTCAAGTCACCTAAGACTGCTTCGGTTAGTTTTAGCTGTGTTCTATAAAAACTGATGTGACTCAGCCATGACTCAGTCTCCGATTCCCGTCTTTCCTCAGAGGCGATGTGTTCACCACGCCAGGCTGGGAGCTTTCATTCTCTCAAATTAAGTTTAACAACACTAACTGTGCACCTGGCAGTTCGTGTGCTGATGGGGTTACTGCATACTTTTGGGCTATTTTGCATTCAATGGTTTGGCTCACTGTGCTTCCTTCTTCAATTAGCCTTTCTTTCCCACCCCCCCCCCACCCTTCGCAGATGGAGCTTGAAAGTGGACCTTCTCCGACTGCCTTCCTTCCTTCCAAAGGCCTCTAGATGGACAGCTCTCATACTGATAGTACCTGACAAACATTTCCCCTGACATGCCATTTCACCTCCTCCCATCTCCTGTCTATCTCTTCCACTTGCCTAAGCATTTTAACGACATCGGCTTCCCGGCTTTCTCTGGCCTGGCTGAACTGATGGAGCAATGGTCCTACAGAGCAGAACAATCTGCAGCGTTTTTTTTTTTTCTTTTTTTCCCCCTCCGTCTGGAAGGCAAAAACAAGAAGAAAGGGAGGAGAAAAGGAACGGAGGGGGAAGATTTTGAAGAGTCAGATAAGGGATGTTTTAGGTCTGCTCAGGGATTCTCTCATTATTCTCCATTTTGAACAAAAGCAATAATGAGAACAAAACATTTCCTATCTTTCAAAGTGGCAATTTGCCCATTTAATGCCTGTGCTATGCAGGCCTGACATCCTTTCATCCACTCTGTTTGCACTAATTTCATTCTTTTTTCCCTTTTATTTCTTGCCTGATAATTCTCACTTTATTTCCATTAAGCTTTGTTTGTTCACAGCGATCTGTTGCTGTAATTTATTAGAGCTGTCAGCCTAAATGATGTGGCATGCCGACACGGCCCAGCAAATAGTGGCTCCCCCTTCCCTCCTCTCCTTTTATGGAGAGCTGCCCTAGTTTTTTTTTTTTTTTTTTTTTACAGGGAGAAAGAGAGAAACATTACAATTAAGGTGGCGACATCGACCCCCTGGTGGCCATGCTCAGGGACCAGATGTCCTGTCAGAGAGATGCTGGCCCTCACCTCAAGGGAGCTCTGGGTTGAAATCTGGTTCATGTCTCAGTGGGGGAACACTGCTGCTCCTGTTCCATCATTAATTCAAGAATAACCGATTCTGGAAGTATGAGCCTCTGTTCTCCTTTTCTATTGTGGTCCGCTATTGTTCGAATCAAGCCAATACAAGGGAGTTGCAAACAACCCAATAATACCAGATTACTGGGAGCGTGATACACTATTTGCATACTGTCACAGAAGAAGGCTTTATTAGCTGTCAAGGCCCATTCGAGCGTTCCAAGTTTGCTTTGCCAACTCATCAAAGATGCAAGAAATTAAGACTTTTCAGAAAGCAAATAGTTTGCTTGACCTGTTAAATGCAGCGACGCACTCACCCCTTCCTCAGGCTCTGGTTGTTTGACAGATGCCCAGCTATCAATTTCTGCATGAAGTGCATGTCATTTCCCTCGCAGGAGGCCTCGAAGGAAATGCGATCACAAAGAGACCCCCACAATCTCCACTTTTTCATTTCCAAGCTCAGGATACTGCCTTTCTCTCTCATTTTGTCCTGTTCTCCTTTTGTACAAGGCAGCTGCTGGTTTTTTGAGATGAAAGACACTTGTTTGGCAGTCTTCAAAGAGTCACAAAAAAACCCTAAAAGTCACTTGTATTGCAGAGCTGTTCATTCTCCATTTTATATCCAATATGGAGGTGATGATCAAAAGGATCTGAGCTGAGGGAGAAGCTAAAAGATGTCTGCTTTGGAGTAAACAACAGCAATACCAATTCCCAGACCAACATAAGGCTCTCTTTTATGATTTGTCCTTCAGCTGATGCCAGACATGTCCCTATATATGTATTTCAAAAATGTGGTTATATAAATTGTTATATTAAGACTGAGTGTGGACAGATTTGGCAGTTTTTTTTAAATAAATAAATTAGATCCAACGTATCACATATTTAAGCAATCCATTAAACTCATGCCACACATCTCATCTCACATCTTATTTAGAGGAGACATACAAATGCATTAAGCAGTTACAGGGAATCTGACACATGAAGACTGACAGCAAACTCCAAACCATTAACTCTTCACTCAGTGTGGAGCTTCACCCATCTGGAGGAGACTCTTCGGGCCTGCAGGAGATCCAACATAAATTTATGAGATGGCTTCAAATGAGGCTGCGTTGGAGTTTGTACAGCTGGCCTGAGCAAATTGCATTTTTTAATGAAAGCCTTGTTAATAATTCACGCTCGCAACCTGGGGAAAGTTTAGGGGCCATGCCCTGGAGGTGATGGGGGGATTGGTTGAGACCTCTGAACATCCCACTGTGCTGCCACGATCATCTTTAGATGCCCTGCTGCATTTTTAATGTCCTGCTGTGCTGGTGTCACACCGCATTGGGACGGGGGCCAGTGACACTTCCCCGACCAGATCATGGTGGAACATAAGCTAAAAGTCACACAAGGGTATTTTAAATAATAATAATAATAATCGCTTGAGTTGCTCTGCTACTCTGCCAAAACCAAAACAGCGCTGGGTCCTTTGAAAAACCATTGAGATGTAGTCTGCACCAAAGCTGTTTGGAGGGAGATAGGCAAACAATGTAAAGTAATAAAATTAGCATACGACCAAAGAGAGGAATAATCACATTTGTGCTTGTTTGCCCATACGCACAAATACTCTACTCAGACAACAAATACACTGGCATTAAGGATTAGGGCTGCAAGACACAGATATGTTTTAATTTCTGACATGAATGCTCTTCCTTTTGAGATTTATTTATTTTTCTTTTTCTGTCTTTGTTGTTCCTTATTCTCCTTTCACTTCCCTTCCTAAGCGCTAGATATCTTTGTTTACCTTAGGCGTTGTGTTGTCATTACTATCATCCGTCTACCATTAGATAACATTACAGGGAGAAAATCCTCTTGCCATCCTAAAAAAGAAAATCAATAATAATAATAATCATATAATAAACAAGGGTAGGCTTTCTACCTAAATGCTAGTTTTAGTTTTCATTACAACTTCATGAAATCAATTAAATGTGCTTTCTCTTTTCATCTTATTTCCCTCCCTATGCTCTGTGTGACCGCTGCACTTCACGCCTCCTTTGGGAGAATATTTTTGCATATAAAGACAAGGCATGCTCAAACACAGATTTCATATATCCTAAACCAGACTACTGCATTCAGAGCGACCGCAAATCTCAGCGATAACACTTCTATCATTTTCCCGCAAATGCCTCGTGGGTATCAGTGATGAAATGGGACCTAAATTGCAGTGAACCTGAGCACTGTACCTCTCGAGACCAGATACACCTGCGATGATGACACTGCAGGGTAACCAGCAATTGATGGGTCCATTTTATCGTGACTATCCGGCAGTCCGACTTCCTGCTCTTAAAAGAAGATGAGTTGACCATGGTGGGCTTCTCGGTCCACCATGCTCATCTTGCCCGATGTTAGTTGTTTACAAGGCGCTGTCCACTCATCCGTCATTACATGGGCCTTTCTGTAGTAACATTATCGCTTTAGATAAGGCTTCAATAAACTGGCATAGCTTTTAGGGCTCTCTCTCTTGCCACTCTAATCCAATCTCCGATGTGGAGTCTGTTCATCATCGTGCACCGCAGGCATTTTCCGTGTCCCTGTGCTCTTGGTTGCACAGGAAGTAATGGATGGCCTTGCCCTTGGTTCACCCCAAGGCCTTCTGGTCCCTCTTCAACTGTTTGTCTTCAGGTTGTCTCAAATGGCTCTGCACTGTGGTATTTTGATTTGATTAAATCAGGTTTAAAAGGTTAGATACAGAGAGAGGCAAGGCGTTTGCCCTTCCCAGTACTGCGAGCCGGTCCTCTGCCATTTAGCATTGGGCAGTGGCCAAAGGAAAGTAGAAAACTGAAATGACTTCTGTGCTCCTTTGTGATTTGCACTAATGTCCCCCAGGGATTGAGCAATGACCACTGTGAATTCCCCCAGGATGCCAGCCAGATTGAAACCCCTGCCAACAGATTTGAAAGGATAGCAAATCATTTAAACTCCCCAATGTGCATTAGCATTTCTTTTTTTTTTTCCGTTGCCCAGGCCAGCCTCCACAATATTAAATTGCACTTGATAAAATAAAATAAAAATCAGAGAGTGTGACAAGAGCTCTTCAACCTCCAAATCAGCAAAGTGAATATTTGAGTGGCCACTGAAAAATTAATTACATTTTAATCTACTTTTGTTTACTCTGTCGGGTTCCTGACATCCACTCGAGGAGTCCGGCTGATAAAGAAAGGATTTAAGACACAAGGGGCACTACGACTTTGAAAGGCGCACCGTGGCAGAGACCCAGAGTAGTGAAAAATATATAGGGATTGCCTTTAGCGGATCCTGCTCGTGACACCAAATTATTGCTGTGTGTAAAAATAGGCTGTGTATTAAAGTGGGCAGAGTGAATCCCAGCAGAACCATATTAAAGACACATCAGAAGCACAGGCTTACAATCAATACAGCTATTTTCCTATATTAGGATATATTAATGTTTGAGGATCAATACAAACCTTTATTTATAGCATGTTATGGAACCTAGCAGTACAGTACAGTCAGGGTTTGTCATCTGTTACTGTGGTCTGGTAGATTACTCTCTGGTAATGCAAGCGAGGGTATGAAATATGTATGTATGTGTGTGTGTCTTCCTATATGATGGTTCTGCCAGATGAAGCTTTCCCCCCCATAAACCACTATAATGACAAAGAGCCCCAGTCCTCACACTGAGACCAATAGAGGGATTCTCTCTCACCATGCATACCAATAACCCAGTATCATAGATTTCCAAAGACTGGTGTCAAGCGCTCGGGCTTTTCCAACAACAAATAGACAAATGGGAATGAAAGAAGTTGGCACGGTGCCAACATTAGCGGTTCTGGAGAAAAAAAAAAGTTTGGTGGGGGAGGGGTTGTATGTGGGGCACTTTCTGGCTCCTGTGCTAACACTGCAATCCCCACTAGTGAATGGCCCTTTCTTCCCAATTGCTTAATTGTCTTAGTGGGACAGGCAGGTGGCTCGAATCCCCATTTGGCATCTGGTTAAAAAGAAAAAAAAACTAAAACATTCTCAACTACATAGGGGGATGGAAGTGTTGGGGGAGGGTGGCGGCGTTAGACATGTTTCATTCTCATAGCCGCACATCCCCCCCTGGCAGATTTCAAAAGTTTCGCTTGGATCAAGAGCAAGTTTTTGCTGCTATTGTGTCAGATGTGCTTTGCTGAATAAAACATCTTTTGGTATCAGTGCCAGATCAAATACCCTTTCAAAAAGCCAGGCCTCTCACCATCGGTGTCTGGTACCATGGAGAGAACTGTTTTCCTGTTCGTTTAATAAATAGAACCTACTGAGCCCTTCCACGAAGCAACGCTGAACACAATTTAGTTGTGTCTACTAAAAATGGTAGCACACAAGCAGGGAAGTAATGCCAGAGGCGTATTACTGCACAAAACTGTCCCTCACAATGATGCTTTACAACTGTTCCCATGAGCATCCTTTATTATACTGAGGTCTAGACACGTACAACAGCCTCAAGGTTTGCTAACAAATACAAGTACTGTACATGCTATCCATCGTCAGCTTTTAAAACATGCACAGCAGCTGTAATGGCAGACAGAGACACATCCACATTCACCCACAGGTGAGGCGCTTCTCCCTTCTTAGACTCTGCTTGTACACGTTAAAAGGCTGATTTGCATTTATATTGCCATTCAAGGCTCGCAGCTGTAATTTTTGGACCACGGTAAAAGTGCACAGACTCCACACTACGCTGTCAGACACAGAATGCATGTGAAGTGTCCAGTATGGAAACTTTTTTCCCCCCACAAGTCCATTGTTTTGAATCTTTGGCACGAGAATGCTGGAACTGGGAGAAGCGTAGAAAAGAGATGGGGAGCAAACGGAAGAGAATAGGGCAAGTTCATCCAAGTGTAATATTGGGCTGTCCCAGAAACTTCCCGCCAAACGCTAGGAAGTCGTTATCAGATCAGCAACCCAATTCCTCAAGTGCCTCCTACACTGAAGCACCACATGCATCTTCTAGGCTCTCTCCTAACACAGCCTTTCGCAATCATGTTCATGCATTGCTTGGTTGGTTTACTAACAAATGTTCGGAGCAATAGCGGGACAGAAAACATGACGCAAGTTGCAGCACTGTTCTGGGCCACGCTTGCATGTAATTTACTCAAACTTGTAGCTGTGGATCTGCACATATAGCACCATCCTAAGGACAAACGGGACTGAAAGTTTACGCCAGGAATGGTTTCTATGTGCATGTTTTTCAGATATAAATAAGTCTGCATGGCATGTTTCTCTAAGTCACTGCATAGGTTACATTTAGAATATGTAAGTGTTAGAAGAATTGTGCTTATAATTGAGCTTATGTAAGAATTATACTTGTTAGGTAATCATTGAGTGACTGTCAGGACTTTAAAGTCTACATGTCAGCAACCATGATTGTAAAGATATGAATCACCATAAAACATGCCAAGCTGTATGTACTCACAGTAAAGAACACAGAGAACTGACCCTTTAAGATTGTGTAAGTGACACTTATCTTCCGCTGACTCTCGTACTGACGTGTGGGGACGCCCTGTGTTGCATGATTGTTTTACCAAATAAAAAGAGCCAAGGACAGAAGGACTATCCAGAGCCATACTGCAGCGCTGTAGTGTCCGTTCTCTCCTTGTGCGCAAGTAAAAGACCTGAGCTCGTGAGTGTTGTCTTCTTTCCTGTGCTGTGTGTGTATTTTCAGGTTTTGAACCTAACAGTAAGTGTAAATATTGCAAAAGGAAAAAGGCTGTACGTATATGTTGCACTTTGTTTGGCTAAATCAACATTACTGATCATGCATATGCATACGCTTAACCTTATTAACGCAGCACTGACCGAGGTGAGGTTTAAGTATGAAGCATATATTCAATAAAGTCTCTGTGACTAACACGTGGAATAATTAAAGCTTGCGTTATTAGCAGAACCCCATCTTGTGCCGACTTAATCCTCATAATAAAGCTGCAATCTGTCATTTTCTGCCAATATTAACTATAACAGAAATGGCGGAGCGTGCGGTTGCACCTTGGTGTTGTCGGTCTTGTGAAATTGCCCAATTTTTTAGTGAATGGCAATGTATTGATTGAACTGCCTTAGTTGGAATTACCCAACTAACAGGAGTGACCCAACAAACGTGATTGAGATTTTTCATTAACAGATCAGAGAAAGAATCTCCAGCTGCCTTACATGTGTTGTTCATCCACTCTCCACTATATAAACACAGATCATAGGGATACAATAGCATTATGGCTCTTTTTTATCCCATAGTTTTGCTCTGGATGCAAAAACATAAAAATAACTAAATGCAATTTTCTCCACCAGTCTCACATTTTGCACTTTCAACAGCAGAACCTTGTGCTCCTGTTTCCCATATCTGTTTCTATGACAGATGTTGAGTCAAGCTCAACCCTTGCATGGTAAACAAGGTGCACTTTATTTATGGATCCTCTTCGTGTTTACAATCTGGGGTGTAAGCGACTCTCTCTGAACTTAACGTCTCTATACGGCAAAACTGTCGAAACATGCAAAACCCGAAACCGAAAACTCCCCTATGTGTTGGGAACTTTGAACAATATAGGATAAATGCGAGACAAAGTGAGCATTTAAGTCGAACATTTTTGTCAGCCTGAAACTCTTGAACAAAGGGGCTTATTAATACCTCGGATTTGCAAAGCAGGGTTTTTGAAAAGAAAGGGAGCAAACTTCTTATCGTTGCAATGTTTGAACCCGACTCGTGCAGCACCTGCGCTCTACAAGCAATCACAGATCCCAGTAGGAAGTTTTAAAAAAGCCCAACTCTCTCTATCAAAACCTCAGCTGGGAGGAGGCTGGGATTAGCAGCGAAAAGACACAGTCATGTTAAAACCGCCGACATATTTCTTTGGGCTCAGCTGTGCCAGTGTTTTGTCCTCTCCAAGAACAAAAAAAATAACACAGTATGATCCACCACTACTCTACTTACAACACCCCCACAACTGAACACACACAGGAGAGCCGCCTTCAGTCGCTGCCTTAGTGGGGAAACATAGCCTGTTGTTTCCTGTGCATTAAACTGCAATTTAGAAGCCATTAATCCATCCCATAATCTGTCACCAAATAAAATCCTGACTGGGGTTTTAGGAAAGGCTTCTACGCGCATGTAACAGTATTACTACATGTCGCTTTTTCTTTTTCGATTCGACCAACCTAACCGCCATCACGCCGTCTCTCACGAATAAAGTCTCAGAAAGAAGGGAGATGTGGCAATGGAGAGCCAAATGAAGGAGTGCAGCTGCCTAACCCTGCCTTCACAGGTGACCCAGTGATCACAACGGCATCTGGTTGAATTACTTAACACTGCCGCCCAACAGACATGTAATCCGGGATAATGCCCTTTTGCTGAGTGCTCCAATCTGGATAAATTCATCCCGCAGGAATTAGATCCAGCAGCGGAGTCTCACAGCGAGAGACGGGATGAGGGGCTTGGGGTTGATTGGTTGGTACTAAAGGAAGCTGTTGGGGCTGGGGAGAGGGTCTTCTGGATAGATAATGAAGCCCTACTGTAAACAGCTTGATTTTGTTGACGCGTTGACTGACTGCTCGGAAGGAAGGAAGCAGATCACTGCCTGGTTTTCTAGGAAGACTCCAAACTAATCATTTTCTGTTCCCTGGGTGACCTGATTCCTGACAGACTCGAAATGAGGTTTTCATCCAAACTACAGCCACTGGATATACTGTACTTACACACAATCTGCATTTGAATTTTGCTCAATTCCTTCAAGTCTGTTTCCTTATACGAACAACCATCCGACACTCTTAACATCATCTCTCTGTATATATATTTTTTGATTGGTATGTTTGGTAATGCGTTTGAATAGTCATCAACCAAGCTCTCTCTTCGATCATCTTATGTGGCATTAAAACAAACGCAAGAACAGATTTTTTCCTTCAAAACAACATCTCATTTTAACACAACCACTTCCAAACACTGCGACTTACAAGTTCCAGCTGTCCAGCAGCAGCAGCAGCAGCCTCTCAGATTATTTATTCATATGTTTACTTATTACCATAAATATCCAACAGGGCACTCGGCTCAGAGGGATTACAGTGGGCTTAATCTATCGTGGCACAGAAATGAGCAGGGGTCACAGCGGCTGAGGTGACTTAAACTGGCTAGCCTTGATGGGACACGCAGCACAAACAAGAAAAACAAACTGCACTGCCACTGGGCCCATCACGAACTGATGACATCATCCGTCACTCACTGTGTGACTGTCATCCGTGGAGAGCGGGAAAGTCATATGTCCACGACAAGGACGCATTTACATTTCTTACCATGCTTATTAATTATCCCCTAGCACTGTCCCATTTGGAATATAGATTATGCTCACAAGGAATTCAGCCTGCATTCTGTGGTTGTTAGTCATAATGTTTTCATTAAACGTATGGCTGCGGGAATGGCCAAGCTTATGACAACACGCCAGGAAAAAATGTATATTGGTTTTAGCATTCCAATAGAATGGGGATAAATCAATTAATTACCTCTGAGTTATTATAGTCATAATCCATGCGTTAGACAGCAGTGTGTCTTGCTTACAAATAACTATTCATAATAATGAGTCTGAAAATTGGTATTTCTGTTTGAGTAGTGTTGTGCAGAGTAATGGGCTGTATTTCTTTCTCTCTCTCTCTCTCTCCCTTTTTTTCCCCTCCTTTGGAGAAGCGAGAATGATTTCTCCGTCTATAAAAAATCCACACATCCAAACATGACATTGGAAAGACATTTAATTATACTTTGGTTGAGAAATATGTATCAAAGCCCGCCGCCCATGAAAAGCGGATTTAGAGTCGTCAGACAGCAGTTAATAGACAGCAGTAAATGAAACAGGGGCTGCTGGGGGTGCTAAGACATGCTTTCCAGGACTAAAGAAACAGCTTAGTCTGGCCGGGTGGCGAAATCAGGAGTTCTGACACGAGATATATGAGGGAGTTGGAGATAATGAAGGTGGCTGGGGAAGATGGGAGTCGAGAGGGAGGGAGGGGGGGAGGGAGAGAGGGAGGGACGGGGCAGGAGATTTTTAAGAAGATTGGGATTTCGTTCCTGTGCAGCAGCACTGCCCCTGGTGGGCGAACCCTGTGCTAAAGGTATCCCAACTAAACGACGAGCCCAGACGGTTTACAGATCAATTTCACATGATGTCATGCAGAGTAAGACAAAAAAAAAACAAAAAGGCAAGGAGACACAGAGGAGAGAAGGAGAAGCGAAAAAGGACACAGACCATACACTTAACGTTGACAACTTGTGATTTTTTTTTTTTCTCTAGCACATTTTCTTGAAAGTCTGGCACATCCAGTGCAAGACTATTCTTAAGCTGCCCCTCCTCCACCTGGACATCATGCTCTCCAATATTTCACCCTTTCTCCGACGTAGGCTGAGGCACTCAATCACACACAGCCCGAGAAAAAAATAATAGCAAAAAAATAAAATAAAAAAAAAAGAGAAGGAAGAGAGTGGAGAATGTGTGCTGCTGCTGCAAGGTGAACGAGTGAAATCAAGAGACTAAGAGCCAAGTGAAGAATGTGACCGATGTTGGACGGCGTATAGATTGGATGGGAGGAGAAATGTGGGGGAGGAAGGTGGTGCGAGGAGATGGACGAGGTCCTGGACAAGTTTGGCCTGAGGTGAATGTGTTCCTGGAGACTGTCTACCCAGATCCTCCTGACTGGTGCTGTGTCATCTGTCACCGGCTGGAGAGGTGACAGCAAAAGAAAAGGTGCCCTAGATGCGATAACAGCACAGTCAGGATGGGGAGCAGCTCGCAACAGCTTTCCCTCTCATTCTCCCTCTCCGTCTTGTTCTCGCTTTGGACCATTTATTTCTCAAAGTTGGGAGAGAAAAAAAAAAAAAAAAAAAACAAAAGCCGCTCAGCTCCTCTGTATATGGAGCGACTCCTCTCTCCGCTCATTCGCTCATTTCTGCACTCTCTTTCTTTCTCGCCGTCTCACAGGATAGCTGCGCCTGAGTATGTGACTGCTATGGTCGCATCTCCCCTCTGTCCCCCTGTTCATAAAAACAAGATTGTTTTCTCCAGCTTTCTGCTGACACCGACTCGACACATAAACAGAGCCGTAATTTGTACAACAACAGTAAGCTTTGGGGAAGCACTTTTTCCTCCCCAGAGGCATGCAAAGAGGAGGTAAATTGTTATCCCCCGTTTACCTGGCAAGGAAAGTGGTATTTTATATTATGGTAATAACCAACTGTGCTGAAATGCGCAGCAAAGCCATCTCATTTCAGTAGTAGCAGTCGCCTCATTCCAGTTGGTGCTGGATGAGATATGGTATTAGTTGTTCCCAGAACTGGGGCTAAACCTGTGATGATATGTGAATGGAGATGTGGTGGCTGAAAAATAAAAGCAGTAAACAAAGTGTGCTTTATAGCAATCATTTAAAACAGCTGTTTTCATGTCTGTTATAACCGTGGTGTTCAGCCCTATAGTTGAAGGAAATGGGAATACAGTGCAGTGCTGATATGAAGTCAGCTGCGGATACAAAACTTAGCAGATGCTTAACAGAATGGAAGAGAAGAGACTAATGACTGATCATGTATTTCTGCATCGCAATGTGCACAGATGGTACCGACTTGACAATGAAATCAGGGGAAACAGAACACTGCAAAGCTGCAACATCCGGAACAGTAGCATCTACAAGACCGTGCTTGATGCACTGTCCCATGGCGAAAAACAAGAGGAAGAAAACTTCCACTTCCTTGATTCTGTCCGGTCTCTGGTTCAACTCACACAGCCTGTGTCACCATCCCAACATACACAGAGTCGAGAAGGAAGCAGGCTGCACAGACACCCTCTCTGCAAGAGACAGCACGGCAGATGATGAGAGAGACTGAGGGGCTCCATCACTCCAGTCAGTTTCAAATTGGTCTGTCGTGATTTTATTATTTTTCTCTCCGTTTCCACATGAAAAATGAGTCAGCAGAAAAGCATAATCACAGCAAATTGTTGTGCTTGATGAGCGGCTTTTTTTCCCTATATAATAGACTGTAAATCAACATGTTGAACAGCTGAAATCAGCGCCGAGGAAAATGATCTTGTTTACAGAGTTTCATTTGTTGCCGCTGTTCTAGCAGCATGTCACCAACTTTGAGCTGTCAGTTTTCCCCCACAACGTGTCACCAGACTGAAATCAGACGGGGTTTTCTGTGCTGCCGTGACTACGAGAAGGTTACAACTCCCTGTGGGAAACAACTTAGACACACACACAAACAGACACAGGCATTCATTCAGTCAGTGTCCCCCTTAAAATGTAGTCCAGCGTGACGGGGGTCAGACTTTGAAAAGAGGTGGCGCTGGTGTCATTGACCCTGAGCCCTGCGGAGCATAAACCAGGGTGCTCATTGTGGTGATGCTACGATGCTGCGAGCTGACAAACATCCGAGGTGTGACTCAGTCCTGTGTGCGTCCGTTTTTCACACCGGCACCACAGAGGTAGATCTCTGCTCTGTACTGTACTCACTGCTATTGTTTTCCAAAGACAACCACCTGGTGGCAAGCCGGGGAAACAGCTAATCCATCCTCATTCTGTCCACAAACAGACTGTCTAGGAATAAAAATAACAACAGCAGATAGTGTCCAAAGGGCTGGAGCTGCCAAGCTATACTCATGAGCCTGCCTTCTGAAGCACTTCAGCGTTAACTTTTCTCTCTCTCTCTCCATTCTTTCGACCAGACCCCCTGCAGTTGAACTCAATGGGGAAGGGCTGTCAGTTCAAAACAATGTGACTCGGGAGTGAACGCTTGGCTGAACCGGACCGGGGTTAGAGGGCTTTGTTTGTGTGCGTCTGCGTGTGTGACAGGAATATCAAGCCCCGCATTGTGAGTATTTAACTCGTCGGGTCCGAAAGCCTTGACAAACTACTGACAGATAAAAGTGCGAGCTACAACTGTCCGCGGCTCCCGGACAAGCCTCGCCGACTTCTCCCCTCTGATTTCCTCCTTCTTGTTTTTTTTTTCTCTCTCGTTTCACATCAGACTTGACAGTTCACACGGAGAGGGCTACATTAGAAGCAGTTAAAAGAACACACAGATGGTAGCGCGAGCTCAGACGTCACAGCAGAAAAGAGAGAGAGACGGATTCAGAGACACAGTTCCACAGCCGGCAAGTCACACAGCAATCACAGGCACGCGGGGTGTGATGAATAAGCAACTTAACGTGGAAAACTTACCATGTCCGGAGATCCACAGGAGCAGAAGGACCCAAGGGATCATGGCTGGTTAGTGGGAGAGGGCAAAACCTATGAAAAACAGTAGGCGAGTGTGAAATTGAAGTTGGCAGGCACAAACACAAGCACGAGATGAGACAGTGCTCCTCTGTGCTGCTGTGGTGGTGGGGGGGGGGACGATGCTACAGTCCCTCAGTGGTGTCTCCTGTTACCACTGGAAGGCTGGTTGTCTGTCTTCCGTCCTCCTCCTCCTCCTCCTCCTTCTCCTCTTCTTCTTCTCCTCTGTCTCTCCCTCTCTGGGTCTCTTTCCTCCCCTCTCACTCTTCAGAGTAGCCGGCTGTCAGCTCTTGCCTCGCACGCTTCTCTTGGTGATGTGAGCTTGTAGACTTTCAGTGTCTTCGCTGCTGACTCTCAGAATACACGCGCTCACTCTTCCTCTCTCGGCTTCTCATTGCCCATCCATTCTCAGCGCCTTCAGCCCTCACTTGGCCCCCTCCTCCTCCTGTCTCTCTCTCTCTCTCTCTCTCATGCTCTCTCTCTCTCTCTCTCTCTCTCGCTCCACCACTCACGCAGCAGACACAGTTAGGGAATAGAGCTCCACAACTAGACTCCTCCCTCCATTGCTTTTTCTCTCCCTCCCTCTCTCCCTCCCTCCCTCCCTCCCTCCCTCTCTCTCAAGCCTGGCTGTCTGGGTGGCTGTGGCTGAGTGCGAGGCTGGGAGGCTCAGGTCCTCACTCTGGGAACGAGGGCTGCCATGGGAGAAACAGAAAGGGTGCAGCTCCAATTAGAATGAGAATAGGAGGGGAGACCTCTGTGGCTACAAATAACGCACACATCCACAAACAACAAAGTGCAGTCTCACCCCCTCCTCCCAGTTTAAGACCTTTGCCTCTCTCTCTCTCTCTTTTCTTTTTTTTTTTTTTCGTGGATTCTGTGGACGGCACTGAATTTTGGAATCCACGAGGCTTTTCCTTGAGAATGGATAAAGACCACATTAGCATGCAAGACCAAAGCCGTAGCATTCGTTGGTACATTAGTATCCAATTTTTTATTAGGGGTGAATTAGATTTATACTCACTCACTGAAGGAGCCATGATGCAAGACGTCATAAAAAGCCCAAATGCACTGCATGCTTACTAACAAGTTTTCCTGGTTATGCCTGTTAAATATTTAATAAGGGCCATTTTTCCCTCCTTCCGTTATGTTTCAGGCCAAGCAAGGTCCAGGTGTAACAGAAGAACTCCACATGCAAAACATGCTGTACTACAGGAATCCAAATGTCCCCAAGTAGCAAAATAACAAATTTTGTTATTTAAATGAGCGATTTATGCACAGAAATTAAGTATTTGAACATAAAATGAAAAAAATGCACACCTTTAAGTTACTGATTTTGTACTCAAAAATTGCTGATGATGGGCTGCCATATAGCTCGCTGAGTTAAGGCGCTACCACGTGAGCGCAGGTCGCCAGCAGCAGTCGTGAGTTCGAGTCCGGCTCACAACCCTTTGCTGCATGTCTCTATCCCCTTTCACCCTGTTGCTCTCTATCAATAAAACTGAAAAAACTCCCCAAAAAACATTTTAAAATATCGCTATAGATACAGTATGTTAGCCTGAATCATTTGTTGTTGTTGTTGTTGTTGCTACATAGCAGGTTGTGTCCTTACCTTAGCATGTGAAACTTCTGTATTTTTTCCTATAATATATAGAATGACGGCAATTTCATCGTAACGCTTTCAGAATTAATGTTTTTTTGTTTTCTATTTTACTAACTATTATTCCCACCTTTCATTTCCTCTTTTAACCCTTTAAGATCCACCCCCTTTTTATACCCTAAAGTACAAAAAAGCTTGAAAACACCCTGTTTGTTGACTCTTATGGTGAAAATAGTGTCCAGCGCAGTGATGCGGTAAGCATGCGTTGCTAGAGATGACAGAAACGGTAAGAACGCACAGCGAAAGACTAGGGAACTGTTGATGCAGCTGTTCTTGTGTTGATATTGGCATCTTAAACTGGTTTGAATCAGGAGGGCTTTGTGCTTTTAAATAATGTGTAATTGGGGCCTATTCAAAGAGAATTTTCACTCAACCCATATTTGGGCCGGTGAGTGTTAAGGGGTTCAAACATATCTGGGTAAAATGTCCATCATGGCTTTGACAGACACCGATCAGCCACAACATTCTGACCACTGACAGGTGAAGTGAAGAACATTGATCATATTGGTACTATGTGGTGTTCTGATGGAAAACCTTGGATTTTAACATCCGTGTTGATGAGACTTAGACACCCAAATAAACATTGTCCCACAACAAGCACACTCCCTCATGCAAATGGGAATCCCAAATGTCACTGGATGAAAATGCACCCCACCACATGGAAAAACATCCAACAATCAGGAACATGTTGAGGAACATGACAATGGCCCAACATGTTGATTTGATCTCCAAACTTCCTACACCTCATTCTGATCAAGCATCAACAGGATGCAGTGGAACAAGTTTGATTGACAGAGGCCCCACTGCACAAACCAGAGTACCCAAAGGATCCAGTGTCCTGGTTCCAGACCCCATAGGACACCCTCAGAGGTCCTCTTGTCCATGCCCAATGGTTCAGAGCATTTTTGACCACATAGGGGTTTACCAACAAAATATTAGGCAGGTGGTCCTAATGTTATGCCTGATCGGTGTATATCTCAACAAGAAATGAATGTATTGCAAAGAAAATGGTCCCCAGAGAAGAAACCGTCCCTTCAGCACCACTTTCAGGTTAGGTTAGCTTAATGATGTTACCTGTTGGAGCACTGTATCCTCGTGTCATCAGCACTACCTGTATGTCAACATGAAGCAACTAACTCACCACACACCATATTTAGAACAAATTAACCTGTTTGACGAACACTGAACCAGATCTCAGTGATCAATCAAATGATACCGTCATTAAAAAAACACAGTGAGCTGTCACAGTAAGTTATGAGCCCTTAAAGTAGGTCTGGCTATTTTTAGATATCGCTGTTTACCTCCACAGTTCATGACCTTTAACCACCATTAGGTTGTTTTTCCACAGCTACTGCAATTAACTCTTCTTTTTTTCCCCCTACAGAGTGATTGAAGAATGAGGAAAAAACGGAGAAACTGGGGGTTTAACAAGTGAGACAGAAACACAAATTGACAGATCATTAAATGCAAGGATCTATGTATGTGTATTACTCTGTGTTCTCATGCTGTTTAACACCTGGCTTGTAGACACAGCGGTAAAATGATCAGTTTCAGGCTTGATCAGCTGAGACACTAAATCCTTATTTATTCCACATCAGACTCTTCACTTATCTATGAACAGGTTTATACAAATTAAATCTAATAAAGGCCACAGACCATATTTTTTTGTTCTTGTTGTTGGTTTGTTTTTGAGACAGAGACAGGTCCATCTTTTGATTATCTGATTTGATTATCTCTGATACAGTAGCAGAGGCAACATAGGGTTTACCCAGTCTTATTTATAATCCGAATGACCTCGTTAATGTACGCGGAACGATAAATAAAGTCATCACGTCATATATCACAGCACATATATCTTTCATAATGACGGACAGGCTCGAATAACGGCTGATATTAAAAACTGTACTAGAGGCACCGACCCTCTGTTTATATATGATGTACGGTAATGCCCAATACCTCCAGATCAGAGCTCCTCTAATAACGCAGCAACCGCTGCACGGGGGTCTAGCCGACTTCATATCAATTTAATCCATCCCTCTGACCTCCTAATCTAATCAAAGGGCCAGTGGATGACAGGTGGTCTTTTCATCAGCGCAACTAACAGCTACACACACAAAAACAACCCCAGTGCGGCCGAACCGGAGGATAACAGATTTGCATTCTGCCTAAGAACATGATGACGAGGAGCAAAGAATAACAATGGAGCTTATGTGCTTGAAGGTTGAGCAATGAGGCTAAATGAGGTAAGCAGGCAAACAAATTTGTATGTCCAATGCTGACAAGCCTCCATGTTGTAGGATAAACCTTAGCCTGGATTACATTTTTTATTCTTATTTTCTATTTTATCTCAAATATCTGGACACATCTGAGGATGATGAGCTAAAATCTTCTTGTTTGCTGCCATACATATTTAATTAAATCAAAATCCTACAATGATTTTGCAGTAAAATGAGTCCAAATCAATTTTTTTTTTAATTTCGTTTGACTGTTTTCAAATTCCTTAGCTTGTGCAGACCTGTCTGTCTGTATTCCAAACCAAACCAACAAACAAAAAATGAACTGACAAGAAAAAACAGCAAACAGACGCACAGAATACAGCACATTTCACATTGTAACATCCTCACACCGACGGAGAGGATATACATTGGGAGATGTAAAGACTAGTGCAGGGCTCATGCACTGTTAAACCCACAGTGCACCCACAGTGGGCATAATCTTAAATGACTCTGGAGACAGGGAACTCTTTTTCTCGGGGTTTAAGAGCCTCTTTATATCAGCTATGACCATAATCCTCAGTCAAAGGGACATGCTGGAAAGAAAGTGAAAATGAGCTAAAACAAAGTGTAACGTTAATCGCTCGGTGCTGCCTGTAGATCAGCCGCGCTCTTAACTCCAGGTCATCTCCTCAACAGTGACCTGCTACACAAGTTAGTCCAAGGTCATCCTGCCCCGGAGCGATAATTGATCTTGCACGCTTTCTGTGCGGTTCATGTGTATTCATAAGAAAAACCTGCTATTGATAATCCGTGTGACTGATATATTCCATGCGAGCGCTTCAGCACCGGGCGTTGCTTTATCATGTGGCTTCCGTCAACCGGAATTCGCTCCCCATGCATGTTAAAGCCCAGCGAAGCGCCGTCAGACTAGCGGGCCTGCTTGGGCATTCCCCTGCGATCGTCAATGCTGATCATATTTTGTTTGATAAGGAACAACATAGCTGCCTGCCACACGCGCGCTGCTCCACTGACAGAAATGGGAAAGCTCGTGCCATAATTCAAAATTATTGCCAAATGTTCTGGACTATATCTTAAACGGATCTGAGGAACGGGTTGCAGAGATGATTTACTTTGATTCAAATAATCAATAAAACCCAACTTACTGCAGTTGTACAGCATTGTCGGACTCCAAACAGGCAATTTTAAAAAACCTAAATCAATTCAGCTGTTATGGTAGCAGTAGCTAATAGCCTCAAGAGGATAGCTTCAAGCGGAGATGAGAGGCAGGCTACACAGGTCTTTATATATTATATTTGTCATACATGCAGCCGTATTACCCAGCTCCTGCTATTTCAATACACAAACATCTGTGGATTTCTCCTTTAAGGTTTCATGGCCCCTTTGCTAACCTGTAAACACACAGCTTGGGATCAGCGCAGTTCAGTCCTACACCCAACGTCTCTGAGTTCAAAGGGTTCCTCATGGCACACACTTGTATTTGCATGCATCTGAATCCTTTAAGTCGGCCCTGATCATTCAACGTAAGCGTGCAACAAAGAAAGAGATTTCTATCAACACAGTCGCGCTGATGCCAGAGTGCTGTGACAAAAGGACGTATAAGGGATTGATTTTCATGTTAGCCGACTTTCAAGACACAGGATTATTCGAGGCGGCCAGCGGTTTCTTTTCAAGTGAGGAATGGCAATAAATCTTATTTATCCAGCACTTTCTCACGTCGACATGACAAAGCTCGAGGAGCACATCTTGCACAGCCCAGCAAAGCAGCAGCTCCTGACTAATTCAATTAATTAGGTTTTGTTACAAAGTGACCTTTGAAACTTGAAGGCTTAAAAATTACCAGGAACGGATTGAGAATCAATCCAAAACTGGGAGTGAAGAAAGAAAAAAAGAGGCAATTTAGGGGGCATGAGTAATGCTCATGGCACTCGGTGTTAAATTGCTTATGGAAAATATAATATTTTGCATGGAGAAAAATAAATAAACTATAATAATTGATGAAATTAAGACATTCATTTTTAACTTGGTGACAATATGGCAAAAAAAAAAGTCTGAAGCATTGAAGCTATACTGCTTGCCTTTTTTTGTTTCCACCCATGAAATCTTTTTCCTCCCCTCCGTTCCTCCTCCGGATGAAATGCAAAGTCTCATCCTCAAAAAGTGACACATTAAGATGATGGACAGCCACTCTGTTTTTGAGCTAAATAGAAAGTGACATGTCTGTTTATTTCTCTTGGGCCTGCACATCCGCTACCGAGGCAACGAAAGGTCTGAAACAGTGCCATCCGCGGACGCCTGTGTGCGATTGTGTCCCGGCGTGCGTGCGTATACCAAGTGTGTAACCGTCAATTTGTATTTTGAAATTAGCAAATCAGCCGGTTGTCTTTCAAGGAAGGACATCCACTCAATCTTTGTCAGTCAGATGATTCCCCAGAGATGCTGCATCTCGAGCCCTGATGCGTCAGATTCTCATTCTAATCAAGTCTGCAAAGTGGCAGAGCTGAGATCTAAATGAATGGAATTAAACAGTATGGCGAGGTGTTGGCGGGGGAAAGCTCGGAGAGTGACAACCATCTTATTTTCCTCACTGTGCATTTTAACACAAGGACATTTCTGGGGAGAAGCAGGATGCGTTCCGTCCATTTACATTTCATTTAGTATCAAAAGGAAACCAAAGTGGACAACTGTTTTCTAATCTTTTTACATTCTAATTAACGCCGCTTCCTTTGTGCGCTTCACTTTACAGTTGGGAGCCGTGTTCCCCCGAAAGCATCTTAAGGCTAGAACGCTCGTGAAATTCGTTTTATGAACCCTCTTCAATCTTAAGAGGTGTTTTCCCCGAAACCGTCAGAATTGATGAAGCTCTCAGAATTAATCGTAGATTAAGTACCTCTGATGCAATAGCGAGAAGCTAAGAGCATCTTAAGAGGCTCGAGAACCTGCAGGAGGAAGCAGAAGCTACACTTGTTTTACTGTTTTTGTGCATTTTATATTCTATGCTTGCTTGTATCGCATCCCAGTATTCTTCAGTGATGTTTAATGGAATATAGGTGATGCACTATATATAGAAAACAAGCTAATTGAAACGCACGCACACCCAGAGGGAGACGCAATGTAATTCAATTATCACCATCAGAAAGTTGCTGTCATCACTGTCATCCTCTTCCCTTTTCATCTTATACACCTATATGTTCTCTATGACAGCTCCCACTCTCCTCCTAGTTTAACTTCTGTGTCTGCAACAGGCTTAAACATAAAGCACATGAAATGATGCCAGATTCACTACAGGTGAGCTGCGTTGCGTGTTCATGAAGCTTATAGGAGCAGCCCACCGCTTTCTTTAAAGCGCGTTTAAAAGCAGTGTCTTCCAGGAGCGGCAGGTAATTCGATAAAAGTTTTTACCTTCCTAAACTGACTTCCACCTGGTAATATGAATTATAAAGGGGCAGCGAGCTGAAGCTGCAGATGTCTGCTGCATGTTAAACCTTGTTTTGAAACCGAACAGTTGCAAGTACAGAACCACTCTCTCTGTGTTGTTTTTCTTCTTTGTGATGTACATAGAGCATATTTTAGTATACAGCCCAGCTTAGAACACATCTGAAGTTACTCTCGAGTGCGTTCAGCGTCAGCACAGAGACGAGCTGACATTAAGAGGCTCTTAATGGCAGAACATGCGCTTTGCTCTTAAGCGTTGTTTGGGCACATGTAGGAATTGGAAGTGTGTGCGGGAATGCTCTTAGAAAACTCCCCTCACTTCTAAGGATAATCGCTCTCCCAAAACAAGGTCCAGGGATAACTAATGCCATTGTCTGATTTTCCAAGATTGTAACCCCAGGAATCAGAACCTTAACGTGTTCCTCTATATCATAGGTGTCAAACTCTGACCCGCGGGCCAAATTTGGCCTGCAGTGTAATTATATTTGGCCCGCGAGGCAATACCAAATGACTACTAGAGCTGGCCCGCCGGTATTATACAGTGCATGTACCACTAATACTACAAATCCCAGAATGCTCTGCTGGTGTTTTGCCGCGTCAATCGGGACAGGACCCATAAACAACCTCTCCTCTGTTGACAGTAGTCATGGCAACCTCATGCTACTGCTGGCACCGTGCTACCCCTCCCAAAAATGGCGAAAAGAAAGGCAGAAAGCAGGAGCTCTCTGGACAGGTGGGAGGCAGAACATCTGTTTACATATGTAAAAGACAGGCCTGTTTGTCTTGTATTAAGGCTGGACCCGGATATCTGGATAATGATTTTGAGAACCGAATAGTTGTGCCCGCACCCCCCTCACCCTCCGCCGCCGCCGCCGCTGGGCATCTGCACCAGCGGCACGCGAGGACACCGTTACTGTGCCACCTCCAGCAGGAGATATTCACGCTAATGCCATCGGACTCCCACGAACACCTCGCCGCCCCCCACCCCGACCGACGCCACCGCACAAACCGTATATTAGGATGTTCGTTAGTAATTGGATGAGAATATCCAGAGCACAGATTTTTGCTATTCGGACCAGCCCTATCTAGTATGTGGAGGCAACGTGGCGATAACCAAGAAGTACAGCATTATATATATATATAAGTGTTGGCCCGTGATTTTGTCCATGTTTTAAATTTTGGCCCACTGTGTATTTGAGTTTGACACCCCTGCTCTATATGAACATTTACTGCTTTACTGATGTCTCACCTGCGTGCGAGATCCCTTCCCCTTCCTCTCCTTGAGACAGCGCTCTGCTGACTGCGCCGACATAAACGCGAGGCGTAATTATGCTTTGGAACGGAGTTCAATTCGAGTTGCACAGCGAGAACTAAAAGAAGAAAACTGCGGGGTTCGAGAGGAGGAGTGAGAGTACGACTAAACAAGCTGTGACTGCAGACTCCCCCAACCATTAATCAAACTTCAATGAGAAGAGATCATCTGGAAGAGCGAGTTTTATTGCCGAAACACACAAGGCACGCTGAAGAAAAGCATTTTGGCAGTTTGGCATCATAGAGCGGAGTCCTATGCGACAAGGTCAGGACCCCATGGAGTGGAGTTAGCAGGTAGCTGATAGGGAGCGTGCTTGAGACGCCCTGGATTACCTGGATGAGGTGGAGATAGTGGCAGAATTACAAGGAATTTATAGAGCGGGGTGTAGGGGGAGGATTGGCTCGGAGAACCCAAGCGGAAAGATCGTTGGACAGGAGGAGTGACGTTGAAATTGAGAGTGAAAACTGTGCATCAACACAGGCTGCCGAATGAGAAATAGGTATTCACACGGCTGACTCTGATCATGCTCTCCAACAACTTCTGTCTTTTCTGGTTTTTCCCAGCAGTAATTGTCTTTGTAATAAAGTTGGATCCCATTATGCTTTAAATCAGATGTCAGAAAATGTAATACTTCAGACTACATGATGCCTACATGTTGTGCCAAGACGGCTGCTGTGTTGACAAGTCTTCAAAACGCATCAAAATCAATGCAGCATTCCTGTGCAAACCTGTCCTTTTGTTCGCATAATCTGACCAAATGTTGTCTCCGAACCAAAGTATACAGGCTGCTTTAGCCCGGAGCTCCTCTGGCTCAGTCAAATTCACACTGCTACAGGGGCGGCTGGGTCATTTGACTTTTCCCCCATTTGAATTTCATCTTCAGTGCACCGTGGAAAACAGGTTTTTTACATGCAAAATACTGCTATAGATTTGTTTGCCATGCTCATCTGGAGATAGGTAAAGAGCAATGGTCAGCAGTATGCACCTCAAGAAAGCCTGTCAGGGGTCACAGGGCTTTGCATAAGTTAAGCCGGTTTCTTTCTTGCGAGGGAAATTGGTACATGTTGTTTTACATCTGACAGATCAACCATCGACATCTTCATTGCATGCATTACCCCGGCTGCTTCTCCTCCCCTGACACAGTGCGCTGTAAATAAGAGCAGTATAGCAAACTATGGATTTGCCCTCTGGCCAGGATTCTCCATATGGCAGTGGAAGAAATCAGTGAAAGAGAAAATATCAACCAAAGTACAGTTTTTCCATGTATGTTTATAATAAACGAGTCTTTAAGAAAAGAGGTTGTTGAGGTAGTCGGCATGATGACCGTCTTATAGGAACTTTTTATTAGAATCAGCAAAATGAATTTCAAAATGACTTCTTTTTAAGTGTAATCATTAACAATGTCACTAAAAAAAAGCTTTTGTCTTCTAACAACCTTCCTTTTCCTCTTATTTTTATTTATTTATTTATTTTTAATTGCAGGCAGATATATAAAGTGCCTTAGGGTACATCTCTAAGGGAAACATCCCAGGGGAGAATGTGTTGCTCTGAATTGGTAAAGCATAAACATAGGAAAGGAGCATTTCTTCAAAAAAGTAAAACGCTGATGTGCAGAAAAAGCATATATGCCGATTCAGCCCATTTATTAGCCTGCACTAATAATATTCAGTTAACCTACTGTAAGTGTTTTGCCAGTGGTCTTAATTGAAAATGCAGAGTGAGCCTCAAAGTCTTTGCATCTCAGATGCCCAGAGCCAGGCATTCGCCTCCGTACACAAATTACTCTTGAGAAAATGTGAAGACCATAAGAAAATGATATGCAAGGAGTCTTGCTTTAAATTTGAATCTACTTAAGACTGCAGGACAACACAAACAGGTTTTCACGTGTGTGAGAAAATGTGATTCTCATAGGTAAAGCACCCTGTGTGTCAAATCATGCGGAACCTTTCTAGAAATGCATCCGCAGACTTGGTAGATCATTGGCATCAGATCTGTGTCCTGTAATTCAAGCTGTTAAATTAGATATCAATAAATGTAGACATTTCTTTAAAAAAATATGTAAAAGTGAGGTTTCATACTTTGTATTTAATCATCTGTTTTTGCTTCATTCAACAAGCCACTTGAGAGTTTAAGTTTATCATATTGCCCCTCTCAAGACTTCTACATCCCCTCATTTATTGCTTCACACAAGAGTTTATTTATAAATACATATATTACCAGTAAGTACATTTTTAATTCACAAAATGTATAAATTGTTAAAACAGCCATCATAATTTATGTGCTTTTTTAATGTAAGTCTATATGTTCTGTGCACTAAATCATTTAAATATAGCAACCCATTGACGGTAAAGTTCCTTGAGACCAACTGGTTCTCTGCGGGGTGTCTGTGCTCAACAGTTGTTGGCGGGGGTGTCAACGGCTCTTCCTGCTGCCAACTGATATCATTCACACAAGATCGCTGCAGATTTGCACACCTCACATAGGCCCATCTGATCTAAACACCGCATTCACAAAATAATTACTCACACACACACAGATAAAGCAATACAGAAAAAGGGCGCTTTACGTCTTTCATCAGTTGTGAACTGTACATTACTGGGACGAGTAAACTGAACTTTACACATATTCTTTTTAATTATATGGACCATCAAGCACGTAATAGCTTACTGAACTTCAAAGAAAGCAAAGACAACAACTTTCAAGCTGGCATTCGTTGGTTTAAAACGCAAAATAAGCAGCAGTCTCCCATGTTAAAGTCCAGTGTTTTGTTGACTCATCCATCCACCCCGAACTCCTCCCTATGCAAACCTCATGGCTCTATAACAACACTGCCTGTCTTCCTCTTTTGCTCCCTTGATGAAGCCATATAATATCAATAATACATCCCAAAGAAATTATGGATTTTTAAACATATTTTTTAGGTAAAATAGCACCTACAAGTAAAAGCAATACACTAAGAAAAAGATCAGTTACACGGAAAAAGTAATTACCACACGCATTACCCACACCTTGAAATCCATAAAATTGGAATTAGTGGTTCTAGATTGGCGCCAGTGATTAGAACCTCATTTAAAATCTGACATCTAAGGTCTGGTGTTCTTTTTGCTTTTGAAGAGTGCGTTGTCATCAGGAGATTTAAAGATTCAAAGAGCTCTCTAAGGCCCTCAGAAAAAAGGGTTGTGGATACTCGTGAGTCTGGCAAAAGCTTAAAAAGATCCTCCAAATTATTTGAAATTAATCATCCCACTGTGAGGGGAATCATCGACAAGTGGCAAAGATTTCAAACGACAGCCAATTTGTCCAGGATTGGCCACCCCAGCAATTCAAAGGGCGGTCCGCCTGATGAAAAGAGAAGATCCCCAGAAGTTCTTCACAGGAAACTCTGGTAACTCCTGGTGTCAAAGTGCATACAATCAGAAAGAGATCACGCACATCTGACCAGCAAAAAGCACATTACAGACAAAAAAGGAAAAAAAACTGCAGTTTACAAATGAAAATATCGGCAAAGATCACACCTTACAGAATAGTGTATTCTGGGCAAACAAATAAAAACACGATGTTCTCACACCTAAAAAACAGAAAAGGTCAAATGTGGATGACTCCCAAAACCACACATACGGTACAAGTATTTCCAAAGATCCATCCGTCCATTATCTATAGATCACTTAATCCTCCGTAGCGTCGCGGTGGGGCTGGAACCTATCCTACTCGGGCTAAGGCAGAGGACACCCTGGACAAGACGCCAGTCTGTCCCATGGCTACACATAGAGACAGACAACCAAGCAGACACACTGACATTCACACCTACGGACAGTTTAGAATAATCAGTTAACCTCAGCATGTTTTTGAACTGTGGGAGGAAGCTGGAGAAGCCATTGGAAACCCAGGGACAACATGCAAACTCCACACAGAAAGATCCCAGCCGTCCTAACCGGGATGCGAACCGAGGATCTTCTAGCTGTGAGGCGACTAACAACCGAGCCACCTTGCAATCCGTGTTTGTTTGCATATGAAGTAGTATAAAGAATAAGAAAATCACCATTCAGAAGACAAGAGAATGCCCATCGGTTGTGAAGTACCATTATTCGTACACATAGTTGACTCTTAATGACTTGGTAAGACTTAAGGAAAGACCACTTTCACATCACAACAATCGCCTCCATTTTCCCGGTTACCAGGGTGACAAGTCGCTACAATCCTTTCACACAAACTAATGTACATGATTGCAAGAAGTCGCCTATGAAAGCACCAGTCATCTACCCCCTTAAACAATTACTTTTTCTTTTAATTGCAATCATTTTTTCTGGTGAGCTTGGACTAAATCTAACATAGACTTGTTTGGCCACGGTAACAACTGACATCTTTGGCACAGCTGAGCTTAACCTCAGAAAGTACTAACTGTGAAATACTGATGATGGAAACGTGACGGTTTCGTGTTTGAAATACAGCACAACCAAACCACAATGTGATAATGTGGAGCCATCAGTCTGAAAGCTGATGCTGAACCAGGAGCCGACCTTACAATAGGATAGTGATCCTTGGCACGCTACCAAACCCACCAAGCGATCATTCTAAAGGAAGAAACGGAGGGTTATGGGATTCTTTTCCTTGATGCTAAACACAAAAACACAGTGTTTATAGCTATACCTAATGCTATAGCTATAAATATTCATTCCATTAGCTGAATCCAGGCCAAAACATATGGACAAAGAAGTGTATTTTTATCTAAACTAAGATTATTCTCATTGTAAAGATATAAATAAGGTGTAAAGAAAAGGCCTGGCTCCATTTAATTGTCAATGCATGTGTGATAATACAATAGTTTAGCCTTAACATGTTTGCATTAGAGAATACCGTAGAACATCTAAGTAAGCTCTTTATGTTGAGTGGTCACACAGTATGTTAAAAATCCAGCCCACCCTTGCAAACATAAAGCACAGTAATTTAATACAGGCACACACATTCCGTTAATGATATTAGCCTTGACACTGACACGCCAAATCGATATCTACTTTTAAGTTGTCAGGTTGTGTAATGGTTATAGTATCGTTTTTCATTCTTCGTCTTTTTTCTCACATTTGTTCGTGGTCTATATGTGCCGCCGAGTTTATTTGCTTTTAAACTTAACCGCGCTTATTGTTTGGATCAAGTCTCCCTTGACGCTGTGACTGGGTTAATCATATTTTCAAATTTAAAGCATTCTCTCCAGTTTGAAGGTTGCCAAAGGTTTCCTTGGCAGGTGTGGCCAATCCTGTTAGATGGTGTTTGTGTTACACCTTAACCTCTTTTTCCAGTAAATCTATCTTTTGTTTGTACAGCTTCCCAGTATGAAGCTTTTCTGCCAAGGAGATTTAAATACATAAACGCGGGGAGAAAAAAAGGGCAATCTGGCGCTATCTTGGGATCCATACACCTCTTTATTTTGGTTCAAGAAATAAATCATGACACTTCCCGCACAATGTGCTGCTGTGTGTTTCCATTCATCGCATTCATTCTCTTTCTGTTTGTTTCGCGGAGTACTGAGCAATACATATTTACAATCTTTTTTTTTTTTTTAGATTTATTTTTGGCCTTTTGTGCCTTTATTAGATAGGACAGTGGATAAAATTGGACATGTGGTAAATGCCCGAGGTCGGAGTCGAACCCTGGACAGCCGCTATGCCTCTGCACTTGGGTCACACGACATAACCATTAGGCTATCATCGCGCCCCACGTATTCACAATCTAAAGGGTTGCAGGGAGGCACACGATACATACTATTAAAAAAACTAAAAGTAATGATCTTAAGAAGAATTGTTGATTGTACAGTATTAATACACAGCACACAGTAATAGTACTAAGAGCATACAGCACAGCATATGAGAGCAGAAAAGCACAACTACAGAGAGTGGCCTGCAGCTGACTTTTTCCAACCAGTTGCAATAAAACATGCTAAAACGCTAATATGATGCTTGAAGGTTGCTATAAAATATGCAAGAGTTGAGAAGAGGCAACACTGAAATTACTGGTCTTTAGTCAGGTACTTAGCAGCACTGGGGGAATAAACACAGAGGAGATGGAGGCAATGGCCTCAATTGGAAGCCGTATATTCGTTTATGTTCATGTGTTGGTAGAAAACCTGACTGCAATGTTTGGCTCCTGGTCCTCAGTGAGCCATTTGCGCGATAGTCGTTTAAGAAAGAAAGAGAAAGAAACAAAAAAAAGAGGACATCCATTAAAGATACAAGACTTTCTGGCATTTCAGCAACCCCTAATATGGTCACAATTAACACAACCGCATCCCTTATACACTCTGCTCGCTGTAGCATTAACTTTTTATCAGCTACTTTTTTTATTTTTTTTCCTTCATGCAAATCCTAAGGGTGGTAATGGGGCTATTTTGGTTGAATGAGAGCTTTATGTGGGTCAGACTGTGTTTTCCTTTGACATCCACTACTGAACACTGCTGTTCCGCTGCAGTCTTGATTAATGGCCCAGAGAGTGTCACACTGACCTGAGATGGAAGGTGCTCATAATTGTCGGAGGCAGAGTAAGGAAAAAAAAACAAAAACAGCACGATGCAGGCTTTTCTCTCCGACCGCCACGTCCCATCCCCACTCGAAAAAAATGAATTAATTCTTTTTAATAATAAACCGTAATGAGCGGTAATTGAAAAAACGCTGGCTTTGTTGTTTGATAAGTCCAATTATGTTTCTCAGCAGGTCCCAAATGCAGTCCTGTCAGGAATGTAAATAGCACACTGAAGGCGATCACTCTCTGCGAGCTCGGTGATGTTTGTGTGTGAATAACAGAGGGGGGAAAAAGGCCATCCATTCACTTATTGAAACATTTATTTTGGAAAGACAACAGCAATTGTCTACATTTTGGTTGCACCCATTCTGAATTGCATCTGAAGGTGAAAAAGTTCTTAAACAATGCACACATACGGCGTAAATATGGATTGTATCCTGCATACTGCTTCTACTCTTACTACTAATGGTTGTTCCGTCTGTTTCGCTTTACAGTATATTCTTCCTTTTTTCAAATTTTTAGAGTGCGCCTTTAGGAAATAATCAATGGCCATCGCTATTTTTCAAGTGCTGATGACTTATTCAAATAGATGATTTTCCTCTCTCAGCATTAAAGGGAGAGAAAAAGAAAGAAAGACACTTTAGCGCTGAGTGACACTTCAATTAGCCTCTTGTCCTCCACTACTAATAATCAGATTGTGAGCCTTGTAAAGGACAAGGCAGGTCATTAAAATATCCTCAAAAACTCACAGGATTTACTGTAGGCTGTAGATTTTGCTTGTATTTGCTGACAGCTGTGGTGCTGAAGCCCCTCTTGGACTCCCCAGATGAAATAAAAGCTATCTTGCTGTAATTGCTAAGGAAAACCGATTCAGCAGTGTCGGAAATGCTTTATGTATGTGGCCCTCTAATTTCGTTCAGCTCTTTCTCCAATTGCTGGTCCTCTCGCGGGGACCCTCATCCATTTCGTTCAGTGCTCTTCGATGCGACGATGCTACGGACCCAGATAACAAAATTGCGTGGGCGCTGCCTTATGACAGAGTAATCAGACAGCGAGAGATTTGTTAGCGTCATCTGACAATTTATGTTGATGCTAGAAAAGAAATAAACCACACAGTCGGCTTGAACAATGCGCAGGTTTAAATGCCGGAAAACCACCATCACCACCTTCAAAATCACTAAATATGCACTTACAATTGGTGCTTTAGTCTTAGATGTCAGTGTTTGGGACACTATGTTGTATTATAAAACTGGTCTTTCTTCGCAAAACTGTTTGGCCATGATGTTTTTTCAGTGTGTTTGATTTTGGTAGGAGAAGATCTGCAACTGAAGCGTTTCTAGCTTGAGTGGCACTGGCAATAGTCAGTGGGACAATGCCCACTGATGCACTCAGCAACAATACCAGCGCCTCTTGCCTCACTTTGGACAAACAGATACTGGAGCTTTTACAAATCCACATCTAATTTTCCTTAAAAATGAAATAAAATAAAAATAGATCCTGGTAATGTCACTTTCACTTAATTCTTCAGTTAATGTTACTGTACATGTTCAATGCAATAAAGCTCTGTATTGTGACAGTTTGAGGTTTGAGTGACAGAACTGGGTTATGTGGGATTTGTAATCTGCATTTGCGACACCATTCTTTGTCCTGGTGTGACAAAAGGAAGACCGGCCATCTGAACTGCCAACATGGGGTCATATTTGACCAGCTTGCTCATAAGTTCTTTGTTTCTAAGTAAACCACTTTCCACGTACACGGATCAGGCATAACATTATGACCACCTGTCTAATGTTGTGTTGGTCCCCCTTATGTGCTCAAAAATGCTCTGAACCATTGGGCATGGACAAGGGGACCTATCAGGGTGTCCTGTGGGGTCTGGAACCAGGACGTTGGCAGTGAATCCTTTGGGTTCTCTGTTTTGTGCAGTGGAGCCTCTGTCAATCAAACTTGTTCCACTGCATCCTGTTGATGCTTGATCAGAATGGAGTGTAGGAAGTTTGGAGTTGCCCTGCAATAGGCTGGCGTCCTGTCCAGGGCGTCCCCTGCCTTCGCCTGAGTCGGCTGGGATAGGCTCCAGCCCTGCACCCCCTGCCACCCTACAGAGGATTAAGTAGTGTATAGAACATGGATGGATGGATGGAAGTTTGGAGGTCAAATCAACATGTTGGGGCATTGTCATGTTCCGCAACATGTTCCTGATTGTTGGATGTTTTTCCATGTGGTGGGGTGTATTTTCCTGTGGGGGTAGACCAGTGACATTTGGGATTTCTATTTGCATGAGGGAGTGTGCTTGTTGCGGGACAATGTTCATTTGAGTATCTAAGTCTCATCAACATGGATGTTAAAATCCAAGGTTTTCCACCAGAACACCACATAGTACAATTATGATCAGTGTTATTCACTTCACCTGTCAGTGGTCATAATGCTGTGGCTGATCAGTGTATCTGCTCACAGGAAGAGGCAGAAGCTGTGCTGCTATTGCCTGCGTGTTGACTTTATTTCTTATAAGAAATGTGGTTCCTGTAATCTTTAGGTCACTATGTACCCAAAATGTAAAATTAGTGCATGAAATCGTGTTAAATTTAGGTACCGTCATGAACAGCTAATACTTAAGTTCCTCAGCAGAGAGCTGGTAACACAAGCTGCGAGATAATGGTGTGAGAATGTGCTACGGTTTCAGACAAAGCAGTAAAAGGTCAAGAAGGTTAGTGTTTTCAGTGAGCAAATTATTATCATTAATTAAATAGAAATAGCAGATTAATACAGGGGCACTGCAGAGTCTGTGTATTCACAGCTTCAGTAATTGGACATTTGCTCACATGAAATTGCAATGTATAGATGCACCACTATCATTTATTTAAATCTGGCCACTGCGGTCAAGCGTTTAATCAGCTCAACTCAGTGATCACGTTAATGGGGATCCACGCAGAAGTTAAATTGGGCTGGAGCCCACCGAAGCCGAGCTGCACCTCCTGACATCTAAATTGCACGCTAACAGAGCTCAGCTTGTCTGCTTCACAGCGCGACCGGCTCCTGAAACCTGCTCCCAGACACCGTCTCGCGTTTAACAAACAAACGTACGATGTTGCCTTATTTTCTTCCACTTTATTAAAGTCAAAGAAAGCAGATTGCTTTTTCTGGTTCCCTCAGAGGCTCGCAACGACCAGTAGCACAAGATACAAAACGATCAACACCACTTAGGAGATAGGAGAGAAGAAAGGAAGCGGCCGGTTCGGTCTCTGGCTGCTAGCCGTGGCGTTGAAAACATGGCTGCCACTAATATTCGGCCTACTGTCCAAAGCAAGAAGTTATTGTTTGGAGTGAAATAGAAACTAGGAACTCAGTGTTGATAAAGGCAGAGCAAAGCAGCTGGTTGTATGAATAAGAGGGAAGGTTTGGTTATTTACTAATCTAGCACAAGTCACTTTCAAACCCTCTCCATTGTCCAAGGTTTGTTTTCATTTTAACTCCTCTCCCTCGATTGCTTTTTGAGACTCTCGAGAGTTCCCAGTTACATAATCTGTCATTTTCTCGGGAGGTTTTGTACCCGTTGGCAGACAGAACTATACAGTGAAACTGAGGCTTATAGGGAAACAATCTAAACACTGATGGTGCCATTGTTATATCACCATTATACTGTGCAGTCAGTGTTTACAATATAATGACAACTTAAAGCAAAAAAAAAAAAAGAAAGCAGCCAGCATATCGCCGCTTTAAGCAGCCGTAGCATCACACAGCAGAAGGATGCAGAAGTGTCTCCGAACTGAAAGGGAGACTACGTGCGATTTATGCAGGAGGCACAGCGACGCGAGCTTCATTAATTATTTAAATCTTCTGACGTGTCATTGTGAAATCGTCGGGAACAAAGCGGTCGTGCTCAGGATGAACCTCGGCACCATCAGAGCTGTCAGAGCTACACTTTTATTTTCTCCAAAAGTTCAAATGGTTTCCTCCAGAGAATCACAACAGTTTTTTTTTCCTCCTTTCTGTTTTTTTTTTTGTCTGGTGTGTCAAGTGGTTTATTACAGGGAGTTTTTAGGTGGTTGTTTAAGTGCAATAAAAATCTGTACTAGCGGTGCGACTGCAAGCATGGAACTCACCTGATCACTTAAGTAAATAAAACATGAGGCACCAGACAGCCTACGTGTATTATTCTAAGCCTATGAGCAAAAGTTTAGTGAGGTCAGTGCAAATATGTGGTCATATTTTTAGATATGATGAGAATGTCATTTTTCTTTTTTTCCCTGAACAATGACGTAAACGCAAAGAGTCCTAATACAGTCGTCCCTCGCCATATTGCGATTCACAATATTGTTTATATTGTTATTCAATACTGAATAATACTGTCGATATTGTTTTTGGGGTAACCCCATGTGACCACATGAGATTTTGGGGCTCCACGTGACAGACAGCAACAATGACGGAGTTTCTTTCCTTCCTTCTTACCTCCGGTTGTCTTAGAAGCTGGGAGGCTGTTAGGAGCTGCCGCGCTAGAGGCCGCACCTGTTCATTAGGTCGGATGTGGTGAAGGCCGCATTGTTGGTAGGAAATTTGAACTGTATGTAATTACATTTGTATCTGTAACGTTCCATACAAAATATGTGAATTGGAAAATTGTGTTGGGGGTGGACTGAAGCTCCTTGGCGGAGGTATGCGCTCTCTGGGTGCTTTTCTAGTGTTTTTGTTTTATTATTTTGTGTGCAGTTTTCACGTAACTACGTTAAACTGACGGAATAAACCCTAGTGCTGCTGTCTGCAGTGCGGACTGTGAGCCACGACCTCACTGGACAGGACTTCCCCTCCTCAGAAGTCAGAATTTAACTCCTGCATTTATTTATCAAACATTTGGAGAAAATCTGATTTGATGCATCCTTCCTTGATCATCTATATTTCTGGGATGCAAGGTGTTATTTGTGAGTCCCTGCATGCAGTCTGTAATAATGAATATAAAATGGGAGAGATATGTTTTATTTACTCATGAGAAATCAGAAATGCGGTACCCATGAATATATGACTGGTGATGGATTTACAGACAATCCCTACAGCAGATCACTTTAAACTCAAAGTTAAAAAACATACAACGCAGTTTAAAGTACTTTCATGAACACTCCGACTCCTGACAGACGCTCCTTTATGTAAAACTGTCACCAGCATTGTCACCAACAGGCTCTGCTTTGCTGTGGGCAACGGCTGGACGACGGCGACGATTGAAGTTCCTCTGAAAAAATACGCTTTGTGATAAGAGAAGTGTTTGGTGGAACACACCCAAGAAAAGGCTTTTGAAGTTACCTGTCAAGACTTCTGAAACTTGTCAGAAGGTTTAACACTAAAGCACCTGTTCTCCCAGAAAGTCGATAAATGAGGAACTGCACAAATGCTATGAGGTGTACATTTTATAGAACAAGTTGTCACTAAATACAAAATGAATTCCAAATTAAATTGGATATGTTTACCTTCAGTGGAGCCATTGTCTTTGGGAGTCTCTCTAACTCAGAAAGAACATAAATATATATACACTGATCAGCCACAACATTAAAACCACTAACAGGTGAAGTGAATAACATTGATCATATTGGTACTATGTGGTGTTCTGATGGAAACCTTGGATTTTAACATCCATGTTGATGAGACTTAGACACCCAAATAAACATTGTCCCACCAACACAATGTTAGGCAGGTGGTCATAATGTTATGCCTGATCGATGTATATATCCTTGCAGAAAATGAAGAAAGCTAAAGCCCAATGGTTGAAATGCATCGAGCAAGACGTTTATTTACAGTTTAAAAGCTCTTTAGGACCTCCACTTTGGAATATTCTTAATACTGAGTTGTTCCATGCCAGCTGGAACTTGAACTGTTAATTCCTGAACTAATGACAAAATAGCTCAAAAGGTACCACACAGACGTATAAAGCTCTGAAATAAACAGAATACAAATATGTACCTGACAATTAAAGCCACCAAATGTGATACTAAAGCCACTGAAAACTATAAAATGTGTCATTTTCATAACATTTTTAAATAATGAAGGAGTAATATAACATCTTTTACTTTTTGATATGTTTTTAATGGATATGAAGACATTCCTTTCTAAAAGTTTCAAATAAATCAAAACAATCCTTCCTGAAAACAAATACTGTCAAAATGTCCTAAGAAGTGGATTTTCCAGCTCCTAAGCTAATTTTAAGAAGACCTGTGGCAGTCATTTTTTGATGTATCACCGAATGGTTTCTACCAACAACAAAGATTTGGTTGGAATTGAGAGAATATTAGTGGAGATATGGATTTTTGAAAATTAAAGACTTTTCATTTTGATGATAAATTACAGATTTTTATTATTTAAATTTCTGTAAAAAAAAAAAAAAATAGCATAAGCTATTTACATGATTACAAGTTCTAACTTTTTCTTGAGGTTTCTGGGATATTCAGTAAAAAATCAGCCAAATCCTGTGAAAAATAATCAACTGGTGAGGCTTTAAAAGAATCGCTTAAGTTATAAAATTCAACACCGAGGGCCGGTTTTCAAAAATTCATAACTCAAAAAGTATTTGGAGTAGAGCTGTGGGATTTAGCAAGATTTCATGGTTTGGGCCGAAGTTTTTTGCCTGGTTTATTTTCAAGAAAATCCATGACCTCGAATGGGAGGCCCTTGGTGAGTTGGCATGGAATGACTTAGATGCAGTTCAGAAAGGATGTTTTGAAAGGTATGCTGATTACACTGTTACTGACTTTGGGTACAAACTTTATAAACCTATAAAATCATTTACCTTACTTGGTTCATCCTGATCAGAGAGGTTTCATTAAGTTAACTTGTGCTTTTTCCTATTTAAGTTAAGCTATATTAATGTGTAGTCATTGGTTTTTCTGTCAAAAAAAATGCACAGATAATCTTTCATTCATTTCTCAGACCACAAATGAGTTCAGGAACTACATTTATTCATCTGGTGAAAACTTTATACACTAACCCATCTGCCAGTATTGGGTTTATAAATCCAGACGATTTTAAATTAGATCTAAACACCAAGGAGTTCCTTTTAAATTCATGTTAATTGAATTAATTCAGACAGGCACTGAGTCAGGAAGTCGCAAGGCCCTTTTCTGTCCAATCATTTACTACTTAAGTCCAGCCAACCCACTTAGTGAGCTTTATAACCGAGGCAGCCTTCACTCATTCTGCTCCACCAGTCTCTACACACCCACAGATCATGGCTGCTGTTCATCTCCTCATCAGAGATCCCTCATGCAGGTTATAAAACTCAGTGTTGGAGGTTTGTTCTTACCTTCTGACTGTGATCATGTCCGGGAAGATCCACCTTTAAATCAGCGTTAAAACCAAAGCTGGTCAATTTTGAAGACATTCAGATGACATGTCCTAAATCTAGAGTGTTCATTCTCTTCAGAGAATTTTAAAATCCAGTGAGAGCTTCGAGCAGTCAAATCCAACATCCGAGCGGCGGAAGTCATCAAGAGCTTTTAATTTGTTTCCGCTACTTCCGGTAATATCTTCAAATCCACATCAGAAAACATCGGTCGCTCAAGCTCCGCCCATCCCGTCGGTCCGCCGGCTCCATCTCCTCCGGGAATATCCGAGATGTAATCACCTGCTTCATCTGTGAAAGGCGCCTGTTACCTGCATAGACCTATATACGTAGACGCCGCATTGACTGTGGAGGGACGTGCCTAAAGCTCCGCCATCTTGGTACAGGGCTAGCAGAGGCGGGAGTGAATGTAAGTCTATGGAGGTAAGAGGTACTCCACAATCTTAAAGTAGAATTATTCACTGATTTTTCGACCGATTTCCAAACGGTTTGGTTTGTTAAAAACGTCACACATTTAGCTATGACACAGGATGCTTGGATGCTTTTGTTCTATTTATGTCTGCCTGTCCGTCCTCCATGTCTGACGTTTGTAACAAACAATATATGTTGACAACTGATGGATTTATGATCACTTTTATAGTGCAGACATGTCATTCCTCTATAGACGTAATGCACTGTAGGGGCGAGTGGCACTGTACCAAGATGGCCGCCGCGTAGGCACGTCGGCTCCAATCGGCAGCAGCAGTCAACGCGGCGTCTACGTATATATGTCTATGGTTACCTGCCCGTACAGCTTCCGGGTTCAAGTCTGCAGTCTCCGCCCACCCAGTGACGTCATAGCCGAGCCACTGTGACTCTTGCAGCTCCAGCGCCCCCTGCCGGTGTGACCCTTTTCCTCATACTGACAGGTAATGATATCAATGTGGGTTTTAAAGGTCCGTGTACAGTCCGTGTACGTCGCGGCCATTCGTTTTCCTATTTTGAGATTTCAAAATAAAAATGAAAAATAAACCGTTTCCCTTTTTTTCCAGTGATAATACAAAATAAAAAACGGAAAACGGGCCATAATTCATTATCCATTATCCGTTATCCGATTTAATTACATGTGTTTGTAAATGGAAATTAAAATTAAAATACACCCGTGGAAAACTTATTTCTCTATTCCCTGTTGGTTTTGGCTCCGTGACCCGTCTGACTTCGCCATTTAGAGGAGCTAGCAATTTAGCGCTAGCTTCGCTGCTAGCGCTAAATCGGTACTTTGCTTTCTGGCAAAGCTAAAGTAACAAAAAACCTCAAAACCTCGCAAAAACGTCCCCAAAAGCAGCCGAACGCTAGCGATTTAGCCTCTCGGCAGAGCTAGCGGCACCACAAGGTCCCTCCAAAGGGACAAATAAACCCCACACTGGTGAAAAGTCCACTGTGAAATAGTGAACAATGTGTTCCAAGCAACGTTTGGACCCCATAGTGGGTCTTCATCAGGCCACGGCACACAGCAAGGTCTGCTAACAGTGAGCTAACACTGGAGCTTTAGATACCAGATCCTTCCTTATCAGAAGTCAGAAGGGTCACGGAGCCAAAACCAACAGGAAATAGAGAAATAAGTTTTCCACGGGTGTATTTTAATTTTAATTTCCATTTACAAACACATGTAATTAAATTGGATAACGGCTAATGGATAATGAATTACGGCCCGTTTTCCGTTTTTCATTTTGTATCATCACTGAAAAAAAGGGAAACGGTTTATTTTTGGTTTTTATTTTGAAATCTCAAAATAGGAAAACGAATGGCCGCGACGTACACAGACCTTTAAAGTAGCTTTTGAAGCGTGTAGATAAAACTAAAATTACTGCCTTGTGTAACTTTAGTATTTATGCAATTTAATTAAAGAATTGAACTGAATCAAACCGCTTCCTGATTCTAGGCTACGAGAATTGAAACTGAATCGAGAAATTGTTAGATTATTGCCTCTCACTGCCACATCAAGACATTTCTAAGTGTTTTGATGAGTCCCAGCTTCTGTATCATGCCTTGACATCTCTTGTCTATATGATAAACACGATCCATCATATCCGTTGTGTAACATTAGCCCCACCCACAAATGCTCTGATTGGCTGTGTCTCTAAGAAAGAGCCACACGAGAGTAATTGTGATCACTCAACCTATTTTAAGATGTTAGGGCAATTCATTGAAACAGTGGCTGGTTGTACATGTAAAATCCAGAGACATGACTGATGCCGAACACGGAAAATCATCTGTTTGATTTGGCAGGGTAAATATGTGCGCTGCGCCTCTTATCGTACACACAACTGGGTGCTTCCTCAGAAATCTTCCTAGAACTAATCAGTCCAAATCACAGTGATTGCTCTCAGCAGAAAATTAATCTAATTTTCTGTCAAAGCAGCTGCCAGTTACTTAAGATCTGATCTCTTTCATTCTTTCACTCTCTCATTTCTCTCCTCCCTCACTTCCCCAGTCTGTCTTTTGGCCTTGGTTAATTAAAATGGAAAGGAAAGGATTTGCAGTCAGTAATTCAGGACAACTTATAGAGGAAGTTAATTATAGAGCCCAATGAATCAAATAAAGAACATTTTCAACTAGTGGCTAAAAAAAAGAAAAAATCTAACATCCAACCTGTTAGATGGGCTAAAATGAAAAGACAGGACAAATAAAATGTCAAATGGTGGTTTTAATAATACACAAAATAATGCTAATTGGACAAAAATAACATAATTGTAATAGACATGAATGTCTCTGTGCATCTATGGATTTTTTTTGTCTTACAAAAGGTAATGGATTGTAGTATTAATTCATTCATACTCCCATATTCAAAACATGTCTTGATTTGCATTCCATATTTAATTACGCTGTAGCTATATTTCTTTTAATGCAACTGACACCGATCAGCCACAACATTATGAAAACCCTCCAGGTGAAGTGGGCAACATTGATCATATTGGTACTATGTGGTGTTCTGCTGGAAAACCTTGGATTTTGACATCTCTGTTGATGAGACTTAAATGGTAAATGGTCAGCACTTATATAGCGCCTTTTTCCAACGTAGTAGTATCCAAAGCGCTTTACAATGTGTTTCGCATTTACCCGTTTACACACATTCACACACCAATGGCAACCAAAAGCTGCCATGCAAGGCACTTGACTGCCATTGGGAGCAACTTGGGATTCAGTGTGTTGCTCAAGGACACTTCAGCACGTGGAGAGGCCGGGGATTGAACTGCCAACCATGCGATCAGTGGACAACCTGCTCTACCACCTGAGCCACTGCTGTCCCTTAGACACTTACACACCCAAATAAACATTGTCCCACAACAAGCACACTCCCTCATGCAAATGGAAATCCCAAATGTCACTGGCCTACCCCGCCAGGGAAAATGCACCCCACCACATGGAAACAACATCAAACAATCAGGAACATGTTGAGGAACATGACAATGGCCCAACATGTGGATTTGACCTCCAAACTTCCTACACCCCATTGTGATCAAGCATCAACAGGATGCAGTGGAACAAGTTTGATTGACAGAGGCCCCACTGCACAAGCCAGAGTACCCAAAGGATCCAGTGCCAACGTCCTGGTTCCAGACCCCATAGGACACCCTGAGAGGTCCTGTTGTCCATGCCCATTGGTTCAGAGCATCTTTGAGCACATAAGGGGGACCAACACAATATTAGGCAGGTGGTCATAATGTTATGTCTGATAGGTGTATATTGTACTTTAATTGTAGGCCACCATTGTATTAGAACCTACACAGTTTTCTGTGCAGGTTGTAACATAGAAAGAGCGACTTCTCACTTTGGCTGAAAGCTATCAAACATTTACTGAACTGTAAGGGGATTATGGAAACACAATAGGATCTCTCATTTGGAAGTGGCCAGAAATATGGAACAGCCCAGACTCATTGCTAAGCCCTTCATCTGACTAAACTGAGCTACGCAACATGGATCTTGGTCAGAAAGCAATATTCAGTCAAGCGAATCAGAGTTTCTTGAATGAGCTGCACAGTAAGCAAATATTCTAAGTAAGGGAGTGGGTAAATATTAAATGCATGCGTACTAAAACTTTTGAGTTATAATGCAGATTGCTGTGTCTGGAACCGCTCACCTGAAGTGGTGTCTGCCTCTAAGGGTTGGAGGCAGAGAGTGGGACCATAATAATAATAATAATAATAGTGGCTGTATTGAATGCAGCCAAATACAGGTAAATTCATGAGGGCAGAACCTGCATTAAAGTGCCAAGGACATTAATTTGGGGCCTTGTGTTTTGGCCAAAACCTAGACTCGAGGCTTACTGAGAATATGTAGAATCATTTTGAAAACTCACCGTGCAACTTGGCCCAAGTTGAGCACATAAAACTGTCGAGAAATTTCCAGGCGCGGTGTAACTCATCTAAAAGTGTAATCAGTTTTATGGTAGTATAACTACACTATGTTACAAGTATTCCAGTATTATAGCAATTTGTCATTTCCAAGGAACAGAGAAGTCTTTGTGGGGACTTGATCCACAAGAAGCAACCAGAACAGAGTTTCTTGGCATAGATTGCCCAAGTCCTTGAAACTGAAATGAGGAAATGCACATCAATCTTCCAAAAGACATTCATTGCACCATTTGGTGTTTTGATGGTGGAAGAAGAAATGAAATTGATCTAAAATCTCTTATACTGACTGTGGAGCCATGAGAGATTAATAAAGTATCTGCATTTGTTATGTTTTTGTACTTATTTATTCAAGTTTTTCCTAAAATTTGTCACCTGTCATTCGATATTTATCTGTGTCTACACCAATCAAGCATAACATTATGACCACCTGCCTAATGTTGTGTTGGTCCCCCTTAAGTATTTAAAAAAATGCTCTGAACCACTGGGCATGGACAAGAGGACCTCTCAGGGTGTCCTATGGGGTCTGGAACCAGGACGTTGGCACTGGATCCTTTGGGTCCTTATCTTGTGCAGTGGGGCCTCTGTCAATCAAACTTGTTCCACTGCATCCTGTTAATGCTTGATCACAATGGGATGTAGGAAGTTTGGAGGTCAAATCAACACGTTGGGCCATTGTCATGTTCCTCAACATGTTCCTGATTGGTTGAGGTTGTTGCCATGTGGTGGGGTGTATTTTCCTGTGGGGGTAGGCCAGTGACATTTGGGATTTCTGTCAGTGGTTTTAATGTTGTGGCTGATCGGTGTATATGGGGTGTTGAGGATTTGTGTAGCAGCTGATGACAAGGCCACCAAAAGAATTACTGTAACACCTAGTCAGAGATGTTTGTTTCACAGATTTGAATAGTCTTTTAATTACGCCCCAACGTTCCACAAAAAAGGCAAAGTTTTAATTTATGTTTCCTTTAATTGATTATCACACTCAACAATATGCATTAATTATTATTAGCACATCTTTGCAAATTTATATTATTTCATGCTTCTTTTAGTCAAACCAGACTTTACACCCATTGTTCACAGCACAGAATCCAATTTGCACCAATTTCATACACTGCTGCTCTCAACTCGCATCAATCCACAGTATCTACCTTAAGCATTGGAATCAATTTTGCACTCACTGTATGTTCTAGGCCTTACCTGGCGTTTCCTTTTTGGACCACACACACTGTACATTCATTGACATTATCATACCTCTGAATACAGGAGTATGAACCAAACCCAGTGCTGAGTGGTAATATTTCATTTGTCAACTGAACATCCGCATAATTTGGTCGCCTCGCCAGACTGTCCTAAGACGACACTGGACTGCTTTTTCCAATTATCAGAGCAACATAAGGAATTCAGAGTGGATGCAAGAGCACAAAAAGAGAGAAAGAAAATATTAACACAGAAATATAATTAAATGCCAGTCACACAGACAAAAAAGTCACAATAATTACTGTAGCGAATACAGTGGATTCAGATAGATTTATATAGTGGGAGCTCTGACAAAAGATGATGTGTATCATCCAAACCATTCAAAGACGCCTAATAAGTTTCAACAAGTTTATTGCAGCGTGCCACTGTTTGGCTTTCTATGCCCTTGCAATATTGATGCTGCTGAAGTCATTCAGAGGATCGTGCCTATGTAATATTTCATTATTTGGTGATAAAAAAGCATTTTTTATGCTATATTCTTTGTGCCATCTCTCAGATAATCAGTACAAGCTTTATTGCAGTCTCTTTGACCCGACTATGACTGATCCCCGAACAGAACATGGAAGTCAAGTATGAAAGAAAAGCACATGTGTGCCTCTCAAGCAGAGGGAAGAAAAGGTGAAAACACGTTTAACATTCATTCACTTGTGTGGGGAGACGAGGGCATGTTTCAGGGCGATGACGCACTCCTTCAGCTCTCATTGATTCATTGAAGAAACTGCTTATAGAGACAGTCGGGGTCCATTAACTGTGATGCTTTTCCAGGATGCTTGTTGTGTGGACCATTATTAAACTCCAGTTAACAGCTGCAGCAGACCATATTAGCCAAACAGAGATTCTTTGTTCATCACACACTCCCATATCCCAGCACAGCAAGACCACCGAGAGATGTTCCCCCCATTGTAAGACATCTGCTTTCAAACATTAGGAATGCTTCATAGCTTCTAATGGAGTCTCGGGGGTAAACATGTCCATTTCTGAGACATGCTACATGCTAACTTCTCTACGTTTACTTACATTAATTATTTATTTAATTAGTTTTAAAGGGAATTACACTGCTTGGATTTTATATATGTGTGTTTGTGTTTGTGTGTGTGTGCGCGCTTTTAATGCTTTCTGGAAACTTTGTCAGCAAGTCAGTACATCAAGCGAGCGCGCACTCATTGGCTCGTGCTTCTAAGCACCCAAATGAGGACACAAACCACAATGAGGACAAAATACTGACAGCAAAATGCTCATCATCTATCTGGCTCCCATTGTATTGTGTTGCTTGACAAAAATGCGAAGTGAGAGATTTCTTTGGAGAATCGCTTTTTGTCTTCTTTACAGTCAGAGGACTTTTACTTGTGCTGAAGTCTGTCCTTAAAAAAAAAAAAGAAAAAGAAGAAAGATTCAATGCTTGAACAATCAGCCAATATGTGCAATCATCTATATTTCCACCAGCCTTGCCAGCAGGAAGAAAGAGGAAGTGAACAATCAATATTATCATGGCAATATTGTGTTATCGGAGCGCATGTACAGACTCACTCTCTGTCTTATGGCTCCCTTTTATTGCCGGGACTGCACGTGCTGAATCTCCCTGCAGTAACTTATATGAGACTTTTTCTCATTACAGGCTCTGTGATCACGAGACAGAAGCGGGAGCCGCGAGTAGAAAAAGGGAGAAAAACAAATGCGACGCAGCAGATAAGGTGGTGCTGATCAATAGCTTCAAATTCTAATAAGATTGGCCCCTTTGGCAAAATGCATTGGTCTGAAAAAAAAGGTGCAATGAATAAATGAGTGGACAATGGGCCATAGTTACCCTCAGAATGAATATTCCATTGTAAACAAGCTGCAGCAATGGTGCTCCTGTGCGTTACTACACAAGTACAAGGCATTATAATTAGTCTTTGGACTGAGAGAGGCAAATATTTCATTGAGCCTAATTTTCTGCACCACATCTTTAAGAAAACCCTGTATTCAGTGATTTTATAATATAACATTAGGTCCTGTGCAAAGGTCTGATTCCTTGCAAGTCAAACTCTGCACATAATTCACCCACCTTCATAGTTGCCCATCACATTTACAGACAAGCATATAAAAATAGCAGATGTGGAATCATAGTTTTGAGCTCGTAACCGTTCGGAACAAGGTTTTTATGACCTCTTCTTTTTTTCTTTTTTTTCTTTTTTTAATACAACAAGGAAAACTGCAAGGACTTTTCAGATAAGGGAATTATGCATCAATCAAATTCAGCGGATACATTCTGAGACTAACCTTTAAAGTCACCCTGTTCTGCGCAGTTAATTACGGAGCTGGCAAACTCCAGTAGGGCCAATAATTCTCAAGATCAGGCCACAGGTCATTGGCTTCAAATAGTTGAGCCAGTATACTTGATCATCACTTTATGGCTGGCCTTTTCAGTTGTAGATGAAAATGTTACTTAGATGAGACAATTTACTGTACAGGCCTGGCGGGAACCCGAAGAATATCTTCACATGAACATAAACACTCGCAGTCCTTGAACGTCTCATGTCTTGTACAGCTCTGATTTATTTGTGCAGATGGACTGTTGGACGAAACGCCAAACCTGCTGCCAGACGAGGACATGAGACAGTTCTGTTTAATTGTTTCCCTTCAAGTCTGGGAGTTTGTTATAGATAATATTCCTACTGAAAGTCATTTTATTACAGCCCAGTAACCCATTATGACATATCGATGGAGTCTGAAGATGAGTTTCAAACGAATTCTGTCTCCTCCTCCTCCTCCTCCTACTTCTGCCGCTGTTACACATGACCCCCGTATCATAAAGGTTTTTATTTAAAGCAGCAATAATCTTTATATCATCTGTGTTCTTTATTTACTTCTTTGTGCGTTTTGCTACCGGTTTATTTCAGGAAACCTTTCATTGTTCTTTTCTTTTTGTTGTAATAATAAAACATCAGTACAGCAAGCTTACAATGATGCCTTCAGCATGAATGTACCACAGTTTGTTTTTTCTAAAGCATCCCTATCTGTTGGCAGTATATTGTATATACGATTTTCTAAACAGTTCAAATAAAACATAAGTATTCAAAGGTGTAAAGCCCCCTGTCCTTGACAAGACTAGATGCAACATTTAGACAACACATAAAACCGCGGAGCACCGTCTCACTTTATAGTCTTCTCCTGAAAGCACCTTTGAGTGCACTGGTGCCATAAACAATGACCATTATTTGAGCGATAAGAAAGGATGGCGTGGAAAAAGCAGTGTGTCTCAGTGGTTGTGTGCACTTGGCTCATTTATTAATTTATTTTAGTATAGAAGAAAGCCCCAGGGAGCCGAATGTTTTAAAAATCCATGATTAATGAAACATTTATCATGAATTTTGTAGAGGAACAGGAAGAGTTGTCACTCCCAATTTGGGCCCATTAGGAGTTGGATGGAAGGAGGAGACAGGCAAAAGGGGGAAAGGGTGGCAGTTTGTATGGTGGAGGAAGATGATTTGGGGGGGGGGATGTCAACGGAGGAGAGGACGGAGGGGGTGGGGTGGGGGGGACAGCAAATGAAAACGACGGGGGGAAAGCTTTTTGGAATTCACAAGATGTCGACATAGCAAGAAGCCTTCGACGATGCCGCAGTGCCTTTATTTTAAGACCCCATTAAATCAGCCGTAACACTATGTTGGCAGTACTGTTAGGGACACAAACGTGATACCAAACTCTGAAGCTTCATATGTGGATCGATAAGGATGTTACTTATGCAGGTGTTACAGTTAAAAAAAAACCCACAAAAAACAATGCCCCCATCTAAATCTGGTTCCATGCTGTTTCAAAAACGGTGAAGTACAAGGTCACAGTCTACGTGGTAAAAGTCTCCTTGCTCTTAACCTATTGAAAATTTGTACTGAAAAAACAAACACAGAAAAAAAATGCAGTTTAAATCACTTGTGTCACCCTCTCCTTGAAATGAATTCATTTTGACATTCATGCCTTTGTGTTTTGTGTGTAATATATTCTCCCATGTGTATGCAAATCATGGGGCTTATAGAACTACAATAGGACTTGTCAATATTTGTGCCAGGTATAACAATCCCCTCTTGCCTAACTTTCTGCTGAATGCTAAGTGCCCAAATTGAAGTGAGAGACAGCAGAAACAGGAGACTTTTCAACAGTGATGCCTTTGAGGCAAACATTTCAATGTAGAATAGATGGGGTGGAGTGAAGGGATACAATGAAATAAACATGGCAGCTGCTTCTGTTGTGAACTTCCAGTGATTTCACAGTTCTTGGAATTTGTCAGTGGCAGCGCCATTGAGTGACTGCTGATAACAGTGTTGGGGGCTTTGACTGAACAACAAAACTCAGTAGTGTTAACCCTGCATACTAATTCAGACTGCAGACAATGCGTTAGATCTGACTTACCAAAGACTGGATGTAGATGATGCCCTGTTTACTTCACAATTAGACTGGATTGAAACATACTCACAAAGATAAGCTAATTATACTCAGGGGGAGCCGCACTTTGGCAGACGATTTTCCAAAGCAGTCAGAAGACAGGAACGGCAGTCAAAAGTTAAACCAGTCCAACAAGGATCGTGCAGACACAGACATCCTACAAAAAGCTCACAAATATGGCTAAATTGGATTTTGAGCTAATTTTACCAACACACTCACACACAAAAAATTCACAACTGTTGCAGGTATTTAACCAAATGCAAAGAAGAAAACAAAGGTAAAGGATTTGTTTGACCAGTTACTGTTCATTGTGTGTTTATACTCCATATATCTTACAGGAAATCTCCTGTCCACTGTTCATACCATGTCTACATATTGTTTATCTATATCTATCTGCATATACCGATCAGGCATAACATCATGACCACCTGCCTGATATTGTGTTGGTCCCCTTATGTGCTCAAAAATGCTCTGAACCATTGGGCATGGACAAGAGGACCTCTCAGGGTGTCCTATGGGGTCTGGAACCAAGACATTGGCACTGGATCCTTTAGGTACTCTGGCTTGTGCAGTGGTGCCTCTGTCAATCAAACTTGTTCCACTGCATCCAGCTGATGTTTGATCAGAATGGAGTGTAGGAAGTTTGGAGGTCAAATCAACATGTTGGGCCATTGTCATGTTCCTCAACATGTTTCTGATTGGTTGATGTTTTTTCCATGTGTTGGGGTGCATTTTCCTGCAGGGGTAGACCAGTGACATCTGGGATTTCCATTTGCATGAGGGATTGTGCTTGTTGCGGGACAATGTTTATTTGGGTGTCTAAGTTTCATCAACATGGATGTTAAAATTCAAGGTTTTCCAGCAGAACTTCACATAGTACCAATATGATCAATGTTATTCACTTCACCAATCAGTGGTCATAATGTTGTGGCTGATTGGTGTACATCTACTGCATATATCTCATACTGTTTATTTTGCTAAAACCACCATCTGTTCCTACATTTATATGTACATGTATCTATCTGTATATTGTTATCTACAGCTGTTGTTTTTCCATACTTGGTTGATTCATACCTCTCTGTTTATTCTGTTTCTACTGTATCATACTATGCACTCATACTGCATATAGTGCACTTTTCTTACTTCTTTTGCGCTTCTGGTTAGATGCCAAACTGCATTTTGTTGTCTCAGTAATTACAATTACAATACATTTAAATTTAAATCAGATCTAATCGAGGACCACTACACCAACTGTTTTTAAAGACACACATGCATATGCCCACGTCTTCTCGAATTCAAATTACACACATCAGCCTTGGTTTCACACATGCATGCACAAAAGCACACTCACACATGCAAACATGAAGAAATATTAATGTATTCTCAGTATCAGAGTGGAAATGTGTTGTTTAAGGCCTTGACCTCATATCTGGTGTGAAATTCAAATCTATGAAAGTAGTCTTGATCTTGCAAATGAAAACGGAGTAAGGCTCTGATTCATTACTTTCCTCTAGCCAAGCACAGCACTGGTGTTGGGTGAAGGAGGTGACATGCTGGGTTACAGCGCGGATGGAACTAAAGGTGATCTAATGGTCTCGGGTAGCAATCAAGAGGGGCAGAGAGCCTCATGGTGGAATGGATGCAGGGGTGGTTGGTGGCATGTACTAGATTGGAGTTTTCCTTTCTGTATTCCTGCCATCACTTGCTCCGGGGGCTGGGGTACAAAGACATACTGGGGCCAGGAGAGGCAAGTCATTTCCTCCCTCTGCACCAATCCAGCCCCTTGGCATAGCTCGCATCTGACACTGATCCCACATTTGTCAGAGGCTAAAACCTGCCCGGCGTTTGATAGCAAACCTCTTGCACTCTTTGGCCGACTCCTGACACGAACTCTGGCTATCCTGATGGGCCATGCATAACTGAGCAACATCAAAGACATGACCAGACCGGTCTCCTCTATCACAGCCAAAAAGTGGGGATTTATTAGCCTATGTAAATACTTAATTTGCTGTAACAATAATGTCGTTTTGAAGTATCAGAAATGAATAATCATCCATCCGAACATTTCCCAAGCAGTAAAACGTCAGAGTGTTGGTGCCACGATACATAGAAAGTGAAGTGTGGTGTTGGTGTATCAAAGGCCTTTCTCATGTTTTATTAGAGGTGTTCACAGTCAGATATATGCCCCCTGCTCCCACTGGCAGCCCCCACCCCTATCATGCTACTCCATTTATCAAAAGCTGAAATAATGTGGCAGGGATTTATTATCTTATTCAGGAGCCAGGCTTCATTTGCACAACAGAGGCCACAATCCTCAATCTGGCATTGATTTCTTTTGATTTATGTGGAACAAGCAGTGTTAGGAGTGCATGTTCATTGAGCCTAGTGCCCCACTAGTCCGCTTTGTTTACAATGACAGTGATATGGACGATGATGGCACGTGGAAGCAAATCGACACAGTTCACATCCATTTTCTATTCCGGCCCGCTCCCTTCCTAGTCATGAGCTATGTTTGTTAGCTTTGCATATTGCTAGCTCTACTGGCTGTGCTACCTGAAATGTTTGCTGCGTACATGAATGCATGCTTCTGCGTGTGTCTGCATGTCCACATAAAAAAATGCATGTGAAATTGCATTGATGTTCCATTGCCTGATGAAAAGTAAAAAGAAAAAACTCCAGAAGCTGTGTGATTAAAGTTAAGTCAGATGTGGTTTACAAGCAAAAAGATGGGGCAAAAAAGTGACTCCATACTGTAACTTAAGAATAAAAGATGACCAAGGCCTTTTCACGTCCTCCCTAACTGTAACCCTGTAGCTGTCCAGACGTCAGTGGGACAGCTTGGCAGCAGCACTGGTTCTAAACATGAATGATCACCATTCTGTAGCGCTGGTAAACAATACAGAAATGCCCCAGATCAGGCAATTATGTTGCCTTTCAGGTTCACTTTGAGGGTGTCCACACTCAATGAACCATGTGTAAATTGCTGCCCTTTTTAAAAACATGCACCCCAGGGGTAAAAAAAATGCTTTGACTCCTCCAGTGTTTATGTGAACACCTTTTGAAAGTCAGCACTTTAACTCGTTGGCATTGTCAAGGTGAGGTGTGGTGGAAGAGAGCCAAAACTATGAGAAAAAAATACTGCCCAGAATAGTTTGTGTGGATTCAGATTATTTTTTTAATTGCAGTGCAAAGAATGTTAAGTACTGTTAATGACTATTAATCACCAAACATGTTCTGCTCAGAATGATTTTTTTTTCAGGGTGCTAGATTGCGAGTTGCTGTGTGTAGCTGATTTCTTGATACTTAGCAGTGTATCTTTGTCAAAGCTGAGGTTAGAATATTAAGAGACAATACCACGACTTGAACAATGGCTTTTCGCTTGCTGAAGTCTGTTGCTATTTGGATCTGGTAATCCTCTTGGTGCGCGAGTGGGTGTAGGGAAGTTGTTACACCTCAAGTGAAATGATGGTTAATCAAAGTTTGGACCCGCTCGCTCTTCTCCTGGCGGGTCAGGAAAGTTCCTCTCACCCTACCGTCTTCCTCCTACTCTCCTCCACCAGCAGCAGCTGTGTCTGAGCTTGAGAGATCACACCTAACTTTTTTAGCCGCAACCACAATTTTAATTACCGCTCGCTGATGGCGCTTAACATGACTTGTCAGTGCGTTGCTGTTGCTTTGATGCTCTTATGCAGATTCGGAGGCAATGTGCAGTGTCTGGATACAAACTTCATTCATTATGCTGTAAGATAGTTAATATACAGTCAGAGGGAATGTTGGGAGCAGTGGCACACTGATCTTGAATCAAGGCTATTGAACTTGGTATTGATTTGCGCTGATGCTGTTGGAGGCGAGCTGTTGAGACCCATGTTGTGCAGTTTTTGCCGCTGATTGAAATGCTAATATGTGTGGGTGGTGTTGCAGTATATCAGTAGGTTGTAGGGTTAGTGAGGTCAAAAAAATGATCTCTCCTGTACTCCTATACCGCTCACATGCTTGCTGCACCTCATGATGAAAGAATTTAACAATCCAATATTGATTGAAGACTGTATTTTTGTTGTGCGAGAGCTGTTTAGCGTTACTGAAAAACATGTTGTATTAGATGATATAATGCTATTTAGTCAGAAATAAAAGACAACATAGCAATAATACAAATGGAATAAGACTATATACAGAATGTTCTTGGTTCATTATCTTGTCGATGCTCTGGATAGGTCATTCCTTTTCATTTCAGTTAAAAAGAGGCAGATGGCAGCGACAAGTCTTTCGAGCTCGCATTATTCCTTCATAGAAAAGATCCTCGATGATGTTTCACTTCACTGTGCGACACTATTTAACATGTCACTGGGGTCACCGTAATCAAAAGATTCTTCCACTTCCACTAAGTGCAGCGAATCTGTCTCAAGTGACTGTAGTACAAAGACACCTGTATGTGTAAAGTCCAGCCACCGTGAATTCCTACTCTTATCTATAACCGCACCACGAAGACAAAAGAACACTCCAAGCAAGCAGTTCCCTGAAAAGGCTACTGAAAAGCAGAAGTGAAGGATCGATTCAAGATCGTTTTCATGTCAATGTCCCTTCGATTGCAGTTAAATCCATCATTGAGAACCAGACGGAATATAGCTCATAGTTAAATTAGCCTAGAGCAGCCTGAGTGACAGTACAAGACAAAAAATAGTGAGTGGCCACCAGGACACCTGAGACTCCTCTAAAGGCGTTACCATTTTCAGCAGAGAGAGAGTTATTCAGCTCTCTGTCATTCACTTGCAACCCCGTCACCACAAAATTAACTAAATTACATCCTCAGTCACGTTTTGAGGGAAAATACATTTTCTGATGAGTCACAAATACGTCTCAGATCAACACGTCTTTGCCGCTTAATGCATCGCTTTACTGTTGCTCTTTCTCAGCCAATAAATCATGCATTAGATGAGGTTGGAGTCATCGCTCTGGCAACCAATAAAAAAAAAGAGGAAAAGCTTGAAACATGCTGTGGAAGAATAGAACAGAACAGAGCTTTATTGGCATTTGAACGCGTACATTACAGTACAGGTACGTTGGAATCCTTTGTGGGTTTTCTCGAGTCGGCTTCATATGCAGGAAAAAATAAATAAATAAAATAATGAAAAAGGTCAGAGCAGCAGCAATAAAAAAAACAAGTCCACATTATAAAAAAGCACTTTGTATAAAAACGAGTGAAAAGTAGATACCCTGAGAGAGTAAATTGCACATATTTTGTGGTGTACAGATGGTAAATTAAATGAATCATGCTTTAACCCAAAGCATAAAATTTCCCTTCACCTAATCCAATAATTTTGGTGTGTAATTGTAACTAAAGGGTGAGTGAAACTTAATCTACTGGCCCTGTGTCAACTTGTAGCTCCATTGTCCCGTCCTACCTCTTTACGCAGACTTTAGGACTCTTTCAAACTAGAAGCCTTTCCTACAAGGTTGTAGGTGAGACATGATGTTTCAAAACGAAATGAGAATGGAGTTTAGTTGTATGAGAACATAACAGAAGAGACAGGGTTGTTACACCGATCAGGCATAACATTATGACCACCTGCCTAATATTGTGTTGGTCCCCCTTATGTGCTCCAAAATGCTCTGAACCATTGGACATGGACCAGAGGACCTCTCAGGGTGTCCTATGGGGTCTGGAACAAGGGCGTTGGCACTGGATCCTTTGGGTACTCTGGCTTGTGCAGTGGGGCCTCTGTCAATCAAACTTGTTCCACTGCATCCTGTTGATGCTTGATCACAATGGGATGTAGGAAGTTTGGAGGTCAAATCAACATGTTGGGTCATTGTCATGTTCCTCTACATGTTCCTGATTGGTTGATGTTTTTTCCATGTGGTGGGGTGCATTTTTCTGCAGGGGTAGGCCAGTGACATTTGGAATTTCCATTTTCATGAGGGAGTGTTCTTGTTGTGGGACAATGTTTATTTGGGTGTCTAAGTCTCATCAACATGGATGTTAAAATCCAAGGTTTTCCATCAGAACACCCCATAGTACCAATATGATCAATGCTATTCACTTCACCTGTCAGTGGTTATAATGTGGCTGATCTGTATACTTATCACTAAAAACTGAATTGTGAACTTGAACCTATCTTACTTTTACATAATGATGGCAAACAGACTTTCTCCCTAGAAGTTCTTGAGCCACTCACTTAAATGACATCATGGATAGGCAACCTTTTCTGTAATAATATATTGTAATTTCAGCGACACTGCAGCATTATCTAACATCAGTTAATACTGACGACTGATTGTCATCATGTGAGAATGTGGCAGCAAAACTGCTTGAGGTGCTCTGGATTCAACATTCATTTGGATTAATTGTCCTTTTTACATTCAAAGCCACAGCTTTGATTAAATTCCCTGATTACATTACATGTACAACATCCACTGGTTAAAGCTACCATCTCTGTAGAATATTAAATTGAAGACCAGTTTCCACATACATATATAAATATTAAGACATACTGTTTGACCTTTTTCTTGTCATATTTTGTTGTCACTTTGAAAAATTAATTATCCAATTACCAGGAGTCAGGATTGGGTAAATGTGTTTACCAATCCATACCAAAGAAGGCTTGTAATTAGCACCCACAACCCCCGACTCGGAATGAAATCACCCAGATGTCTAAAGACACTGCAGTGAATACTACCTGAGTGTAAAGACTTGACATTTACAACTCCTCCCTTTCACTGCTGCACACACAACAGATAAAAGAAGGTATTAAATTCACTGTGTCTTGCAATGTGAAGGCGAACCTAAAGGACATGGTGTGAACTGCCTGCCACACCTCCCAATTCTATTCCTCCTCCTCCTCTCCCTATCTTCAAAGGCGGTAGGAAACCACCAAGAACAGGGTTTAGGTCCCGGGAGACTCTCAAAGAATGGGATCTTCTGAATACCGCATGTAATATTTCACAATTTAACCTCCTGGGATGATAGTTGAAGGTGGATTAGAGCACATCATTATTAGAAAGATAATAATTTTCGATTTAAATGTAAATCAGTCTCTTTTTTTTCAATTATTTTAATGCCACAAAACTTAAAGTATGGGAGCAGGAATCGATAGGTCTCAAACTAAGAAAGTAAAAAAAAAAAATGCAAAATTGAAACAAGTCTGTAAAGCGTCATGTTGCGGGGGTGGGGGAGTGGAGGGGAGTCGCTGTCAGTTGCACTGGCAACATGTGCTAATTAATAAAACAGAATCTACTTGCATGGAATCCTCAGCTGACTTCGAGACACATGGGAAACAAGGCTTTGGATCTTTCTGTGCTTTTTCTCAAATCCTGAGAAATCCTCAATCCGTTCTCTCCAATATGTCAAGTTGAGTTATTAATTCCAACCACACAGGAGGGAAAGCTGATGGGAAAGAGTGAAGCTTGCAAAACACCATCACACATGAACACTTTATATATATATGTACATAAATATACATATATACAACGATCAGCCACAACATTATGACCACTGACAGGTGAAGTGAATAGCATTGATCATATTGGTACTATGTGCTGTTCTGCTGGAAAACCTTGGATTTTAACATCCGTGTTGATGAGACTTAGACACCCAAATAAACATTGTCCCACAACAAGCGCACTCCCTCATGCAAATGGAAATCCCAAATGTCACTGGATGAAAATGCACCACACCACATGGCAACAACATCAGGAACATGTTAAGGAACATGACAATGACCCGACATGTTGATTTGACCTCCAAACTTCCTACACCCCATTGTGATCAAGCATCAACAGGATGCAGTGGAACAAGTTTGATTGACAGAGGCTCCACTGCACAAGCCAGAGTACCCAAAGGATCCAGTGGCAACGTCCTGGTTCCAGACCCCATAGGACACCCTGAGAGGTCCTCTTGTCCATGCCCAATGGTTCAGAGCATTTTCACCACATAAAGGGGACCAACACAATAATAGGCAGGTTATGCCTGATTCATGTAGGTATACATATATATATTTCAATCTTAAGCCAAATAACCAAGTTTTGCTATGTGTGCTATAATTAGACCGTAGTTGACAGATAAACCTGTAAATAACATTTGTCTCAGGGGGATAGAATGTGCATTTCCCTTTATATTACCAGCCATGGGATATCATCATCATCATTCTGGTGTAGTCACGTGCGATGGCCTTTAAGTTGGCTTCCTGTGCTGCTTTTTTGTCTTTGTTGTTGGGTTGTGTAATGCCAAACACTTGAGTAATCATGCGTGGGGATTTGGCATTTTTGTATTCAATCAAAGACGTGCTCAGGTTGGTCTGCTGACGCACCTCATCACGCAATAGGGCTGCTCTCGAATCAGAGGTTCAGTTCATGACTTTTTGGTGACATATATTAATAATGGGCCGTGGTGGAGCAGTGGTTAGCACTGTTGCCTCACAACTCAAAGGTCCTGGGGATTATAGAGTTTGCATGTTCTCCCAGGTGCTTTGGCTTCCTGCCACAGTCCAAAGACATGCTGAGGTTACTTGGTGATTCTTAACTGTTCATAGGTGTTGTAGGTGGTTGTCTGTCTCTGTGAAGCCTGATAGACTGGTGACCTGTCCAGAGTGTACCCTGCCTTCAATCTAAATCAGTCAGGATCATTTTGTTAACAATGTCAGGCTACTATTAGTATTTGCTGGAATAACTAGCCAGTTACAGAGTGCATATCAAGCCTTTTTTTTTTAACTTTAAACAAAATGTAAATAAATTAACATTAACATTCAAAGAAATTCACAATATTGCCCACTGTAAAAAACAATGAAATCTCTCATCTCTGTGCAGCTTATCTGTTTCAAGTAGATGCTTGCTGTTGTGAAATCATATCCTGAATATTCAAAAAGCTCAAAATTGCTACCATACTTTAGATGTCGTTCGCCTTTCCAGATCCACTGCTCCTAACCACAGGAGGGAGATGTCTGGTTTAAGGCTAAGCATCAAACCTGGCTTTGTACGAACCAGGCCTTTATTTCATTTTTCTTTTCTAAGGCAGCATATACAGCACATACCATTCAGACAGCTGTCACAGTGAAACATAGGCCTATTTAGATACTTTTGGTTTAATGTTTAAAAGAATCCCCATTAGCTGACACCAAAGTGGGACTAGCTAGTCGTCCTGGGGTCCACACAGACAGACAAACACAAAACAAAACAGACACACAAGATACAAATCATAATACCTTAGCAATGATAATCTGAAAGCATTGAAACATGGTTAGATGTTATAAACATCATCAACAGTTCTTCAGAAAAGCCTTCACATTCATGGATATTGCCTTCATTATTACAATCATACAGTAGGTGTGTCCATTCCCTGCTCACAAATTTGAATAGTGCATTCTCAGATGGAATGCACTATTCCATCTGTGCATTCCACAGATGGAATAGTGCAAGTGAAAGACACTTTGCTATTCAATTTACATTTATTCAATGGGCAATTATTCCAATGATTAATGCCATGATAAATAACTGTTCTCTTTAAAGCATTTGACTTTGGACGTGGTGAAATCACCTGGCCATCATCGGCTAACCTAGTGCAATGAGAGTGAACCTGACGACATCCGACAATTTGGTTGTACAAAGAAAAAACGGGTTGAGAAGAAAAGACAGTGTTCCTGAAAAATTTAGTCATATTAAAAACTAGCCTGTTCTCTACCGTTAACCACGAGAGTTGACGGTGCATACTGATAGTGTTTGTTCCAATGGGACAATGTAAAAGCCTACTAACCTTGGTTGATTACAGTAATTTAATAACGCTTATTCGTATGCACTTCAAAGTAGCTGCAGCAATGTGTTGGTAACGTTACTTTTCACACTCTTAAATCCCTCATTTTCCACAACACTGGACCTACATCGCATCCAGACATACCCACACAATGCGTTCCTAAATGGGAAAGCTCATTCACAAACATCACTCCATCTGAGGCTTCAGCTTCTCTCATTGTGGCAATATTGTCACGTCGATAAATGAACACTCGACTCGAAGAACCCGAATCAAATCACTGATCACTGACCGATGCTTCAAAGCAGCAACTTTCACTAGGTAGCTCTAATGCACAGTGTATAAACTTGCACACTGTCCGATAAATGGTAAGCCTTTTTTCCTGGTTCCGGGGCACTCTAGAGCTCGTTGTTTTTCTTGTGCAAGTACAAAACGACATAAACATGATATTTATATTATCTGGCATTCATGTGCGTACTTTGAGCACCATTAGTAAGGCCTGCCCCACTGGCAAGAAAACAAGGAAAAGAAAAAAACCCCACTAAAATATGAAGTTATTCAGAAACTGTCAGTACATCCCATCAACCTTAATTATCCCTCTGAGGACACTGAGGCCCTAAATTGAAAGTCTGCTTTTGAATTCATCTGCACTGATATCTGCAGACAAACAACAATCTAGCATTAGCTTCCTGGCAGGGACAGACTGAATGAAGTAGAATTCACACACTGCTCATGGTTTTAATGGTGATTGCTATGGATAAGATCTCCTCAGCAAACACAAACCAGGAGCCCCGACTGTTCCTCTTTTGAATGTGATCTTTATATTCATTATAGTCAGCCACTCACAGCACCCAACCATCCTAAATCACATTAATCCCTCAAAAATGCAGGACGGGATCGGCAAACACTAATTAGATATTCATTTCACAGTTTGCAGGACTTTCCAGACTTACAGCGAACATAGCCAACTATCTTAGATGTTCTGTTTTTGCTTTAAAATAACCTTCGTGTCGTCATTGTATAAACTGCATTCCCAAAAATCGATGGTACACCCAAACACGAAGGCCTAACTGAACCACTTAGATGCTTACTGAGAAAAATTGCAAATGCAAACATCTATCTTGAGATTTTAACGAATCAATACTGCATCATTTTTCATTGTACAGTTACAGATCAATCTGGAAAGGTTAGAAGTGATAAAGAAATTGTATTACACTTGCTTCTACCAGGGTGCAGGTATGGTACAGGTATTTTGACAGTAAATACAGATCGTTGAAAGAGCGACGAATTTCGAAATAAGTTATGATAGGTGCATGACAGGTGTATTTATCTGAAGATAGCTGAGTCATAGCAAAGTTGATCTTCATTCTGACCCTTATCTGCGGTCTGGATGCTGTCTGTCTGAGAGGAGGACAAAAAAAAAAGATTGTAGATTCAACTGGCACAGAATCAAGGTGAGGAGCTGTTGCTTCTCCATATTGACAGAGAAGGATGCACCCCAGGGCTCCTTCCCTTGTAGGTGTTCCAGGCACGGCTGACTGTGGAGAGACTTTGGGACTTACCCAAGACATCCTGGAGGGACAACACTTCCCAGAATCCCCCCGGAGAACCGCAGATCAGCAGGAGCTGGATGGAGCTGTTGGGGTAAGAAATGGCTGATCTGCTTGTCCGGGTGTTTCTTTGACCCTGACCTAGATAAACTAGAAACGAGCCGGGTGGAAAAAACAAACAACTTCTCTTTGCTTGACTATGAACTCATTAGCTTTATCACCCATTGTGCAGGAGTGTCTCCATGTTGTGTCTTTAAAGTAGAGGTTTTTTTTGTTGGTTTTGTTTGTTTTCTTTATTTTATACGGAGTAAATAAAGTGTTTCAAAGTAAAGGCAAACAAGTGGGACATGATTATGCACCAAGAGAATACAATAAATACAAAAACAATGGCAGTTAGGATGTGGGGCATGTGTTATAAAACATCATTTACATAAGATATTTGGAAAACTTTAATTATGCAATTTACAAATGAGGAGGCTCTGAAAGCAATTATCATTAAGCATCACTTCACCTGTTGTGAGCCGGGGGGAAAAAAAAACATATTGTCTTAATCTTAAGAGGATTAGCACTTGAGAAAATGTACCCATTGGAGACGACTTCATTTGAAAATAACACACCAAACCGTACGTCTTCTGTTCGAGTCGGGCAATTAAATAATTCACCCAGGTCGCAAAATTCCACGAGTGTACTGTCAAATTAGAATAGGTTCCTAATGAATCTCAAATAATAGGGTATTGATTGAAGCCAGTGCGGCAAGTTAATTTGGAAGTTGTGATATGAACGATTTAATGGCAACTGGCACACTATCCCCGTCATTAGAAAGAAATGTTTAACAAGGCAAACAGAGAGGAAGAAGCCGACTCATAAAATGTCATAACAAAGTCATTAACACACACTGATAACAATGCTTTGCTTATTATCACTGTTCGGCACAAACAACACCGAGTCACAGGGGGTGTTGCGAACCAATCAATAATTAGCTGGGAGATGTGTATCCCTTGTATCAGAGGCCCCACAGAGATCCTTTGATCTTCTGTGTATTAAATGATCACGCTTAAAATTAATTGTACGCAGATAACAGACACAGAGTCAAACAGATACAGAACACCAGAGACAACCTATTTACATTTGTTTCATTTTAGTCTTTTTTTAATTACCGGTTTTATTTATTTATATATCGCATAGGTTTTTTTTTTCCATCACTGTCTTTTGATTAATACATTTTTTTATGCATTGTTTATTGCACCAGTTGCTCATTAACCTTGACCGTGGTTTGCAGGTGGCTGGAATGTGGTTAGCAGAATCTCGTGCAATCATTCCTAACCTAATAAACCGTATTTGAAACCTGAATTGCGCTGGGTGGGCATGGATTACGTGAACATATGTATTGGAGCACAAACAGGATTATGTGACACCACAAATTAGATTATGTGATTAGTGGACAAAGAATTGGCTCATTTGTCACACATGGGGATGGTCGGCTATAGGCAGGAATTATGGTTTTTGTCAAGTTCATGATAGATTTAAGAACCTCGAGCAAATTAGTGGTGCATTTCAAAATGTTAGGTTTATTACTACAATTGCAAAATAAGTTGTAGGAATAGTTAAACTGTTTTTCCTGAAATGCTGATTTGAGTGATAACACTAAACCTTATACTGTATACACCGATCAGCCACAACATTATGACCACTGACAGGTGAGGTGAATAACATTGATCATATTGGTACTATGTGCTGTTCTGATGGAAAACCTTGGATTCTGCTATCTGTGTTGATGAGACTTAGACACCCAAACAAACATTGTCCCACAACAAGCACACTCCCTCATGCAAATGGAAATCCCAAATGTCACTGGTCTACCCCTAAAGGAAAATGAACCCCACCACATGGCAAAAACATCAAACAATCAGGAACATGTTGAGGAACATGACAATGGCCCAACATGTTGATTTGACCTCCAAACTTCCTACACCCCATTCTGATCAAGCATCAACAGGATGCAGTGGAACAAGTTGGATTGACAGAGGCCCCACTGCACAAGCCAGAGTACCCAAAGGATCCAGTGCCAACGTCCTGGTTCCAGACCCCATAGGACACCCTGAGAGGTCCTCTTGTCCATGCCCAATGTTTCCAAGTATGTTCACCACATAAGGGGGACCAACACAATATTAGGCAGGTGGTCAGAATGTTATGCCTGATCGGTGTATGACCATGCATAGTAGTGTGTATAGTTCTGTCATGTGAAAAAGTATGTCCTATAGAAATATTTGGCTGTCATCAGGCTAAAAGCCAATAGGCTCTAAAAGCTCTTAGTGAAAATGGTTGATGCAGCAGATGGTTGGTTACACAGAACCTTTGGTGAAGTTGTACAAAGAAACTGTTCAGAAAAGGGCAGGTCCTTTCACAAAATACCTAAGGGGGGATTAGATGAACCATCTGCCTACCACTGTCTATTATGGGAGAACTCATAGCTGCCAGTGTTTCTTCATAGGTTTAATGAACTGTCTATCAGCCCGAAGTGCAAAGCTTGAAGCCTGGCAAGATGGATTTCATTGTGATTGGATCTCATGAATCAGGAATCCAGCTGCTGAGCAAGGTAATATTAGTCAAGCAAGGAATTCAAAAAGTTATTTGATATAAATCTTTCTTAGTTGAGGACTGTCACCAATGAGTTGCATGGATTTCAAAGGATTGCCAGTTGTCCGGGTCTGGCTAATCTAGGCAATGACGGTTGAATGCAAAAACCAGACCCAAGAACTTCAAGCTTCTATCAAACTATGATAGAAGTTGGTGTCAGAGTGCGTGTATCTACAGTCAGGAAGAGACTGTACCCATTTGACCTGTATGGAAAGCGTGCCAGGAAAATGTCTGCAGTTTGAAAAGAACATTGCAGAATAACTACGGTTTTCCAGCAAAACTTATAGACAAATGATGTGCTCAAATCAAAGATAGATCTGTCCGGCCACGCTAGCGGTAGACATGTTTGACGCGGATAAAGCTTTTCAGCAGAAGGGCCTCATACCAACTGTGGAGCACAGTGGTGGAAATGTTATGGTTTGAGGTTGTTCACTTCCTCTGGGACTGGGAAGCCAGCAGTCACTGATTCAACTGTGAATTCTGAATCATATCACAGAGTGCTTGAAGATAATGTGAAGCCATCTGGCCGACCTTTTAACGGGCTAATGATCTTTAGCGCACTGGTAAACCCACAGAAGAATGGCTCAAACAGAGAGAATGATTGGAAGAATCAAGAAAAAAGAAGAAGAAATTTCAGTCATACTGGAATGTTATTGGGGGGTTTTAAATGAGGGGTAGATGCGAGTTCAGCCTGGAGGGTTGGTCAAATATTTTAGAAAGCCTGTGTCAGAAACTGGTGGTCAATTATGCAAAAATGCCTTAAAGGAGTTATTTCTGCTAAAGGAGGCAATTTTAGCTTCTGAGGCTAAGAGTGTATTTACTTTTTCCAAAGAAGATTATTACATCTATTGAAATTTTTATTGAATAAATGATTCAAAAGGCTAATTTCCCATCATTTCAATCTCATTGTTTTCAAAGAGAATCACATCCGCTTGTCCAAATATGTGGAAAACCAACGGCTTCGCATTTAATGTTCTTGCTTTTCCACTTGATTGTATACATTAAACCTTCGTCTGTGCAAAGTTGTGTTGTTTTTAATACACAACCAAGCAGTTTATTCCCCAAATGCCAAATTCTACTTGCATTAGCTTTGATTAGCGCATCTAGTAGCTTGCCCTTTGTCTCCCTCCAAAGATCTGATTAAGGGAAACAATCACTGATAATCAGGAAGTAAAAAAAAAAAAAAAAGAACACAGTCGAGCTGTTAAGAACTAATTAGTGAGGTTTGTAACCCATTGCTATTTAGTATACAGCTGTAAAAGAGGGATCCATTTTTCATACAGCTGAAAATTCCAACGGCCTCAACCCAAAGACAAGGACATATTTTTTATTTGGGTCACACAGACCATTGCTCACCAAACTTCTAATTTGGTGTTTTGGGGGGGAAAAAAAGCTGCATGGATTCGTGTCACAGTGGCTCAATATGGGGGAGAAAAAAAAACGAGGCTCCAATCTAAGGAAAAATAAAGAGACACAAAGGAGAGAGGGGGGCAGCAAGAAACAATATTCTACTGTATTGATCCCTTTGAATACTATAGTTGGTCTATTGATATTCCCTGTGGTGGAGCATATACAGCCTGCATTTGGGAAAATGAAAGCAGAGAGGCTGTGGTGGAAATCTTGTACAGAGACCGATATTGAGCTCGGTCTCAGCGGGGTCTGTGTGTACGCGAGGGTTGTGTACTTTGATTCATGCGCCCCCAGAATGCATTCACGCGTGAAGCCATGGGTGCGATTGCCCAACTCGCGAAATTAATTAAATCGCAGATATTAATGATAAATGCAAAGTAATGAACAAACTTAAGAGGGGTTTTAGGGAGCCTTTAAATGGTAAACGAAATGAAAGATTAATGCCATTACACTTTAATGTGTTGAAATTAAGCAGAGGAGACTGCATTGTGTGCCATTTACACTTTGTTTTAGTAATCAATATGGATTTTTCTTTCTGTTCTCTCTGCATTGCCTATAGCTATTGGAGACTTTCTTAAGCAGGAACATCATTTTTTCATCGCACGCTCAGAATATGCGATTCAAAGACCAGACACTGCACTTGTCAAGGATCAGCAATCAGTGGCGACCTTATTGGCAATGAGGCTTTCCCTAACCATGATCGCATTGATTGAATTAGCGTCTGCTTCATTTTGCTAAATACAATATGTTTAGTTGCTGAGATTAAAATGAGAAAATGAACTCCTTTCTCATATCTATATGAGACTGCTATTTGGAAAATCTGATGTGTTTCTGAGCATTTCTTTTGTTTTTTATGCTCATTAAACAAATAAACCAATATACATAACATCATGACCACCTGCCTAATAATGTGTTGGTCCCCGTTATGTGCTCATAAATGCTCTGAACCATTGGGCATGGACAAGAGGACCTCTCAGGGTGTCCTATGGGGTCTGGAACCAGGACGTTGGCACTGGATCCTTGTGCAGTGGGGCCTCTGTCAATCAAACTTGTTCTACTGCATCCTGTTGATGCTTGATCAGAATGGGGTGTAGGAAGTTTGGAGGTCAAATCAACATCTTGGGCCATTGTCATGTTCCTCAACATGTTCCTGATTGTTGGATGTTTTTTCCATGTGGTGGGGTGCATTTTCCTGTGGGGGTAGGCCAGTGACATTTGGGATTTCCATTTGCATGAGGGAGTGTGTTTGTTGTGGGACAATGTTTATTTGGGTGTCTAAGTCTCATCAACATGGATGCGAAAAATCCAAGGTTTTCCAGCAGAACACAACATAGTACCAATATGATCAATGTTATTCACTTCACCTGTCAGTGGTCATGATGTTGTGGCTGATTGGTGTATAAAATGTATTGAACAGCTTTAGAGGTGCTGCTCCCTGTTTTATTTTGTTATCACTGGACAGAGCCCGGGCTACACGGTGGCTCGGTGGTTAGCAGCGTCGCCTCACAGCTAGAAGATCCCCGGTTAGGACGCCCGGGATCCTTCTGCATGTTCTCCCTGTGCAGCGCGGGTTTCTGGTTGGTACTCCGGCTTCCTTCCACAGTCCAAAAACATGCTGAGGTTAATTGGTTATTCTAAATGAATGAAATGAATGTGAATGAGAGTGTGTTTGGTTGTCTGTCTCTCTGTGTAGCCCTGTGATAGGCTGGCGACCTGTCCAGGGTGTCCCCTGCCTTCGCCCGAGTCGGCTGGGATAGGCCCCAGCCCCCCGTGACCCTGCAGAGGATTAAGGGGTGTATAGATGATGGATTGATGGATGGATGGACAGAGCCCAGTTGGCTTCCCCTTTTCCCCCATTTTTTTGGCCAAGTTGGTAAACCGGATGCTTTACATTTACCGTATAAACACAGCAGTACTGATCTCCTCCTCTACCTCCCAGCAACAAAGCAAATAAGCTTATATCCCAACATTTTGAACTTTTCTTCTAACTTTAACTTAACCGTAGCGGTGGAGCAATTTAGCAAATGCTCCCGTCGGTCTGCAACACCATGAACCAGTATGGATTGCTTGGGAACCACAGGCAAAGACCCATTTAGTTGTTTAGTTAAGAGGACTCGTTATCGAGCTTACCGCGTGTTGTCAAATTTAGTGAATTATCCAAAATGACAGTTAATGGACATTGCAAAAGTTGGAATCGATTGCGGAGGACAACCTTCAACCTTCTCCAGTGGAAACACTTTATCCTTGAAGACACATTGATTTTGTACAAGCTGGCAGTGGTCCATGTAAACAGGCTGTGTGTTTGTGTGTACATTTCTCATGCAAGTACGTATTGTTGAATGAAATGTTAGGATTCTGTGTTTTCTTCAGCATTATCAGAGCACATTTTTTCCCCCTTTCTTCTTTTTATTTATTTTTTTGGTGATGAACCGGAGCGCACCCTTTTAACATGTCACCTACGCTTTCAACTCTAATTCAGCCCCTTTCACCCACCCCTCTGTCTCACCCTAACCCTCACTCTCTGTCTCTCTCCCAGTGTCGGTGACAGGGTCTGTTACATGAGCAGACTGCCAGCATGCTCTGTGCCAACTTCTCCCTGCTCTGGGGATGTGGTGAGCAGCTCTTTATCTCCGGGAAACAGACGCGTCCGATCACCTCCTCAGGGGGGGCTGGTGTGGGCAGGGAGGGCAAGGAACGGGAGGAGACCAGCAGGTTTTTTCTCCTCCTTCTATTCCAAAGTCAGAGTCATCCAAAAAATTTGCGCACACACACACACATAGACACATGCACACACACACACACACATGCACGGACACATATTGGAGCACACATGCTCAGTCTGCAGCTCTTATAGCCCTTGTTCCCCGGTCGAAGAAATAGTGATAATTTCTGATTTATGTTAATTAACATACCTCACCAAATCCCTAAAGGCACTGATGCTGGTGGTATTAAAATACCTCTCTCCTTTCTAAGCATTCTCCCCCTCCTTGGCACCAATTGCAATATGAGCAGCAGCCGAGCTGACCTGTATGATATATTTGCAGAAGAAAACTCTTTGTTTCGAAATCTGTCTCCTTTCATTCGTGCTCAGTCATTCATCTGCCTAAAATAGGCTCTCCATCTCAGAAGATGATAGAAATGTATCTTCGCAGTGGATGACTCTAGTTTGCTCTAGGCCAAGCTCTGTTTGTGTTGTTTCACCGAGCGAGATAAAGCTCCAGTGCTTCAGCTACCAACACACCGGTCAAAGGTAAAAGATTACTGGCGTGTTTACTTACAGAATTTACTAGGATGTCTTTAAAGTCTGTTCCTGTTAGGTTCCAGCAGTCGTGAAATACACATGCATTAAGTCTTAGAAACCCTCCGTGTTTATCCGCAATAACCTGAAACCTGTTGGGAAGGAACGGGCGCATCCATCCTGTGCTCTCCATCATTTGTTGTTCGCTATGCAACATGCATTTGCAGTAGTGTGCTTTTTCCAGCAGCCCGCTTAATCATGACCTGAGGCTTTTACTACCTGCTTTTCATTCCCCTATTGCCATCTGGCAGCGGTGGCTCTGCTTACAGCATCAATTTCCCCCGGTTAAATATTTCCAATGGCATCCAAAGCCTTGTCTGGTGCGGTTGTCATGCAAAACATTAGCAGGGTTGGAGTCTCCCTGAGCTGGTGAGGCAATAAATGTATCAAACGCATCTTTTAATCTTTGGGAAGTTCTATTAAGAGACTCACTAAACCCCCTCCCCCACATCATTGTCTTTCAGTGGTAACGTAGAAATATGGAGGCAATTAAGCCGCACCACTGAATATGGTGTATTCCAAAGAGGTGATAGAAGAGTAATGTGCTCAAAATAAAGTTAATAAAATTTCTGCAGGTACTAGTCCAGTGGGGGGATACTGATTAATAACCCGTTCCTTTTTATGTGTCTATTCTATATGAATTATTATTGTAATTTGGCGGGGTTGGGATACGGGCCTGCCCTCTTGTACAGGGCGCCCTTTTTAGATTGAGATAGTTTCTGAAGGGGTATTGCTAACGCCGTGCCTAAGGAGCTATCAGCTAAAAGAGGCTTATAACGAGTCTGAAGGGTAATATTTCCACCGTGTTTTATTTTTTTTCCTCTTGGTCCTGCACAGTTATGTCTTATCTGTTTTCAAGGGTTTACACCTCCTTCCTTCCCTATCTAGAATAACGAGGAAAACCGAATATGGCTTATCCGGGCAGAATTACATCAAATGCCTCATTACTGTCATTAATTCGAAAATCCTAATGACTTGTAAAATAATTCCATCATGGAAGTACATAGCAGAATGCAAACTAAAGTGTGAAAATAACACTTCATGCAGATTTATGTGCCTGACTATTTCCTGGCCAAGTTGAATCGCTTTGTAGTCTCTGTTGCATGTCGGGTCTGGTCGCCTGGAAAACCCACAGCGATAACAAGACCCCGTGAAGCGACTTGCATTCCAAAAAATACAACACAATTACTTTTTTGGTTTATGTGCAGGTTTAGCAAACAAGCTATAACATGCTAGTCCATTAGCTTTACAGCTTCTGGAGGGGCAGATTCGGAGCTTTTGGACAGAGCTGTTCGGATTTGTAAGTCCAAACTGTTTTCGCGTCTAACTCGGCAAAATGAGTTCACTAAAACGAAATGAAGAAGCACACAGTTTCTAAAGCATTCCTTTAAGTGCATTCCTGCCACAGCCTGTGTTCTGAAATATCATCAGAAAGGAGGCTGCCTGCGATTTAATCAGAGGAATCCTCCAAGATGAACTGCGCCTCCGCCTGAGAAGCAGATGAGCGAGGGGTGGCATTTAAAGACAGCAGTCAAGGTGGACACTTTCAAGCAGCCTTCAGTCTGTACAGGCAGTTACAGAAACACTCGGAAATAATCAAATGCTATAAGACACATACTTCTGTTCCTAGGCAGTCTCATATAGTTTTAATTATGGGGTAGACTGTTAAAATGCTATACACATGCAATCTGTGATCTCTGTTCATGGTTCATGTTTTACACAAATGCTCATCTAAATCATCGTCGCATGTGTTTGCTGCTGTATATTACGGAAGCCCTAAGCAGCCATGGTCCAACTTAATTTTTTTCACTCTGTTTTGTAGAGAAAACGAGATAATTCTCCTTCGTTTTCTCGTTATAACGACATAATATGAAAATGTGCTACAAGCCCAGTTTTATCAAAAGTAGCTGTCTTTCAAGCTGCACAAATAACACTGGTGTCTATGTGAAGCCGGCTGTTCGACGAGTGCACAGGGACCGTCTGCAAATTTCAAAACTGCTGCAACAGCAAAGAGAAACACTACACAAATATTCAATAACTTCACTCTACTGTAGTGTCACCAAAATCAGTAGTCATCAACTGCAACTACAGTTGTTGAAGTTATTGAATATTTGTGTAGTGTTTCTCTTCACTGTTGTAGCGGTTTTGAAATTTGCAGACGGTCCCTGTGCACTCGTCACACAGCCGGCTTCACATAGACACCAGTGTTGTTTGTGCAGCTTGAAAGACAGCTACTTTTGATAAAACTGGGCTTGTAGCACATTGTCTACCTTACAACGATGGGAAAGTGGCATCGTTTATGATTTGACAATGTGTCACTAATGAGTTATTGACGCTGGAAGTCCGAATCTGTGAATATCTTTCCAACTTTAACAAACTCTCAGTCGGTAGTATGCAGCGGTGGCAGAGCTCCTTCTGGTCTGGAGGGTTGGTTTCGCTTTGTACCTCGTTATAAATTAAGTCGTTATAACGAGAAAACAATTTTGTTTTCTTGAGAAAACGAGATAATTTTGTCGTTATCTTGAGATAACGGATTTTGTTTTCTCGTTATAACGACAAAATTATGTTGTTATAACAAGAAAACAGAGCGAAAAAATTAAGTTGGACCATGGCCGCTTAGGGCTTCCGTAGTATATAAATACATTCATAAATAGTCAAATGCTCAGGAAAGACAGATGATATTTTCAGAATTCTCATACTGCCCTCACCAGAAGTTGCTTAAATACTTGAATAATTAAATCAGCTCAATGTTGTTATACACTAGACAAGAATTATGAGATGCTGTGATCAGTTTATGATCTGTAATAAACAGAAACATCATCCACACAGCATGCGTTTTATTAACAGAATAAAATAAGATAAATACAATGGAAATTCCTCAAATTCATTTAAAATGAGGAGTTTCCATCAACTGCTATATTGCTGAGTGAAGGTCTCAACCAGTCAGCTGTTAGATCAGGGATCGTTTCCTGCATCATTGTGGCGTCAGAGCAAGTTAGGATCAAATCAGAAAGAAATCGAACGTGAGGTGATTGACTCTGCGTGGGTCTGGCTCATCTCGAACAAGCTTGATAGGTAAGTTTAGTGCTGCGTCCCAAATCGCACACTGTTTCTTTTTACTTTCAGTATAAACTACAGCTGTCCCCATTTAGTATGTAGTATTTCATCCAGTGTGCATGCAAATGGGACACAGAACTATGCCATAATACTGCACCTTTAACTTAGACCATCGCAGTCTGTAGTGCAAAATGAGCTGCTGTCTGTCTGTGTGCTCTGTGCAGCATAGCAGCGGGACAGAATTTCCAGAAAACCATGCTGACTTGCAGATGTAGTGGGACATTCAGGTACACAGCATTTGATATAGTACACACTGAATGTTTTTCTGTTTTCAAACTGCAGTGCGGTGATTCGCACTAAGTTGAAGGTGCTTTTCAGTTGGCGCATATGTCGAGTGTGTGGCTTCATTCAGCCACATGACTGATCCATATGGTCCTAATGGCAAACCATTGAATGAGCAAATGTCATAAAATGTACTTAATATTCAGCAGAGGAGCTAGCAGGTGATTGTAGGTACCATTTCTTCCACTGTTGCATCGTTATATCATCAGCAAATACAGACACATGAACTCTGATAGGTCAGACGTATCCATGCAACGCCTCCCACTTTATCCACTCCATTTAAGAGACATTCTCCCCCATCATTTTTCACCAGATCGTGCCTCGGCTGTTGCAAAAGAAGCAAATCCACTGAATTTCATTCTTTGTCACAATTACCCACACATAAACCTTGAAATTCCCATCTTTTTTGTCATCATTTACAAAAGATATTGGGCGAAAAGTTACGCGGTGCATTCACAGCCCTTTGGAATGTCTCGACTTTTTTTTTAGGCAAAGTTAAATACGAAATGAGCAGAATGTATTAGAATCTATCACTCAAATCAGTAAACATAATAATTGACAAGTATTCTTATTCTCACTTATGTTTGTGCACGTCAAGACAAGTTACTGTGTTTCTCCAGTAGATCAACATAAACGCCAAGTATGAACTCTTTTACCCTTTTCCTCCGAGCTGGTTCTAGTGCCAGCTCAGAGCCAGAGCCTGACTTAGCAACAGTTCTTTGTGTTTCCACCGCTTAAGCACCGGCTCCAGGTGCTAAAAACTGGTGCTTAGCAAGCACCAACCCTTCATTGGGCCATAGCTGAGCACCAAGTGCGTGGGGCGGGGTCATCATGACCAACAATCAACGGTAGAAAGGGACATGCAAATGGTAAGTTGTGTCCTTTTTCGCCAGGACGTCCCTGGTCCAGTCGCAGATGTATTGGAATGACTCCCAGGACACACGGAAGTTTTCACAAACAGCTACACATTGAAATCCAGTACAATTGTGTCCCACTAGCAGCACAATTGTGGATGTGCCCGGGCAACAGTTGCCCTCCGCCTCACAAACAGCCTTTAAACCATCCATAAAGATAAACATAGATATTATCATCAACTTATTGCCTTTGTTTAACTGCTATGTAATCCATGCAAGCGTAGTCATTTTACGGTGACGTAATGGCGTGGCTACAGCTTGGCTTTCTTGCCAACAAAATAGCAAACAGGTTCTTAGGAGGAACAACATTTGAACCAACTAAGCACCAGCAGTAGCACCAGCACTGAACTAGCACCTGGTTCTTCTTGGTGGAAAAGGGGTATTTCTAACTGTGTAGGTGTTACATACAATTTGTGTAATATCTGTTATATGGAACTGCACTCGTCTCACTGATCATTAATTTTAAGTCCTGGAAAAAAGGAATCTGCGAGGAATGAGCTTGCTTTCCAATTCTTTTTCATTTCACAAACATAAAAAAGTGGAATGAGGAGACCTTGGGTTTACTGAGTAAGTGACGGTGCACCTTGTTGTTGTTTTTTTTTTTAAAAAAAGGCCTCAGACATTTTTCCAGCTATAAAACAAAAACTCTTGACAGTCATTCCTGCCCTGTTTCTTCAAGCGGAAAACAAACCAGTCAACATACAGTAATCAGCAGCCGAAACAATTTACACACTGCAAATTAATTCATGCATACACACACACACAAACGGATTGACCTCTTACATTCCGAGAAACACCTCTGTAGACTTTGATCAGGAAATTGAATAAATACATAAACAGAAACCTGAGTCTGTGGTTTGGCATCTGACATGTTGAGGCAATAAAAATAGAGAAAGGGTTTCTTTGTTTGTGTGAAAATTTTAATTATGTTGCTTTGGGGGCATTTAACTGATGTAAACATGATAGAGACACAACTGTTACTTTGCATTGGCTTTCTGCTGCTTACAAATGCAGTTGTACATCTGTAACAGAAGATGTGCAACTTCTGAGTGGTAATAAGGAGACGTCCTAGTGTTGAGTGGTGATAATCATTATACGACTGATGTTGTGTTTGCATATAATTCATGGGAAGGAAGCACAGATCCTCACACACTAATGCATTTGGAGAATTAATTCACTACACCAATACTCCTCATGAAACTGTTTCCCTTTGCATGTGTCTGCAGAAAGTTGCTGTGGTCATATTTTAATAAGAATATAAAAACTCAGTGAATGTAACTTTCAGCTTTTTACTAGCACTTTAGTATGTAACAAGGGACCTTTGGAAAAAGTGACTTCAGAGCAATGTATTGAAAATTAAACATCAATAAAAAAAAGAACTGATCATATTAGCTCCTATTTTTTCTGGGCTGTTATGAAGTTGAACAGTGCCTTTTATTACCTACTGTTATTTTATGCCCCAAAAGAAATAGTGGTCACTCTGGCAACCGAGCAGCTGTACTGTGCACGTTCTCAAACAATGATCTGAGCTCTGTGAAAATTTGAACCACACATTGAGGCCTTTTATGATGTCTAATGGCGTGTGTCAAACTGTTGGGAATAGTGTGTGCTTTGCTCTATTTGTCATTTAACAATGTAAAGTATAAGGAGGAAAACCAAACGCACGCTGCAGCCTTGCAACAATTTCATTTCTCAGTACTCACGAACCAAAGTCCTGGCACTGTGTTGTGAACGGCCCTGATAATGCTTTGTTGGAAAGCACAAAACCCCCTGATTCAAAGGGTGTAAACCATTATAAGATACCAATACTACAGAAATAACAGCAGCAGCAGAAGTTCCCTTGTTTATAATAGAAGTGCATACGCAGCAGAAAGAAAGTTTCTCAGCTGTCCATGTCACCTAAAGGGACGCATACTTCTTAACTCACTATGGGTCCAACAATGAATATGCATCTTTTTGTCTTTTTTGGTGAAAAAGAATGGTAGAGAAGACTGATCAATATACACCGATCAGGCATAACATTCTGACCACCTGCCTAATATTGTGTTGGTCCCCCTTATGTGATGAAAAATGAACCATTGGGAATGGACAAGAGGACCTCTGAGGGTGTCCTATGGGGTCTGGAACCAAGACGTTGGCACTGGATCCTTTGGGTACTCTGGATTGTGCAGTGGGGCCTCTGTCAATCAAACTTGTTCCACTGCATCCTGTTGATGCTTGATCAGAATGGGGTGTAGGAAGTTTGGAGGTCAAATCAACATGTTGGGCCATTGTCATGTTCCTCAACATGTTCCTGATGGTTTAATGTTTTTTCCATGTGGTGGGGTGCATTTTCCTGCGGGGTTAGGCCAGTGACATTTGGGATTTCTATTTGCATGAGGGAGTGTGTTTGTTGTGAGACAATGTTTATTTGGGTGTCTAAGTCTGATCAACACGGATGTTAAAATCCAAGGTTTTCCATCAGAACACCACATAGTACCAATATGATTAATGTTATTCACTTCACCTGTCAGTGGTCATAATGTTGTGGCTGATCGTTGTACTTTAGGCTGTCCATATATCTTGTCCATATAGCCTTAACTTGCCAGTATGGTGTAAGAATGCTCTTGAAGTAACTTCATATAGCGTAGACTTTAAAAATACAGCACCAGTGTAGGTATGTATAGTCTCAGAAACCACATTTGCATGATTCCTCTGTGGGACCTAAACTTACCTCCATCATTTACCCAAGTAATGAGTCATACATAATTCATTGTGTATACTATCTCTTAAAATTGTCCTATCTAAGGTCTCCGCGTCTGACTGACCACATTGCATCAAGACAGAAGGAGTTGGACACTCCTTCTGTCTCCTGCTGAGGCTTTATGTCTGTTTTAAAAGAGACGTGATGCAAAGACATAGGTGGAAGCATTTCCACTCAAATACTATTGTTAATTATTACTGTAATTACTTTTTATTTTAAATGAGAAAGTTTGTCTTCATTAGGCACACCAGCCTGTGCCTGCATACTGAGCTTGCACTTCTGCCAAGGTTCATGAGGAACTCATTTTGTTACTCCTGATATTACCACTCCAGGACTTAAGAGGTTTCAAATGTCACCAAGTTTTTAATTGTACTTTGAATAAGTTCGAATTCACATCGACCTCACAACTCAGAGCTTCGGTGTTTGTATTGAAATAATCAGTCGGCGCAATCTCGGTATTAAATCTGCTGAATGTGAAAATCCATAAGTATTAAAGTGGACAAAAGCAGTTTACTTTGCAATGCAGTTTTCTACACAAAGTCTCATGATTCCATCACAGTGGAGCAGCTCTGTCAGTTTGCCCGCTGCTTTTGGCTGTACAAAAAGATGTTCTATTTCAGTGTGTCTGTGTGCTGTAATGAGGGTGAGAGGCTCTTTTTAAAGATACCATCTCTGCCAAGAGGTGCTGACACGCTGGAAATAGAAATTGTTACTGTAAGGGCACATTAATATGGACACTCGAATTACTATGTCGCTGTGTGGCTTCAACAATTACTGGCAAATTAGCATAAGAACAGAAATAGCTCAAATGTGCCCTGCTGTGCGCAGAGTTAAGAATAGTTTTGGCCGCAAACTCTGTTTATACTCTTGGAAAAAAGGGAAAATGACGAATTTCCATCTCATGAAGAAGAAAATCATTGAAATTCTACAATGAATTTTAGAGAACTGGCCCTTACTTCACTACCCAGCTACCAAAATACCACTTTATATTCTAAAGTCTCATCAAGGAGAAATATGTTAATAGCGCTGCGTAGTAGCACATTTTCTTTACCATGCATCTCATTACCATTCATTTGGTGCAGTTTTTCAAACAGTAAAGGACTACATACACAAGTCGTCTGTTAAAGGCTGTAATTAAGAAGTGCTCTGTGCGGCAAAGGAAACCCGGCGGACTGAGTGTTAGATCACTGTGATTAAGCGCTGAGTGCCATATGTCCAGAGACTACTGACCTTTGATCAGTTTATTAAGACTGTCCTCTAACCGCACTAGAGGCGAAACACCCAGCAAATTACTGAACAATTATCGCAAAGTCAGTCCAATGCATGCTTGAACAGTCCATATTATATCTCTAGTTATAGTGACAGACACATCATTCCCATGCCAATACTGAATACTGTACAGTTGGGCTTGTTGAGTGGTAATTAATACAAATGATGTATTTTGGAAAGACTTGCCTGGGAGTCCTTTTATCTGTAGGCTTCTGTAGATGGAACCATTTCCTATATAGGGGCGCCTGGAGAAACAACAGGCTTCCTAAATGTCTGGAGCCTTCAGTTGAGGGATGCTAGAGTTTCTGCGAAAGACAGAAGGGGGGGGTCTCTGGCAGACAAGGTTCCAGCAACGTGATCATCACCATGAGCAATCCATTTTGAAAGATTGATTAGCGGTATAGTAGCGGGCAGTCTATTAACAGCCCATAGAAATTCATTTTCATACAGTCAGACGGGGAGCTACGGAGGCTAAGAAGACCGAGGACCTGCGTGCCCGGAGACCCCTTGGGGGAGATGAGCCGACTGAGTCAGAAAGAGAGAAAACATTGGCTGGCAGTACAAAGAGGAGGCTGTTTGGAAAAAGGCGAGAGGGAAAGGGTAAGAGTGGGGCGCCGAGACGGGAGGAATGGAGAGATAGATGGAACAAATGGAGAGACAGAGGGAAGAGAGCAGAGAACGAGAGAATAGAAAAAATCAGTTCATTTTCTATATTTGTTTTTTTTTTTTTTTTTTTAACACATTCATCATTTCAGAGATCTATTAAAGCCAGGGTAGTTATCGCCGTGCTGTCTACCCACAACACAAACAAACAAACAAACACAATGTTACATGGGGGTTGGGGTGGGGTGGGGGGGAACACAGCCTTTTTGCAATTATCACAAAATTTTCATTATTACATATGGGAATACATTTGTGCTCATTAGCCTCTTCGTTAATTGAGGTCTGCAGTGAATACATTTTCTTAGCTTTGTGGAAATTCATCTGTTTTCATTTCCTCCTGGTTTCTGTCGGACTGCCGCCGCCGCAGCACTGCTGATGAAATCTAAAATTCAGACTGGACGGCAACAAAAGCCGATGTAGATGACTTAAAAATCCCCCCCCCCCAACATCTATTACATAATCAACGCTGTGGCATCTTTGGCACCTCCAGAAATGCCTTAATTCATGACTGTTTACAAGCTGACTGTTTACATGAAATGGCTTAAAGGCTTTCTCTCTCGTTTGCTTGTAGTAAATGAGTTGCCATCTGCTTTGGAGTCTCTATATCTTTTCCGACGCACGAACAACGGCCTCCACACACACACACACACACACACACACACATACAATCAATAGCTGAGCCACCAAAATGATTAACCCTCAGAAAGATGCTCCCAGAATCTGGTTCTAGATCCCAGTGCGTTATATTGCACAGGGAACAATCTAGTCATATGTCCCTCCATAACAGGGGAGAAAGTCTGTGTAATACCTCCCTTATGACTCCCTTATGTCCCTTATAAGTATTCACAGAGGATGCTTTTCCCTCTTTTTCTTTGCTTAATGTGAATCTCCCCAGAGCGATCCTGCCGGGTCTAGTCCAAAAAGGTTTACAAGCACTTTGCAAAAGAGGAGCTGCTTTATAGTTTGTGGATGCTGGTTTTTTTTTTTTTTTTTTGGCCATTGATTTTACCTCTTGGATTACTCCCCGTGGAAGATGATGTTATAAATCCAAGTATGCTTTAATAATGTACACCTCAAGGTGTCCCTGCAGTGTGAAACCAAAGAAATGGAGGACTGAGAGCGGCGTGTTGTCGCAATTCACTGTTGTCACCGGCGCTTAAATTCAGATCCGTTGACTGTAACTGTGAGAGGGATGTATTTTGTTTTATTTTCCCTGAGCCGGATGTTTTATTCAGCCTCGTCTGTTCATCCGACATTATAAAAAGATATTTATCTGAGAGGGACCGGCATGTATGTGAAAAGGGCAATTCATCCTGATGTGTAAAATTCGCCCACATACCCATGGGTATGCACAGGGTTGAATATCGATAGAATGGCAAGTATAAAGGGAACGTAAGCACTGTTAATAATTCATGTAGGCACACTCCATTAACTGTGCCACAGTATAGGCCTAAGGGCCATTTTAGAGTGGGATGGAGGAGAGAGGTTAGCTCCCTCCCCAGTGAGCTAAGTGCTGTGATCCCATGAATCTGTTGGGTTAGAATGTACCTGTAATTATGAGCACGAAGGAAAAAAAAAACTCAGATGTTTGGACAATAATGGCAGATTGCATTTGGCGAGAGCAATTTATTTTGCTTTTGTTTGATCTCTTTTAAGACTCTGTGGGATAATTTTTTTTTCATTATTATTTATACTTGATCTAAAAGAATTGCAAGCAGCAGCACCTGCAGTTCCAGGTGTCCATCTGCTGAGTGATTCACTCGACTGATTTATCAAGTCCAAATGCAAGTTTATTGAGTAGTGAGGGCTAATAAGTAAATAAATGTGGACTTTATAAAATGTTATATTTCTTATTTATTTATTTTAAAGGGTATTTTATTTCAGTTTGCTGTCAAATCCTAGTGCTTACCAAAAAAAAAAAAAAAAAAAATGTACAAACAGGGAAAGGATATCCACAATTAAAAGTGCTATTAAGTGAATTTGCTAGACTAGTAGTGGGATGTTAGAGGAAGCAGCTTCATAAATAGTCTGATGGTCACAAAAAATACCTGTAGTATTGCTGCTTATTCTATCCAAGCTGACACTTTCATAAATGTTGTTTGATGCCATCACATGCAGCACAATAACCAATAAACTACAGTACTGTACCTTTCCTATTCCGTTTCCTTTCAAGCCTTCATATTATTTGTCAAAAGCCCCCAGTTGACCTAATTGGCTTGCTGCCCTGCATCTAGCCAGCTTTATTGATTTATGCCTCCAGCTTCTACTGCACCTAATCATTTAGAAATTCTAATTTTCGGGCAGAAAGTCAGCATCTTGACATGCTGTGTTCCTGTGCATGTCTCATAGCGCTGTAGCAACATGGGCCTGAGCAGCCCTCAGTCTCCGGGAAGTGTTGTGTTAGCTTCAGAACACCACGGGCCCCAGAGTGAATGTCGAGAAAATAGCCAGCAGCGACCCCCGGCTCTCCCAAGCTGGAACTCATTGCCCCCTACACCCTTGGCTGGGTGAGCTGCACAGTACAAGGCTTGTCTCTGGCCGACCTCGACGAGTACTCTATTTCCAGATCTACTGGCCCAGATGATGGCTTTTTCCACATCAATGGACACAGTCACAAATATAGCAATCCAAAAGGTGGAAGCAGCAGCAGCGGTGGTGGAGGCAGCTCGAAGTGGAGAGGAAAGGGAAAAAGGACGAGAGATGCAAGTAGTGGCAGTAGGAGTACTGCATAGGAGGAGTGAGTCACCCTCAGCAAGGGCTCTCCATCTGGTCAGCCCATTACATTTTATCTTGTCTCGGTGTAAATATCCACACCATCATGCACCGCGCAGTTCAGCAAACATTTCTCTATTAATCTTACAGAAAGAGAATAGGGACTGTATGTAATGGATGCTTACACTGTAATGATCTCTGTGACCCTGCTGAGACAGAAAACCTTCTGTCACTAAAACGCTCTCCGGCGTTTTTTCTATTCAGTCGTTTCATGAAGAGAATATTTATACAGCGTATTGTTTGGTCCACTATCATTTGGTTGCACTGGAGCTGTCTGTAAAAGAACAATAGACTGAACTGGGCATTTATTTTTCCCACTTTTAGGCACCAGTTTAAAAGCGTTCAGTAACAAGACATGGAATAAACAATGAAGTCGGCTGTGACCTTGTAGCAACCAATAATGTAATACCATTGAACCAATAACGTAATAAGTTATTGGCTGTTTATTACGCTAATGGTCTAGCATTAAAAAAAATCCTTTAAGAATACAATAACTGCAGCCAATAGTATAATAATACATGCATAGGACTGTATTTCTTGGAAATAAAAGATATTTTTGCAGTTTTTGTTCAGTTTGCTCATCAAAAAATAGGTATAATGGATTAATGTGTCAAAGATACGTCCCATGTAGCTCTCACTCTCCTTAATTATGGTTGCAAGAGTCAATTTGAGAATTATTTGTCGCACAAAATCTTTATTTAGAATATTGTTTATTTACTTAGATGTGTAAATTCATCTTTTCGTGTCAGTGTATCTGTTGGATGTTGCATTGTCAAATTAATTTACCACATTTTTTTACTTGGAAAAACTTACTTCCTCACTTGAAACTGTATTTAAATAACTGGACTGGCACTATGATGGCACTTAACTCCAGTATGCAACACAGATCATGAACGCTCTATTGGCAAGTGATTACATCATTGCCTTTATTACATTCAAAATGGCCAAAATTATTGCGTTATTGGTTGCTACGGACCTCAATTTGTCATGAAGTACTACTTGCATCACAAGTAAAAAATGTGCAGGTACACAAAGTAAAGTCAGGTGTATAAAGAATGTATTATTTTTGTCTACAGTAATATACTTAAAAGGATGCAAATGCTAGGAATCCTCTGGTCATTTATTATTGCAGTCAAAGTTGGAATATTGGGGCTTTCAGATGCTAAATGTATTCATACAATAAAGAAACTTCACAAAACTATTCGTAACCATTGACCATGAAATAATCTGCTCTTAAAAGACGGTAAATGCTCACATGCAGTTTTTCCAAAGACCACACCACTCAATACCTCGACAGCACTTATTGTAAGAGGAAAAGTCTGATCCTCCATAACTCCAAGTCAAAATCAGACACCTATTCTAGTCTAAATTTCAACCTTCGTTTAGCACCTTGTTTTCCCAAAATGACCAAATAAATGTTTTCATTATGTTTAATCTGACAAAAACAGGAAATATATACAAATGAAGACCATCAATAAATATTTCTTACATTTTAACCTTTATTGATCCTCTTGGGGAAATTCTTTCTCTGCATTTGACCCATCGTATTCATACTTAGCCTTAAATATACATACTAGGAACAGTGGGCTGTCATGGTGCAGCCCAGGTAGCAGTCAGGGGGTTAAGGGCCTTGATCAAGGGCCCACAGTGGTGGTGACTGGGGTAAACAGTCGCTCTCACTTTCCCACCTCAACCCCTTGCCAGTCCGAGTGCTCGAACCGGCGACACAGTGGTTACAAGTTCGCTTCACAAACCACTAGGCCACCACTGCCATTGCCATTGTTTCCTGTCAAAGTGGTAGAACAAGTCACAAGCTAACTCTAAATCAAGGAGCCCATGAAGTGAGATTTTGAAGGCATTTGATGTTGCTGTTTTTTCTTATGCTGAGAATTTGTGGTTGACACGGATTACAGGAGCGGTGCCCTTGGAATGAACAACAAACAACTGCATGGTCTGGTCCAACTATTAAGCAAGCACACCGCTAAGCTATCCTAGGGAACCATAGGCCAACTTGCTGGAAAGCAGCATATTTGGCCGGTTGTCAGATATCCAGGAAGACCAATGTCAGATGTACAAGGTAAAATTCTAAAGCCCCAAGCAAACATCAATTAAACGGTATGAGAGATAGGTCGTGTGGAAGACAAAAAGAGATCATGAAAAAACATCTCTATTTTGTACTTTCAGAATCCATTGTTAATGTTCTGTATGTCTTACATCACTCCTGGCAAGCGAGAAGTTATTGACAACGGCAGAAGCTGGAGCAGTAATTGAATTATATATGGGCGAGTACGCCTCCCTGTCTGAACCTAGGCGGTGAACTCCACGTGTGAGTCCCTCTGGAGATGCTCCAGTCCGGTGGTCCCGCCCGCTGGTGTTCCTGCTGGGCGATGTATTCCCTTCACAAAACTCAGCAAAAGGGCTACATCACCCGGGGGACTGAGATCCACACTTAAAAAGACTTTTGCTGGGGGAAAAAGGTTAACTCCTAACCAAAAAAAACCACAAAATAACTCGATCTGGTGCTGTCGCGTGTGGGATAATTAATTTCACGGCATCTCTCAAGTAGTCTTAAAAATCCCTCTGACACAGAGGAAACATCCACTGATTATAGCCCATGCTGTAGTTATTTTAAGTCTACTAATTAATATGATAAGCATCAGATTAATTGACTTGAAATAAAGGCAAATGTGAAGTGAAGGAAATTAAAATACTTACTGTCATCCATTGTAATCAAACGTTTTTTGAGGCAGCGCTGCATAATTTAAACATCTGCCTGACACCATCTAAGGCATCAGTAAATCTCCAGGGTAAACTTGGAATCAAGTGTTTTCATCAAAAATGACGACTTTAATATCATTTTATTTAAGGCGCCAGCAATATAAGTAAAAATACTGTTTGCTTTAATTTTGTTTGTAATCTACCCTTCAGTGCTTAAATTGTATGTACACCGATCAGGCACAACATTATGACCACTGACAGGTGAAGTGAATAACACTGATCATATTGGTACTATGTGGTGTTCTGATGGAAAACCTTGGATTTTAACATCCATGTTGATGAGACTTAGACACCCAAATAAACATTGTCACACAACAAGAACACTCCCTCATGCAAATGGAAATCCCAAATGTCACTGGCCTACCCCTGCAGGAAAATGCAGCCCACCACATGGAAAAAACATCAAACCATCAGGAACATGTTGAGGAACATGACAATGGTCCAACATGTTGATTTGACCTCCAAACTTCCTACACCCCATTGTGATCAAGCATCAACAGGATGCGGTGGAACAAGTTTGATGGACAGAGGCCCCACTGCACAAGCCAGAGTACCCAAAGGATCCAGTGCTAACATCCTGGTTCCAGACCCCATAGGACACCCTGAGAGGTCCTCTTGTCCATGCCCAATGGTTCATTTTTGATCACACAAGGGGGACCAACACACTATTAGGCAGGTGGTCATAATGTTATGTCTGATCAGTGTACATGTGCTGTATGTACAAGTATTGCATTCCTAGGCATGTATTTTGAATTAGCAATAGTATATGTTTGGGGAAAATGTATTGTAGTGCAGTTACCAAATGGCCACTGTTGATTATTCCTTCAGTATCTGTGTGAGTCATTTCAAGGACCAGAGGGATCAATGTTCAGAAATGGAATAAAGTATACATAATTATGTCTTCATTGGCATATAATTAACGCAACTATGACTCATTGTGTTCGTTTGCTAAGAAAGAGCCCTTCATATCTATAGAGGGAGCGAGTCCTATGCACGGTGCACGTCATGTGTTTACATTATGACTTACAGTGGCCCAGGGCAGACAAACCAAATACTGTCTGGTTACATTGAAACAATGGTCACTGCGGGTTCTCCTGCATTGTTGGAAAGGATAAAGCTGAGGGGGAATGGGTATTCACTTGTCTGCAATATGCAACCTCACTGCAAGAAGCTGCTAAATGTGATACAATGGGTCTTTAAAGTAATGTTAAAGGTCATGTAGCAGCCAATAACGAAATAATTTTCACCATTTTAAATATAATAAAGCCAATAACGTCATAACTTGCCAATAATGTTATAAAGTTTTTGAGCCAATTTAACGTGCATAATACTCCTCAGGGTTTGTTTTTACATTTGTAAATGAGTATTCATGTTCTATGTTATACATTGGAGTTAAGTGTTATTATGGTGCCAGTCCAGTTATTTGAATGCAGTTTTAAATGAGGACTGAATCATTTTCCTTGAGAAATGATTGAAAAACGTTTTCATGAAATGTTTTCCGAGAAAAAAAAAAAAGTGGGAAATTCACTTGACAATGCAACATCCAACAAAGACAATTACACGAAATGATGAATTTACATATTTGAGCAAATAAACAATATTCTAAACAAAGATTTCGTACAACAAATAGCTGCCAAATTATTATTATGGCTTACAACCATAGTTAAGGAGCGTAAGAACTACATGGACGTATCCTCGATAAATGAATATAATGACTTTGCCATCCACTAGACCTAGTTTTGATGAGCAAATTGCACAAAAACTGCAAAACATCTTTTATTTTAAAGTATTTTTTTTGCCATTTTGCCTCCAGACTGACCAACCAAAGAAGCTACTGGGCAGCAGTGGGGGACTGCATGGGGCTGAGCCTCTCACGATGATGCTCGCACAGGTGAGTGCAACAACACGCCCACAGTCCGCTGTAACTCAGCATCCAGAGGAGACTGTAAACAACCCCTGCACTGCCAAGCAACGTAGCATTTTGAATGTGCACTGAACTGTGTGCAATGTGTGCGTTAGTGGCTGTGGAGTTTATAGTGTTTGTTCATTGTCTGCTGTAGTGCTGCTTTATCCTGCTGTTACTCTGTAAAAAAAAAAAAAAGTGGCTGGTTATTTGATTTACTCAGCTTAATGTTGCTGCATAAAGTTTGTGGATAACCATGGTTTGCTGTTGATCATTTTTATTTAGTCGTTTGAGCTTAATCCTCTTTTCTGGTTAATTGTGGTAGCGCTACAGGAAGGCTGCTTTACAACATCACTTGAAGCTGAAAATCATTTGTATGGGCTGTTTGCATGCAAGTCACTTATTGTTCCTTTGGACTTAAAGTCACCATTTCCATGAGGACAGCTTACATGCAATAATGGCTCATCAGCATCACTGTTTCTTACCATTTAATTATCATTTTGCAGTCTTCAGAGGAAATATTTCTAGTTATATAAGCAAGGGAAAAACTTGTGGAACAGAGTTGCTTGTTTTCAACTTTTATGTCTTCTGCTTTGTTTGTTCCAACAGAATGTTCAACACAATCTGTCACTGAAAGCACTTTTTTTCTTCTCCTTAATTCTAAGCAAACAGATGTTGATTGTTGCTCGGAATTCAAATCTGACTCCTTATTACTTCTTCATTTGAGTTCAAATATGCAAAATCTTTAAGAGAAAATCTCTGTGTGTGTGTGTTCATGTATATATGCATACGTTATATATTCATGTCTGTGGTACATGTAGCCTGGAGCTACGTATGAAGTTGCTGGAGTGAAACTTGGGTCGTGGCAGCCCACACTCACATGCATGCGAGTTGCTGCAGTTGTGTCTTGTGAAGCGGCTTACTATGCATACAAATATTGTATGTATGAAAGTACTGATATGGAGCTACTGAACCAAAACCATAGCTGTGTGTCGGTTGAGGGAATGCTAATAAAGAGCTAGCGGGTATGCAGAAAAGAATTAATGGTTTCATATGTTTGTGAGTTGAGAGCAAAGTGTACACAGCGGACAATCTGGACATTACTTCCCAAATGTAAATCTGGATGAACCCAGCTCCCATCGGCAACTCACCCACACACTTCTGTTGTCTTTATATAACCAACATCTTCTGCTATTGTGATTAAAAAGAAATTAATTCAATTAGGACACATTTATAAGCCACTTCCACAGAGCTACCACTAACTGCAGTTAATTAATTTACCTACTGTGTACTTATTCAGTAAGGATAAATGGAACAGGCCTCATTGTCATTAATTAGCAAGAGCAATGCAATGTGGAAACAGTTTATAAAGTCAATAGATTGCAATTATTTAACAGTCTTGTATCCTTAAGATGGAATGATGCCAAGTTGCACCTTATTCTACATCGATGAGCGTCTATTCTCATTACATACACATAAGGCATCTATTTGGATCAGTCGCGCCTGACCATTGCAGCCATTATCTGATATTGCCGTCAGTGTGCTGATGATGTGCCAACTATGGCTGGGGGGAAAAATAATTAAATTAATCAAGCATCCTCTCCTGCTTTTATCGTGAAGGCTGATATTTTGTCTTAAACTATTCCTGGATCACTACCCCCCTTCTCTAGTCCGTGATGGATTACATCGCCATTGTTTGGCTAAGACACAGTCTTTAAAAGACTTAAGATAGATAAGATGAAATCCATTATTGTCGGCCAAGAGGAAATTTGTTTATACAGCGCGCAGTCTTCATGGAAATATTAAAGAGCAGTAATATAAGACACTGACAGTTCACAGCACATGCACACATATAGTCCGAGAGATGCTTTCAAAGACAGACGGGGTGTAGCAGGAAGGTTAAAATAGGGAGATGAAGTCGTGCCACAGTTTCTTATGAAAAGCTAAACCACCACATCGACACGTTGCCAGTTTATTAGGTGCACTTGTACCAAAGCCCGTACAATGAATCCCACCTTTGTGACAGTGTCAGTTCAGTTCAACTTGGTTGCAATTTTAAGCATTTTACTGGGAGCATTGCGTTGCATTTCTCCAGATGTGATATACACTGATCAGGTATAACATTATGACCACCTGCCTAATATTGTGTTGGTCCTCCTTATGTGCTCAAAAATGCTCAGAACCATTGGATATGGACAAGACGAACTCTCAGGGTGTCCTATGGGGTCTGGAACCAGGACGTTGGCACTGGATCCTTTGGGTACTCTGGCTTGTGCAGTGGGGCCTCTGTCAATCCAACTTGTTCCACCGCATCCTGTTGATTCTTGATCACAATGGGATTTAGGATGTTTGGAGGTCAAGTCAACATGTCGGGCCATTGTCGTGTTCCTCAACATGTTCCTGATGTTGTTTCCATGTGGTGGGGTGTATTTTCCTGCAGGGGTAGGCCAGTGACATTTGGGATTTCCATTTGCATGAGGGAGTTTGCTTGTTGTGGGACAGTGTTTATTTGGGTGTCTAAGTCTCATCAACATGGATGTTAAAATCCAAGGTTTTCTATCAGAACACCACATAGTACCAATAAGATCAATGTTATTCCCTTCACCTGTCAGTGGTTTTAATGTTGTGGCTGATCGCTGTACACAGTGGGACAAGAGCTGTCTGACTAAACTGATTTTTTTTAGGTTTGTTGCAGTTGTGTACAACAGTGTAATGTAATCCTTATATCTAAAAAGAAGTAACATTATGTGGCATGAATGAATGCAAAAATGGACTCTATAGGAAGGGAAAAGAGGAGATGAATCACTTGACAAGAGGGTGAGACTGTTTGACTAGGCACCATTTCTCTGCTGAGATCTGGCTCCGAGCACTAATATTTTCTGTTTTACATTAATCCCTGTTTGGCAGTCACCTTTGTGGAGCAAGCTTATTTGTTAGCATCTCCAAAAACAGCACTGGCACTCCTTACATCAACACACTCCAAGGTTTGTATTGAGAGACATTAGTGAAACAGTGAAAAGAGAGAGAGAGAGAGGCAGAGAGAATCACAGCCAAGGAGACGGAAAAAAAAAAAGATCTACAATGAAAAATAACTCCAAAACCAACACATCGAGAGGCTTGGCAATCACAGCGGGGGTTTTGCAGGCATCACAGACAACAGATTCGCAAACAACACTCTGGTCTGGAATAGTGTCACCCCATGATTGATTCACCCAAGCCGACTGATAAGTTTTCTGGGGTAGGCAATCTGTGAAGAAACGAATCAGTTGAGGTGAAAGAAAAACAATGTTTGAACCTGATGCATGGCAGCCAATACTTTGACGAGTAACATTTGCTCAGGGGTCAGTCACCTTGGAAAGGCAATCTGTGGGGAACAGCACTGCTGACTATACTGTAAAGTAACTGCTCTTACCTCAGGGCTTCCTTTTTTCAGTGGCTTCCCAAATAGGTTGCTGCTGACACGGATCCTCTTTGTTTGCTTGTATTTTAATGCCTCTTTTGGAACATCACCATCTCGGATGCAGCCTGATTTTTACTGGCAATTTATTACTTGTTTGTTAATTTTCCGACCGAAAGATGTGTTACAGTCCCAGTAAGGATTACCATGTTTCACAAATAAACGCTTTAATACCTTATTGCTATTATTTGCTCAGTCTAAATTGAATTTCCAGTGCTTTCATTGAGTCAGCCTGCCGCATATGACTTCATCACCAAAACCAGAGGCTTTGGCCTACTTTATCCAGCTCTGCATGTGAAATTTCCCCTGGTTATTTCACACACAGCCCTGACCAGTCAGAGTCCAACTGTTTGAGACTATTTATGGGGCAGCGTGGGCAGGTTTGTGATCCAATAATCCATCCCTAGCAACATTCATCATCACCTTTTAAAAAGAAGCCGATGTCTGTCTACCGGATGCCACATACAGACATGCATACTCCCTGCTCCAATGGGAACCAAATTAGGACCAGACTAATGGGGCGTGTAGGAGCGAGAGGAATTTTACTTCTTTATTTATCACCCTAAATCCAGTGGCAGTGCTGAGAAAGAGCACCACTCAGTTTTCCAAGACTCAATCTCAGTTCCAGGCAGCGACGACAGCGGCAGTCACACATGAAGAGATCTGAATATCACAGTCTTCAAACACAGGAAATGCAGATTGTCCCACAAACAAATACTCACAATTAGCAGACAGGAAATGTTGGCAGGGGATGTTAGGGCGTTCTTGCTCATTACAGGAGGAGGGTGACAAGGCTAGGTGAGTGGAGACAGGCATGGCGGGATAAGTGAACTGAAAGGGGACAGAGGATGGACCGGGAGATGAGTTGGGTAGGGGGGCACCAACACTGATTTATTCAGAAGCTCATTAGTGGAGACAGGCCGGGGCACAGGGGAACACCGAGTTCACCCTCATTGGGGCTCATTACACACTGGCAGGGAACTGACCCAGCCGGGGCCAAAGTGGCACTCATCAGGGTAACACTGACTACCTTTACTCAGACAGAACCAGATCTGGCTTCATCGTACATGGTCTCTGGGAAGTGTCATCTTTCTCCCTGTCTCTCTGACACGCACATTCTGTTGACTTCTCTCAGTCATTAACGTTCTGTCTGCCTCTCTGTGGGTTGACTGGCATTCAGCGGCGCACTGTGATCCTCCTATGTAAACATCACACAGGATGAACTTAAATACATGAGGCTGCGCTGGCACAGTTGCTGGCATGGGGTCCTACATCATGTAGAGGAACTGCAGAGTGCGAATAAATTACCTTTTACCAAAGAAGGCACTAGGGTATTGGCTTAAGGGGGAGAGACTTTTTTTTTTTTAAGTGCATTGTGTTTGTTGTTGGCACAAATATAGCTGCAGTTCAGGAAACGGGTTGAGAGACAGCCCATGGGCCTTTTGTCCTAGAATTCATGTGTGAGTGATCACCGCATCCATAGCGACACACTGTGTACCTCAACAATAGCATTGGCTGTGTGGCTAAAAGGGAGCCAATTACGATGGGGTTGGGGTATCTTGCTGATGGGAGGCGAGCCAATTAAGCTGACAGAGCTAAGAGTGCTGTGTATGGAGAGAAACTGGCAGGGCGTGCTTGCCTCGGGAGCCACACAGAACCAATGGGGGGCTTGCGCTCACTTTAGCCCACTCACAAGCCCTGCTGGGGTGTGAAGTGACATCACACAGCTCCAAAAGAGAACTCCTTTAGAGCTGCGGCGGGAAAAAAAAAAAAAAAACAGTCGCGGTGCAGCTGTGAGTCCTATGCAATTTTGTTTCTCTCTCTCTCCCCCTCTCATATCTGTCAGCTGTCCTTCAGATTGATTCAAGATCAGCCACGAGCCATTAATTAGCTGGATACGGAGTCCTGTTAAACAAAAGCACCTTGTCTTCTTCCTCTCATCTCATCACCGGAGTTATGTGAGATGTTTCCAGGGATGTCTCATCGTCAGATCTATTATTCATCGGGGATTTTTTTTCCCCCCTTTTCTAATGCCATGATAGGACTCAAGTGAAATAGAAATTAAAATTAAACTATCATTAGATGGAAATAGATCACAAGTTAAAGAGATGATGAGGAAATGGCAAAAAAAAAAAAGAGTAAGAGTGGGAGTGAGAGTGATGCTGAGCGAGGGAGAGGGGAGGTGAGACGGAGTGAGTTACATGTGCGAGCGTGCGTTGAAGAGGGGATAGATATTTTAGAGAGGCGAGAGGGGAGGGATAGGTGCCGGCCAAGACGGAATTACCAGTCGTTTAGACACTGGTCATAAAACATGAAGCTGGAATTTGAAAAAAAAGCCCCAGCTTTGAAGATTACTGCTCAGTTTCTGCCATACATCCTTTAATTAATTAGAACCCCTAAAAGTAGGAATGGGGGATTAACAGTGATGCACACATGCTTGGACAGGCTTTTCTTCTTCTTCATCTTAGCTTTTCATGCATCTAATCCCTGACGTCAGAATTCACGGATCAGTCTAAATTAACTCTTCGGCTCATGAATGATTTATTATTCTTTCAGAGTTTGTCAACAGGAAATGTCTAATCAATTCCCAGCTCATTTTCTATTCGCATGTTTTCCAGCTTTCCCCACTTTCTAACCTTTATATTAGAGAAAATTATGAGTTACAGCATAATTTCAATTTTGCAAAGAGCACATGCACGCACGCACGCAAAAAAAAAATCTATAAGATGAATGGAGCGAGCTAGACTTGCAAGTTTTCAGCTCAAGGTCAGTCAAATTGCTGACTGGTGTCTGAAATTAATGACAAGTAATTTGCAGGGTCTGACATCAGATCTCTTGGAAGCTTAGATGCTCGGAATGAGAATGTGGAGCGAAAAAATGGGCTAATTTCTTCTTACGCAAGTCTGCGAGGTGAAGGTGAAGGGTAAAAAGTTCTGCATCTTTCATTTTCTCTCAGGCGGCCATTCCTTCCTCTTCATCTAACAGTCCTACTTCAGGTGCAGGGATTTAATAAGCAGATGCCTGGGAAGCTGCGGATCAGTGTTGGCTGAAAAGATGACTTGGATTTTCTGTAACCAAATGCCAGCTCGGTGTGCACTGGCTCTGCGTTCACTCTGGTGAGCTTTCTCGGAACACATCAGCGCACCACTATAGCGAGATTGATGGCTATAATGAGAGAAGGTTCTGGCCTGAATGGTGGGTCGTCCCCGTTGGAGGCTGTCCTTCGCGGAAAAGGCTGCAGAAATGCTGCTTTCACTTCAGAAGGGGAGCGGTAGCTTGACGGCGCAGTCCAACCTGCAGCAAGACGAGGCCATGAATACCACCTGGAATGGAGGCGCTACTTTGTTCCGTTATAATGGGCAAAAGAGAGAACAAAATGTAGACAAAGAAAAATTAAAAAACATGGATGTCCCAAATCCTCCTGTGGTAATTCGAGGCTGCCTTGACTCTATTTCACTCAAAAAGCAGAAGCAGCACAGCAGCCACAACACCATCTTAACCCCACATGACTGAGGACCTCAGGGCACAGCAGGGTGGGCTTTTTGCATTTTTTGTACCAACTTGGCAGCGTTCCTACATCATCAGCACACGGAACATGGGGAACAGTCCCATTGTTACTGTACCACATAGAATTTGAGCTGCGACTTGTTCTAGGCTCTTAGAGTTGCATGATGAAGGAGTGTCGGCCGACTGTGACGACTATACATACCTTTGTCATCTTATGATTGGGCCACTACTTTTTTGTTGCTGTCACTAAAGGAAATGTGGTTGAGAATGGATTGAACACTGCTATTTTATAGGGACGCCCATTGTGTTAAACAGGGCAAGAAAAGCAAATTTACAGGGTGTGGATATGTAAAGGCACCTGGCGAAGTCTAAAGCTCTGTTTGGGAGTGAAGTCTGTGTGATATAAACCCTCTACTAGAAAGGTTACTGCATGCATGAGTGTGCAGTAATGCCCTGCTCCACATTTATAATGTTGTAAAACATGCAACTGCTCAGTGCATCTGCAGTGTTAGATGCTGAGCAGTTGCACTGTAACAGTTGAAAGTTAAGCGTCTCACTAAGGTGCAGACATGTACACTGATCAGGTATAACATCATGAGCACCTGCCTAATATTGTGTTGGTCCCCCTTATGTGCTCAAAAATGCTTGGAACCATTGGGGATGGACAACAGGACCTCTCAGGGTGTCCTATGGGATCTGGAACCAGGATGTTGCCACTGGATCCTTTGGGTACTCTGGCTTGTGCAGTGGGGCCTCTGTCAGTCAAACTTGTTCCACTGCATCCTGTTGATGCTTGATCAGAATGGGGTGTAGGAAGTTTGGAGGTCAAATCAACATGTCGGGCCATTGTCATGTTCTTCTACATGTTCCTGATTGGTTGATGTTGTTGCCATGTGGTGGGGTGCATTTACCTGCAGGTGTAGGTCAGTGACATTTGGGATTTCCATTTGCATGAGGGAGTGTGCTTGTTGTGGGACAATGTTTATTTGGGTGTCTAAGTCGGATCAACACAGATGGAAAAATCCAAGGTTTTCCATCAGAACACCACATAGTACCAATATGATCAATGTTATTCACTTCACCTATCAGTGGTCATAATGTTGTGATGCGTGTACCTGATCAGAAAGTGTGAGATGCTCATATTACTGATTGGCTTGACTGACAAGAGCTTCTATTTTGGATATTCAAATTTTGTAATTTTCCAGTTCTGGTCTCAAACCCACCTAACTAATCTTCCATTTTTTTTTCTTTATTTTTGTCATTCGGCCAGCCACCTTGTTTAAAGCATGAGTTATTCTTATTTTGCCACCAGTGCCTCACAATGCTTATTTGTACCCTAAGAGCTTAGAGCAAATCGGGCTCCCAAAACTGCCAACTGTTGTATCCAACACAGAGCGTGAGCTGTCACCCACAATCACATGTGCCACAGGACACCTGCCAGAGAGAGATTGAGAGACAATGAACTGAAAGCTGCAGAACCCAGACAATGTTTTTTTTAAAATGCAAAACATATTCTTTTTTAAAACTTTAAAACCAAACCATCAGTTAACTTTTTTCTTTATACGATAAATGGAAGATATATATGAAAATGCTATTATAGAACCATCCTGCAATAATTTCAAAGGCGTAGCAACGGTGGAGGAATGCCCTCCCAATTTTTTGGAGAATTTGGACAGTGTGGAAAGTCAGATAAGCAATCAAGGTGCGTTCTGGTTTGAGAATGACTGAAATTTGACAAAGCGGAGAAGAGAGACGTTTTATCAGAAAATAGAAAAATGCTTGAGTCCCTGAGTGCTGCTGGACTCTCAGTCAAAGATTGCGCTAAAAGGTATCTCATCTATTTTTCTTTTCTATTTTTTATTTTTTTTCCAGGGCATGGATTTTTCCTCACCATCTTTCCCCACCAACTTAATTGCTCCACTGTGGGCAACATTGTTAGAATGGACTGTAGCAGACCGAGCAACACAAGTGGTCATCATACATTACACACCTTTCACACTCTTTCTCTTAACAAGAAGGGCCAAGTGTAGCAGGTATTACGCCTTAGCATCGCTGTCTTTGTTCCGGCTGCTGTTCCTCAAAACTAGTCGTGATTTAATGCAAGTTAATTTATGGCTGGGATTGCAGCAATTGCCTTCCAGCGTATTTACAGTCATATAAATTATATAATATATCCTGTATAGCTGTTTTCCATTTTTCACTCTTAATGTTTGCACCCCCCATAATTCTGGGACTTATATTGTGAAACTGCACTTGTGGACTCCACCAGTGTGTGTCACCAGATCAGCCAAGGCAGGAACCTTAAGGATTATACCCTAAAAATCGCCTGAAAACAATGAAATAGTCCTGCTCGTATGAGTGGACAGCTATTCCTGCTTGCTGTCGTCAAGGAGAAAACAGCGAGCCAGACACACGGTCTAAGGACCTCAGTTGCGTCACCTACTTGAGACAGACACTTTCAGATTCAGACAGCTTCTGTTTGCATCCCCATCCATGCATCTTTATTTATTTATTCGTTTGCAGGTAAAGTCAGAACAAATCAAAAGTAGAACTCTAGTTATGCTGACTTTTGTTGCATAACTCCACTTATCTTATGTCATTGTTTAATTGCCTGAAATGTGCATAACAAAGCACAATTGATTTTTTTTTTTTTACTTCCAAGAACTTTTTCTTCATTTTTTCTTTGTTAACTTTTTGGCCCATTCTTTGCAAGAGTTCAGATGATCAATGGGCACCCCAGCAGGACCCGAGTCGCCATGGATCCTTCCCTGTTCTGTGCTTGCCAAGCCCAGTCAACCCAGTCCCGTTGTAATCGCGCAGTGCCGTGGGTAATTTCTTAGAGAGCACGCTACAGTAAAATCAAAGCAATTACTCAAAATACCCTCCATCCAACCGAAGTGTCATCCACTATAAGGCTTTAATACTGCTGCAGTTTCCGAACAGTGAGGAAAAGAAAAGAATAAAGGCTCTTGAGTGGGGGAAAAAAATATGATCAAAAAAAAAGTTTTTCGACTTCTTCCACAAATGTACCCCAAAGCACACTGACCTTTTATTTACGAGCACGTAATCTAGTGGATCAGGCCGTGCATTTCTAACATTTCCTCCAGTCGCAGTGGGGCTGAACAAGATTAAATTGAAAGCTAATAAGACATGATTCAGTGTACAGTCATCACATTTTCCTCTATTCATTGTCAAGCCAATTTGGCATCCGTAGTTTTGCGTGGCAATTTCTGTCTCGCATCCATCACCGGTTCATCCCAATCCTAGGCAACCATCAAGGGACGGCTCTAATTCGCTGGTCTAATTAAAAGATAATGGTCAGCATTCACCGATGTCAATGAGGTTCATGTGCACACCTTAATCACAAGATAACTACTTAGATGCAGTCGGGGGACGTTGACGGGGCTGCTTCTCGTTCGGTCTCTGCTTGCTGTCCATTACGGAGTTAAAAAATAATGAACGGTGGAGCATCATGTCAAGGACAAAAACATGGACCAGACCATGTCCATTAGACTGATTTTTTTTAAAAACAGAGAAGAAAAAACACCAGTAATAAGACACTATAAAGTACACTTGAAACTATATAGAGTGCTGTGTACTGGCAATAGAGTGATAAACAACATCAGCCCTTTCAATGCACCAAAGGTCATACAGCAGCAAATTTTCCATGGCAACTACTAGTCCTCAAAGTCTAACGTAGAGAGGTTTGTGCTGACTTTGTTCTCTAAACAATGAATTAAGTTATGCAGCTGCCTGCCTCCCACATATTTGCCCTGCTTGACTAAGCCGCCAGTCATCATGACCAGTTAAAAAAAAAAAAACAAAAGCAAAATAATTTTTCTGTTCCATCACTGTCAACGGTACTAAATGCATACCTTTCTAATTACACAAACCTTTACTTCACACCAGTGAACTATACAGTCAGAATTAACAGCTTGCCTCCGAGGCAAGAGGAGGACTTCATTCTGATGACCAAGTGAGGTGACCATTAGCCCAAGGCCGACTCTCAGATTTGTACTGTTGTTGCATGAACTTTGCGGGAGGGGAGGAAAAACAGGAAATTGCTTGGAAATGTCACCTATTCCACGGCGCTGTGTCTCGCAGAGAAAAGTTTGACAATGGCCATATGCTATTTCAGGCATGTCACAGACATCAGGCCTCACCTCCAGCAGCCTTTCAATAAGCAATCACGCTGTTTCTCCAGGCAGCTGTTTTCCTCCTTTCTCTTTCTTTGATAGTTCTGTCAGTCATTCGAGCAGCACGAGGCGAGATGATTTTCCACATGCTTTTTGCCTTCGGGGGTCAAATGAAAGGGTCAGTCAGAACTCCGCATTGCTTTGGAAAACGCATCACATAATCATAATTACACAGGCAAAGGAGGACCGCAGCTAGCATTACCTTACATTACAAACCATGTATCAACCTAACAAATCACTGATTATCACTGAAATCCAAACTATTTTCTGTTGATAGCTCACAAGCAGAGGTTTTGTTTTTATCATATGTCTGTGAAAGCACATGATGCAGTATTGTGGGAAGGAAATAATAAGTGCTGCATCTGTCTGCAAAAGGCTGATAAAACACATTTACCTCCACATGCAAGCCCATTACCTAGATTGAGTGCAACGTTTTATTCATTTATCTTTTTGTAACTTGATAACAATGATCTGCCGCTTGTTTACCCACGTCTCTCCTCCGTGTCTGCACTTTGCCTTTGAATTTCACAACTCCCGACAAAACAGAGGCAATTTCACCTCGATGAGGATCGCGCCGGAGCTTTTCATCCTAATTTCAAGCACGTGAAATCGCACTTATGTGTCTTTTGTGCCACCGTGAGTTAAGGGTTTCATTTCGAGCTCCGAGTTTTTCCTTTATGACGCCGCGTGTCTTGTTTGAAATGCAGCAGAAGTTATCCTGCCAACGGTACTTACGGAGGATGGGAGCCATTTTGCATTGTGATACGATCTTCGGCGCTCGTGTTCCGAGGACCCTGATGGTCACTCCCTCTGAAATTAGCCGCCGAAAATGATTCCTGCACTCATTAATGAACAGCCTTATCGCGTACTTGCAGATCAAGATTAATGAGTTGTAATAATGATGCATACCTGTAAAGTGACATTCACTTCAAGGATATTTAATGAAGCTCCATCCTTCTCTGTCCACAGCAAGACTCATAATTGAGACGCATATTGTCTGGGATTGTTCTGCATAAAATACATCACGTGTCTCGTGAAAGGAATCGTGTAAGCTTATAACAGTATGCCAGCAGTAAATATTAATGCGATTTGCATTAATCTCCATTAAATTACTGAGTTAATGATAAGGGGTTTCATATCAGACGAAATTATCATCCATTAAATCCAACGGCCTTTGTGCATTGTATTCGGTTAATGTGATATTGGACTGAAACGTTGTTGTGCGCTTATCCCAGATCACCTACCCAAATGTAGAAGAAATACTGTACATATTGGAGTTGTTGGAAGTAAAAAATTAAATCTCAAAAAGAAAAAGTTATTCAGAATGTATGACATAACAGCTGGCGAGTGTCACCGGAGCACAACTGAAAGGCAATTAACAGACATCAATGTGATTTACACTAATGCCATATATGGGTCTTTACACAGATGAACGTTCAAGTTTAATTAAACTGAAACTGAAATATGTGGTGCAGCGTGTCAGGAGGGCCGTCTCACTGGTTGCTGTAGGATGTCATTCGATAATGCTTTATTAGCTGTACACAAGGTACACAATCAGTGGTAGTCAATTTGAAAAAAAATGATTAAATATCAGGGAGGTGTTTAGATACTTATTTATGGAATATTTAATCTTTACATTTTTTTTCCCTGTGAAATGCTGTTATATTGTATATGACAGTTATATATGAATATCTATACAACTACAGTAATCCCTCACCATATTGTGGTTCACTTTTCGTGGCCTCACTGTATCACGTTGTATATATATGTATGAAAAACGCAGCTCCGGCCGCTTCCGCTAGTTGATCGCTGATTGATCGGCGGTAATCAAAGCCAGTGTTTATAAGAGTGTTGGAAAGGCTAATGACAGTGTGGGGAGGGTTTATAAAGCCTTAAAAGATATGTAAATAATAAAATAAATAAAGGTCGCTACTTTGCGGATTTCGTCTATCGCAGGTTGGTTTCTTTCCGGAACCCAACCCCCGCGATAGACGAGGGATTACTGTGCAGTCTTATGCAGTTAATGGTCTGCACTTATATGCCTTTCTACCTTAGTGGTACTCAAAGTGCTTTACAATGTGGTTTGCATTCACTCATTGGCACTCATTCACACACCAATGGCAACAGCTTCCATGCAAGGCACTAGCCTGCCATTGGGAGCAACTTGGGGTTCAGTGTTTTGCCCAACACTTTGGCATAATGTCCTTGCTGGACGGCTGGGCTGGGGATCGAACCACCAACCTTGTGATTAGTGGACAACCCGCTCTACCATCTGAGCCACAGCCGCCCCTAGTGACACGCACTGTACTATATCATGTAGGCTTAGCTGCATTTCGCCACCAAGGTGTGGAAAGACTATCAGGTGCAGCAAAGAATAAGTGAAAGAATTGCTGCTGTGTTTCATTTTCGCATTAGGAAACTATCACCATTATAATATGTTCTGAAATGTGGGTTGCCTTGACTTGACCGATGATGAGGACATTAATTGGAACATCAATAATAGATGTAGGAGGGGGCAGTCAAAGATAACCGGCGCATCACAACACCTACGTGATTTTCACACATTAGCAGTGCTTCAGAGATCTCGTTGCACTGGTAACCGCAAAAGACCTGAGCGTCTCCGAGATGTAAAACAAAAGAGGGTCAAGGAGGTGAGCGAGAACGGTCGCTCTAACGGAGCTTCAGACGTTCTCTGCAGAAACGGGAGATCCTTTCAGAATGACGGCCATCAATCAGCTTCTTCACTCATGCCGCTGTGCTGAAGTGATGTGACAGAGGCCACTGGAGTGCAAGACATGACAGCACCGCTTGGGAGGTAAAGGAGTAAGAGAGCGTGAAGAAAATCCTTCTCTAGTCTCATAAGACACAAACTAAACACTCTGGGCAGAACTCCAACGACTCCGTCTGGTGAACAGTCGTCTTATACCATCCCTGCGGTGAAGCATGGTGGTGGCAGTATCATGCTCTGTGGGCGCTCAGACAGGGAGCTTGATCAACTTAAGAGAAAGATGAATGCAGCCCAGTATTCAGTAAGTCTTTGAAGAAAACCTAGAAAGTGCAGACTCATACCCAGCAGAGCATCTGTGAAGAGACCCGAGGATGACAGTTCACAGATGCTTCCATCCTATTTGATGGAGCTTGAGCGGATCTGCCAGGAGGAATGGGATAAACTGCCCAAATCCAGGTGTGAAAAGGCTGTAGAGATGCACCCAGAAAGACTCGAAGCTGTAAGTGCTGCCAAAGGAGCTCCTGAATAAAACGTCTGAATGCTTTTGTAAATCTGAAGTTTCAGTTTTTGGTTTTAAAAAATAGCAAATATTTCAAAAACAGATCTCCGCTTTGTAAGTTATTGAGAGTGGATTGGTGGGAAAACAGCCAATCCTTTTCATCCATCTATAACATAATGAACTGTTCAGAAAGCAAAGTGGTTTAAAGACTTTATGAATACAGGATTTTTACTTCTGAGATGAACTGCACCTATGCTGCTATTACACTCACCTACATTAATCCAAGTCTTTTCATGGCTGTAAAAGGTGCTGTATACGCAATCGGACCATTCAGCACAGGCAAAAGTATAATGAGTTCTGCTCAGAAGACTGTTTTCAAAGAGAGTAAAGCATTTTGTACAATGGACCTCTTCAAATTACTTCTATATTTTCCAGCGCTGACTGTGTTGTATTGTGTGGAAATGAATTTGGATCCATTCCAAGGTAATTAATTTGTTTGGTTGACTGGCTCCAGAGGGTTTTTTTTAAAAATAATTATTTTTATTGCATAATTTAAGGTTGCATGTAGAAGTTGTTTATGACTGGTTCAACCTCAATTTAACTGAGCTGATCAGCAAAGCAGCACCTTAATTCATGATGAGTTGTGTTGAATGTTGTTGGATTTCAACATGTTTCAGGGTTTTTTTTTACCTTCCCCCTTGCATATATTTGTCTTATCACCTGCAGATGTGATCAAACTTACTTTGATTTTCTCTTCAGTGGGAAGTAAAATTGTCTGTCAATCAACCAGAGGGCAATAGCCTGCAGCGGTTATGTAATAGGCAGGGCCTCGCTGGGTTTCATAATCATGTTTGCGGTTCATATTTGATCATTTCGCACCAATCCAAGGACCAACGTTTTGCTCATATAGGGTAATGAGAGGTCATGATGATGAAGACCAGATTCTAAAGTCAGCACTTTGAGAGCAGAGCAACACTTTAAAATGCAGCCTGTGATCTGATACTCAAATACAGTGCTGGCAAAATATGAATTAATTAAAAAAACAAGAAAATACTGATGTATAAATATAAATGGTGTTAGCAATCTTGAGCTTACTGTGTAATTAAAGAGTAAAGAATAGGGAGAATAGCCACACATTACAATGCAGCCCACATATCATGTATCAATACTACGTAATGAAAAGCACATGTTGTATTAACCAACATTACTGCGGGATGTAGGAGACGGTACAAAAGATGGGAGCTCCATTACACCCACACTCGGGGGATTTGTTACCAAGTCTCCTTCTTCTGCGTTGTAGGATTTGGAATAAAGACACGGTGACAAATAGGACGATATTTTGGATATTTCCCTCCTCGTAGGCAAATATACATCATCTCATAACAGGTGTTCAAACAAAAAAAAGACATCAGTGCAGCCATGGATGGCTTCTATTCTCATAAAAGCAATAAAAAATATAACATCATGACTCAATACGATAATATAACATAGATTCATGTGGATCAAACGTAACACATTTTTAATTTCTAACAAGGAATCCAGTATTATTAGGTAAAATTTCTTTAAATATGTGGTAAGAATAAGGTATATGGACTTTAAATAGCTTCTCTGCTGAAAAACAGGTTGTTCGTTTTTTTTTTAAAATCTCAGTCTGTCCATATGGTGTTTTTTTCTTCTTTCTATATTCCAGAACAATGTGCTATAAGTGAAAAAGAACACAATGGATTAGTAGTTCCATCTTGAGATGCAGTGACGGTTTAAAGAACATGGATTCAGATTTGGGGGGTTTCATTTCTAGCAAACCTGAGTCATTATTTCTCTTTAGGCTTGAGATTTTGTTTTGAACGTGTATTGTCATGGCATCAATATATGGCACAATACACCGATCAGCCACAACATTAAAACCACTGACAGGTGAAGTGAATAACACTGATCATATTGGTACTATGTGGTGCCCAATGTTTCAGAGCACTTCTGATCACACAAGGGGACCAACACAACATTAGGCAGGTGGTCATAATGTTATGCCCGATTGGTGTAAAACACTCTTCCACTGTGTTTGAACCTTGAGGCAGTGGTGGCGCAACGGTTAAGTTCCTTGAGCAAGGCCCTTTACCCTTCCTGCTCCAGGGGCGACGTATCATGGCTGACCCTGTGTTCTGACCCCAACTGGAGTATGCGACAAAAACAACATTTAACAATACTGTAAAAATGGATTTGTGACAATCAAGGTTTCTTCTTCTTACTCATAGGTGAGCTGGTGTGCTGAGCTGCAGTGGACAGAGAGGGGTGTATTGAGAAGATTCCTAGCCATTTAAAATCAGGCATGGGTTATATTCATTAAAAAATAAAAAATACAAATGTAATTTTGATACACAAAGTTGAATTTTGAAGGGTTTAATCAATAACCAAAGAGAGAGTCCAGGTTTTTCCTCTTTTCCACACTAATAACAAGCCTATTAGCACCATTTTCCTCCCTTATCACCATATTTTACCCAGAACCATGTCTTTAAAATATGATAAATACAAATACACCTAATTTTTTTACTTACTTCCTCTGAACAGCCAATATTCCACCCTGCGTTGTTTGTTTCACGCTACCACTATTTAGGACTCAGGTGGAACTGGGCAGTATTTATTGGTCCCTGAGACTGTAACAACAAAATTACAGTGTACGCCATGGTCCGCGTTATAAAATGTTACCGAGTTCGCCGACCAAACTAGGTCCCCGATAATGATTGCACCTGCTTATGCAACAGCCCACATGAGTCAGATTCTCATCTATTGAACCAGAGGAGAGAACACAGCTTTTTCTAAACAGGAGCTCTAAGCATTTTAGATGTGTTCCACTCCGGCTTCCCATCTCTATACTGTGGGAGTTTAATCTCATTCCAACTGACATATCCCCAGGCACGGTTTTTCAGAAAAAAAAAATCGGAAACAAAAAAATTAGGACAGATTGAAGAAGATTTTTTTTTTCTCTCTTTCAGGAGCACTAGGATATTTGGGTATCTCTCTCTCTCTCTTCCTCTCTGTCTGACAGTCGCTGTCCCTGTCTCTCAGTCCATTTTTACAGAGATTATTCTATCTTATTTGCCGGGGTTCTGGCCATGCTGGCCATGGGGCTGAGGGGGCTTTTATGGACTAATCCCCCACAAAGCCAGTAATAACCTGTCAGTTCATCCCTAGCCAACCCTCTTACCCCCACCCCTCCCACTACCCTCCATCCAAGTCCCACTAACCATCCACGAAGATACCAGAATGCGGAAGAAAGGCAGGGGGCCAAAAGATAGAGCTGTGTGGGGGTAATGCCAGGCTCGAGGCGCAGGGCCACGCATCCTAACTGAACCGTGAACCTCCCCTTTTTTTTTAATATATCTTTTTTTTTTTCTACAGGAAATGGACAGATATCTTTCCACAATGAACCGTGACAGCACAGAGCAGGTCTTCAAACGAGCTCTCCGTCTGATGTTCGTTTTCTGCCCACAGTCTGGTGAGATGATAAGAACTCGCGGAAGAGAGAGAGAGAAAAGGCAGGGGTGGAGCGGGCATTCGGGTCCTCTTTATAAAAAAAAAAAAAAAGCAACTTTGACACAGGACCACAAATGCAATCAGGATTAGCACGTTCAAAGATAGGTGTGACAGACAGCTCGGGGAAAAACAAGCGGCTTTCAGGACACATAATCTATTTCACGATTTGGAGAAATTTTCCACTTTATCAGATTCAGCTGGTGCAATCTCAACAACAAACATCTACTTCCCCATCGTGAATAATAACCCAGCTGTGTGTGTGTGGATACCGGTGTTTTTTTTTTTTTTACCCTTTCCAAGTAGGAATTCAGTGTTTAATTTCTGCTTTAATTTCAGCTGACAAAATAGGCGATATTTTAACTGCCAAAAAAAGATATCCATGATGGTGCGACTGTCTGATCCCTCTCAAAATGGAAGATTAGATATTAATCCGGGCTGCTTTATGAAAATGCCATTCATATGTCCATCCAACACGATGATATTGTCTGAGCTGACTGAAAAATAAGGAGAAAGATGAGCTGTGAAAAGTCATATGTAAAGCACTATTAGTTCAATGGTTTAACAAGTGGATTAGAGTTTGCTACGTTTTTTTGTTTTTTTATTTTTTGAACAGGCTTAACTGTCAGGATTATATTTTCATTTGAACCTTATTCTGTCAGGAGAAACAAAACAAATCAATAAAGCTTGTTTGACCATCCCAGGCTGTTGTACAGTTCTGCTTGAATGGCAGCCCACTACCGCGCTTCCACGCTTTCATCTCATCCCCGCCTTGTCTCCCTGCCATACCTTTCCCTTGTTGGTTATTTTTAGCCTCCCTTCCCCTGGTCTCATTTGGGCCAGATGGAGTCTGCCCCGAAGCATGTGTTTGGGGCGAAGCTGCACTCCTGGTTAGCCTCTCTCACTAGTGGAATGAGGCCTGTCAGAAGGCATCAGGGTGACTCATCTCGGGAGGATGTGCTAACACATCATTGCCCCGGACTTTTCTGCGAGGGTTGATCGTCCATGAACAATGCAGTTCCCGTCGCATGCTCACACTTGGCCAATTCATCATCTAGCCTCCGATGTGGGGCGGCGACGGGGCAGAGTGAGAGAGGAATAAGTTTTAATTCATGAATAGAGAAATGTTTTGTTTGTGTTTGCCCCCACGGGGGACTGACAGCAGCACTCAATTTGAACTGAGTCATTTTCTATTTGTTAAAACTATACTGCGTGACCTTTCAGTTTATGGCTGATATATTTAGTTTTACTCGCCCATGGGAGTGGGCAAGCATGCGTGCTTCTCTTCAACGAGGCCTCGCTTTACATACAGACTGAAAGGCTCTGCCGTGCTCCGCGCGGACTCGGCGGGGGGTCGTGCATTTTTGTTGGGGCACCTGTGGCTTGTGCAGTGATTTTTTTATGCCAGTTTCTGGGTTACCTCCTCCCCAATCTATTGCGCTGACGAGATTGCGGGATTGCTATTTGTGCAGTCTTTTGTGTCCCTGCAGAGTTTTCAATTTGGCACCGGCGCACGGAAGCCCGAGCGGACCCCTGTCGAAGCATCGCCGAGGCTCTGCGCTTTTTACTCAGGCACTCCACACCACATGCACGGTGGCTGCAGCCGCAAAATAAGTTTCTGTCATATTTTGAAGCAGCCACAATGACCTGAACTTCTGCTAATCAAATATTAATACCAGTGCTTTTTTTCCCTTTTCTCGTATAAAACATACTGTACATTTGAGCCAAATCCTGAAGGCGTCTTCGTACAATCAGTAGCAAAGCAAACATATCTCAAATTGTGTTCGAAAAATGTCAAGAGATTTGGATCAGAACGCGCCTCTTCACAGCAGAATGAATGTAGCTTTGGTAAAGATCATTGTGCGATGCGGCTCCTCGCATATGTAATGTTTGGATTTGGACTCAGTGGAAGATACATCTGTTGTTTCTGCCCAGGGTGCCTAGCAAACTTTTTCTTTTCTGCGCATGAAAAATGTATGTTATTGAATCATATTTCTCTTTGTATCTCTCCCGGGGATCATAAAATAAGCTGAGACGACGCTCACGCAGCGCCTATAAAGTGAATAGGTAAATAGAGGTTGTTTAGGTTGAAGTATCAAAGATGCTCATAAGTAACACACCCCCAGGGCGATGAATATTATCAGAGCACAGTTATTATAAAAACCGATTAAATTCTAGTGATATTGTTTGTTCGTTATCTACTGTCATCGGTTGTTCGTGCGAGTTGAAAAATGATTAGCGTAGCAATGTCTTCTAGCTGTGATAAAACAACCCCCCCCCCCTCCAACAGTACTGTAGATTTCAAAATTCTTGTGGGCATTTCCTCAGTTAGCACCATCGCTCATATACAACTCTTTTTTTTTGTCATAGAGAGGAAATACATATTTTACACCAGATGAAACAACAATTGCGTTGATAAAAATATATTTATTTTTTGGGGGGAACGCACACCGCGCACACACACACACACACACACCGTGCCTCGGAGACATGTTCATGTAATGGAGTGATTATTCCAAAATAATCAGCGGCGAGGCTTGCATACGAAATCCACCGCCTCAAGCCACGAATCAGAAATTCTCATCACAACATTTGTTACAAGTGTACATCTCCACCAAGTCAGGACTGAGCCAAAAGCAGTAATTGCAAGGGATGGGCTCTTTAAAATCACCAAGTGATAGAAATATATTCATTTAGAGGAATCCTATAGCTGACGCTGCTTCATATAGACGGATTCCCACGCTTGAATCATGCAGATATCTATGCGGTCCACATGCACACATGCACTCAAAGGCATTGTGTCCCAGAGCAGCCTGTAGGATGACAGTATTTGTCCGTAGGGCACAGTGATATTGTGAAGACGAACGTAGAGCAACGTGCCTCCACTTCGCCTTCATTTGCAATGTTAACTCCGTCCCCAGAGAGCTGACTCTGTGTATTCCGTGACTGCACTCCTCATCTCTGGGAAACTCTCCCATCCTTTTGCACAAGAACAAGGTGTGCACATCCCAGTGTGACATAAACGCTGCAGAGAAGAATCTAAAACAAATTGCTCCAAAAAAAAAAAAAAAAAAAGTTGGAAAAGCTTTAAACTTTGAGTTACGTCCGAAAGCGCCGTTTCGAAAAGACAGTAAATATGTGTACCCACTTAAAAGTTCTGCTGCAGTTTAAATGCATTTTTTATACAGTCCTCGTATTATTGATTGAGCCTTAAAGTTACATCATGTGAGCCGCTGCCTGAGTTTCAAAGCAGAAGTCGTGGGCTGCAGGAAATTAGAGGATTGTGGGCAACTGTTAAGAAATCAGGGAGTGTGCCTTGAAGGTATTTCGTTTTAATGATAACAATAGTCCTTTTCATTTTTTGAAAAGCTAACCTTCAGTAGTATGGGAATGCTGGGGGCTTCTTCTGTCAAGCACATCAGTAGCACATTTACCCATCAGTCTGAAGTCGAGAATAGCTTTTAAAGAATTCAGAGATTTTCTTCCTTATCAAGTGAAGTTGAGAGCATGCATTTTTAATGTTCAGTATTTGCAGGCTGTGAGCAATAGAGCATACTTCTTTAATGTTTTAAGGCATTCTTCTGTTAAAAAAAAAAAAATCAGTAAACAGCATGCATCTGCTGTTTGCATTCACTCTTTGCACTGGTGTGAGCTGTTGGGCACATTTGAATAGGAAGATGAAGTAACTGTAAATCCCCTATAGCCCCTCGACGCCTGATATATAAAAACAAGAATTTAATGTGTTTTTAATTTCAAGTTGATGTTAAATTAAGTGGAGATTGTTAATTTGTCTATAGCACATATAGTAGACATAAAGGTGTAATGCAACAGGCATTAATGGTAAAATTTTTTTTATTGATGCCGCAAATGCCATTCAAACCGTTCCTAAGAGAAACCAGTGCTTGCAAAAGGTTCCTAGGTATGTATTGGGGAATGCATATGCTATCTCGGCTGCAGCGGTACGTTGCAAATTTGCGAAGGGGTTAAAGTGTCCCAAAAGTCGTATACAGTCATCTGAAACTGGAAAGTAAGGGTAACCAGGGTGAAGGAGGAAAAGAGGTGAGTAACACGAAGCAGCTGATAAACACTGAAACTTAAAAGAGGAGAAATGGTGCCACGGCTGGCTGTCTCATCTGTGTATTGTCATCACCGTCCACTAGAGGAGAAATATGAGACGTGTCACGGAGCATTTTTTAACCCAGAGCCTTGTGAGCACTTGACATGTGTCTTCACTCACCAAGCAACTGATTTATAAAGCAGCCTAACCAGCCTGAAGGAACAATATCCTGTGCTGCTCCTCACTTCTGTCTCCCTCATTAGAGCCATGATTGGCTCGGACATCCCTGGAGATAGCCGTATTAGGGACCAAAATACCAATGGTCTCCTGTCTCGGAGATGACAGCCGGTTGTCGGAGTTTATAATCTAGCCGTGATCTCAACCAATCTAATGAATCAAATCACCGTCATTCACCGTCCTCCAAGTCCATCTCTTCTGGCGTGCACTGTCTGCTCTGCCCTCGAGCCGAGAGAAATGAAGGCAGAAGGACAAGAAGAGGGGCACTGTTCTTTTTTTTTTTTCAGACGATGGTTGGTGGGAGAGTGGGGAAGAAAGACAGACGGGGAAAGTTTTCTTCATTCTCTCTTACGGAGGAGGGTGAGACGGAGAGACCGTCTTCCTGCGGCTTCATTTATAGCTCACTCTGATGCAAATCTGTCCGACCAGACGCTCATCCATGTTAAGAATATGCGACCTGCCACACAGGCCTCTCTCTCTCTCTCTCTCTCTCTCTCGCTTGCTGTGCGTGAAAATTAAAACTCAAATGGCTGGATCTGGCGGAACATCTTCTGTGTTTTGACAAGCCGGGCCCGATGTGTGTTGAAGCATGCGATGTAATTGGAAAGGCTGTATTCCATAAAGGACCTATTAGTGCGAGTGATGCTGATTGGCCCGCGGTGCGCAGCGCCTCTCCCATCGCTCTTACTGACCTGCATCCAAAAGGTCAGATATTGACTCTAATACATCTCCATTATCCCACTCATTAACCTCATGATGGCCTACTGGGAGTTGGGGAATGTGATCGGCGGCGGGGAAGGGAGACACAAGCCACAAAGGAAGCCGCTGTCACTGGGTGGACAGTGGTACGAGGGCTGAGGAGCTAGCCAGCCAGTCCGCTATTGATCTATGTGGATTAGGAGGCCCTTGTCTGTGGGGGCATCTCCCTCAGCTGACAGATTATTACAGGCTTTGCTGGGATTTGGGCCTTGAAAAGACTCCCAGCACAATAACTTTGTATGGCAGAGACATATCTAATAAGATACCAATAAGCTCAGAGAGAGAGAGAGAGAGAAAGGGAAGAGAAGTAAAGAAAGGATTTTTGGAAAGCTTCCGGCAATGGGAGGCAATCTCATTTCTTTCTTCCCCTTTTTGTGTTTTTTTTCTCCCTTCATTCCTCCACTCTAATTCTCCTTTAATTCTGAAATTGCACAAGTGGGATTTACAAAACAGATTGACTCCCTTTATTAGTTCAGTATGTCATTATACATGCATAGCCTTTGAAGCCGTGCTGAGGTTTTTCTACTGTATATGGATGTGTGTGTGCATGTGTGTGTGTGTGTGTGTGTTGTACGGGGACTGCAAACAGCCATTGCAGTGACCTCAAATTTCTCTCATCAGGGCTGATGGGAGAGACAAACCATCAAGGGCCAAGTCCAAACTGCACCCACACTGCATCCAATCCTCAATCTGCACGCAGAGCACATGGTGTCGGCCAAATACAGCAGAAGGAGATGAGAATTCTGTGCCAGGCATGACTTAGTACGTAATTAAGGCCCTGGCTCAGGAATGGCAAATCAACTTGCTTCATTTCCCAAAGGAGTTATGAGGCGAAGTTAGGAAGGATAAAGGCAACCAAGGTATTCGTACTTGTCTGCGAACGCGCCGTTGCGAGGTTTTTTTCTAGATCACAGGAGCAGATCGTGCCGTGGAGCGGCTAAAGAGTTGTCTCCAAGTTTATTTATTTTTTTTTTTTCGCGGCAGAGGTTACTTCGCAATCGATGGCTGAATGGATACGATGGGAGACCGAGGAGCTGTAGCCTTTGAGCCGTGGTTCAAATCAAAACACTGTGGTCAAAACATGGATTCCTTTTGGAAATGCTGTGCCTTTTCTGGTGCGCTGTGTAAAGAATTCTCTCTTTCATTTTTTCCTCTCTCTCTCTCTCTCTCTCTCTCTCTCTCTCTTCACCCTCTCTTTTTTCCTCATCAGACTTCAGCCTCCACTGATGATGCCCTGAAGGAGAGCCTGTGTGGGTTGCATACCAAGCAGTATGAGGCTGCTTTAAAAGCGAGCGGCCAAAGAAGTCGAGAGGGGTATCAAACATGCTGCTGAATATGCATATATAAATGACCTGTTCAGTAATCATGAACAACCACACAGCAGCTTTTCTGGGGGCTGTTTTGACACAGCTGGGCCACAGCCCCATTAGTCCCACAAATATGTCTTTCAAATCACTGGTTCGGAGGCATTTCTGTACATATGCAGTGGAAACTCAAGATTGTGTTCCGTGAGCAAAATGCTTTAATTCCCACACAGGCATGAGGTAGAGTTTGTTTCTTCAAAGGGTCACCAACTCTGATTACAACTTAATATTCTGTCTGTGCAGTAGTTTGGCCGCGGTGCCTATAGCGTTTAGCATGCTAGGTTGCCTGGTTGTTTGCTCTGCAGTGAAGGGAGAAAAAATGTGTTTTTCAAATGATAATTGTGTTGTTTCTTTTTTTCCTCAGCTGTGCATAATGATAGCAGATTCCTTCAGAGAATATAGCATAATGGGGCGTACGGTATGCATGTATGCAAGTGTTACAAAAGATGCCCACATCCAAATTATGGTCAATAATGAAACCGTATTTGTTTCTCTGTGCTGTGCAGCAAACTAACTGCTTTCTTTATGACTGTGCAAACACAGTGGTGCAGTATACAGTATGATAGCAATATAGGGGGATGTGGTACCTTCGCACAGCTAAAATAAACTGTAATAATCTGAAGAATAATGTTCAAAACACATTTCCCAAAGTGTATTTGGGGCCAGCGCCATACATAAACTGTCAATTCCACTGCGACTGACACATTAAAACTGCTGCAGACTCCAGCATTGTGTCCATTGTTAAGGCAGTGCTTGGCATAAGAAATGGGAAAAATCAGTTCACCTTGCACCTTTTTTCCCCCCTTCTCCCCATTCACCAGTTAGCTTGGGGGTTTTACGATCAGCTCAATATCTCTACTGCTGATTCCTCCAGATAAGAGACATCCGAGCACTTCTTATATTAAACCAAAGATACAGAGGTGCTCAAGGCCAAAAGGCTTAGGAAAACAAGTTTGGAAATAATTGCGGGACATTGGGAGTATTTGTACTTTTTTTTTTTGTATTAATATTCATGTTTTCAATATCGGTGCCTCAAAAATCATTGATGCTATCAGTGGGTGATGAGTCAGAAAGTGTGAAAAATTAAAGATGAGAAAGATGAGTGATTTATCAAGTATAAAAATACCCCGCTATGCTTAACGCGTTTTGTTAGCCACTGTATCCTGCCAAGGGCATATGGGGCAGTGTATTCTCATTTTAGGTATTCAGGATTGATGTTCCTCTGTTTTTATGCACAAACTTTCACGTCTGTGCACACACACACACACACGCGCGCGCGCACACACACACTTCCTCATTTGCGGTTACTGATGACCACTTCAAACGGCAGTCCTAGTGGGAGCAACGCAGCATCTCGTCTGCCCGCTCCCTCCGTTTCGAGATGAGGTCCCTGCACTCCTGTCGCACAAATAATACCTATTTTGCTCGGTTCAAGGAGGGAAAGAGAAGACGCGGCTCGACTGGGGTCGCAGCGGGAGGCGAGCGCAGTCCTAATCTCCACTGTCAGCCCATGTAAAACTCTCTCCTCTGCTTGACCATAGACCCTTCTGCCTTTCAAGATGACACACCAGCGCGCTCCTAATGCCCTGTTCTGTGGGAGACTCTGTCAGCATCTTCGCACGCTCTCGCTCTCACCCGCTCCCCATGTGGCCGACTCTCCTCTGCCAGTGTTGACAGTCAGGCCCATGTACTGAAAGACCCTTGCAGAGTGCTCTCTCCATAGGCAGGCTGTTTAGACGCTGATAGATTCCTTGCTTGCCGGCTTTCTCTCTCTCTCTCTCTCTCTCTCTCTCTCTCTCTCTCTCTGGATTTTGCTGTATTTAAAACCCAGCATTCTGTTTACTGTAGGATTACTGCTTTTGTATGTTTCAAATTTGACAGCTGCTTCATTCAACTCCCCAGTGTGGAGGCTGCACGATAAGGCCGATATGGGTTTCTAATCTTTTCCCTGCCTAAATCCTTTCCAAATCTTCTATTTCTTTCTCCCTCCCCATCATTCCTTGCTGTAAGATTAGAGCATTTTCCAGCACAACTCTTGGCTTTTGGTGCAGAGCTGCTGGAACACTCTGGTAGGACTGCTAATGAAGGGAGCTGCTCCTTTGACAGCTGTTGCATCTGACGCAAAGGTTCCTGTATTAAGGCCGCAATCAAACACCCTCCACAACCCTGTCTCCCTGTACGTGGGCGTGTGTAGCGCGCATTGACAGCATGCTAAAAATAATTGGGTGACTGGTAAATATCACTCAGAGTGGCAGAGTTTGATCTCTTCGGGAAACTGTTTTATGGAGGGCTTTTTGGAGGATATGTTTTGCTGAGATATAGCTCAGGATTTAAAATGTACTGACAAAAAAAAAAGAAACGTAATGTTTCTTAATGGGCTTCTTTTTTTTTCTGCTCGGGGCCCCTCCTAAGCAAAATGACTGTTCATTCACAGATTGTACCAGCTGATTAATTCAGCGTAGAACCCGCAGCTTGCCTGTTGTGATTCCTCTGAGGGCCCTCAAAGCCTTGCACTGCATTACACACAATCTCCTGACTAGAATTTCTATTTAGGCAAGGCTTCAGGGAAACTGATGGATTAATATTGGTACAGTGGCAGCATTTAGCAAACAAGCATTCATCACAACTTTTACAAAGTATGACTAATGTCTGATTGTACAGGGCATTAGCCACTGCACTTGCACAGCACTTGAAGTATTGTTTTCCACTGCGAGGAGCCAGCTTTCAATAATGCATCAAAGCAACAAGAATGGCAGTGATCAGAGAAATTCATTGCTAATGGCAGCAGCATTGTCCTTTGTTCCCTACCTGCATGATAAATACAGAAATATAGTAAACGACAACGTGGCATTTTAGATTGATTTATTGCACCTCATGCCCTCTGTATGCATGGAAACTCTCCAGTTTAATACACATTATTATGAAGCTGTTAGAATAATGGTTTTACCTCTTGTTTGCTCACTGTCACCCTTCTAGTGTTTGCTCAGGTTTGAGGAGTCTAATCTCCCACATACAGGTATGCTCTTTGTGTGATTTGTCAACACATCCTGTGGCTGTGTTGCTGAAGTACTTCAACCCTTTTGAGACAGCTTCAAAACATGGAGAATGAACTCCTTCACAAAGGAAAATAGACTTTGCCGAGCGCGAGCCTCTGACGAGTGTCAGACATCCCTGCACAAGTGTCATTTGGGTGATTTACAAGCATAACCCAAGGCTAACGGCTCCTTTGATGTGGAATAAAGAAATCTATAGATATCAGAGGGAAGCTGTGTTCTCTATCCAGGGATTGTGGGGACCAGATTTGCCTCTCTTATTTTGGGATTTGTAAAAAGGCAACTCCGCATATTTTTATGTAAAAATAACACTTTGTATGAATATCAATGGGAGGTTTTTTTGTCCGCCAAACATATTTCTTGGTTAATGAGCTAGTTAGTGTGAACATGCGCACGGCTTATTGTTACTGGAGAATTATGTCGCAGTGCAGTCACAGACTTCAAGGTTAGGAGTAAACAGAGAAAGCTACAAAACAGAAAAGAATAACAGGATTCTCGGATTGAATGAGGACATTCTGTGCTCGCCCGGTGCTGGAACTGAATTCAGACTGATTGTGTCACTCCGAGGTTATGGCCCTTTTCAAAAAACTACCACGTTATCTGTTCCTGTCGCATATCATAAACATAAAGAGCAGAGATGTAATTGTATGAGAGGAAATAGGAAGGGAGAGCAAAAGGCACAGAGATGAAAAAAGAAGCAAATCCCTTATAAGAAATTTCACGTAGAGAAACTGAAACTATGCTCAGGCTGAAAAGGCTCTCGAGAAAAAAATGCCCTTTGTGCTGCAGCAGTTAAAACCGCTGCGGTCAATAGCTTTACATGCCATCGGAAGCATTGTAGCAGTTGCATTTTACATGAAAAATGTGGTACAAAGTGGACCACTAAATCTTCTCAGTGTACACATCCGATCCAGGCATGACAGCGCTGAGCAGATTTACACTTTGCGATGACAATCCGTAAAATATTGAGCCTCTTAATCAGCAAAATGGAGCAGCTCTTGACTGCCAATTCAGGACTTTTAGGTAACAGATGTGTATTTACCACTGTAATATCCTTAAACCTGTCTATCCTGAGCCGAGCTCCTCTCGTCGTTTGTCTTCTGGTGCATGTCGGTGCAAGTGGAGGAGCTCTCGAAGCAGGAATTTTGAGAATTAATGCTGTGTGGGACTACTTTTCCTCCCATTTCCTGTCCTCTAAAGTAATATTTTGATTTAGATAGACTTTTTAAATATCTCTGTTTCTCATTTCTTTGTTGCACACTTTCACAGTGGGTCTCTAATCAGTGAAAAGAACGCAAGCTACACTTCAGTGTTACGTGACCAGCTGGCTTTGTAGTTATTTTCATCACTTCTGAAGCTCCATATTGAAACTACAGCATGTGATTTATATTTTGCTACCTATTGCATAAAGTGAATATGGAACATCCTCATTGCATACGGTCAGCTGGGAAATTAGACCACAACACGCACTCACAACCTAATAACAGAAATAATATGCAGTGTGACCAAAAGGTTTGAATACACATTTATAAAAGAGCAAATTGCATTAAAAAGTTTATTGCTAGCCAACGTTTCCATCTAACACGCAGACCTTGGAGAATTCTGCGAAGATTTCATAACGAGAATCGCATTCAGAAGTGTGAAGTGTGAATTACAGAGGTATATGTCCTTGCGTCAGTGATATGGACCTTTTGGCTTACATGCAGAAATGACAGCCCCCTCGTCTTCAACAGAACGTCAAAATGGCTTTGGCCGCTTTTCATTTGCTCCAGCTTCATTGTGCTCGTAAGCAAAGATGAGGCAGCAGCAATTTGGAATCACTTTTTCTTTGTGATGGAAATGAATTATAATCAAGGCAATTAAGTAAAGCAGCATTATCGTCATCTAAACGAAAGCCTCTGATGTAAAAAGAAAAAACACATATTATCAAATGAACATCTCTTATTTTGAATCATTTACTGACATACACTGATCAGGCATAACATTATGACCACCTGCCTAATATTGTGTTGGTCCCCCTTATGTGGTCCAAAATGATCTGAACCACTGGGCATGGACAAGAGGACCTCTCAGGGTGTCCTATGGGGTCTGGAACCAGGACGTTGGCACTGGATCCTTTGGGTACTCTGGCTTGTGCAGTGGGGCCTCTGTCAATCCAACTTGTTCCACTGCATCCTGTTGATGCTTGATCAGAATGTGGTGTAGAAAGTTGGAGGTGTGTCAGGGACCAAGCAGCAAGAGCAGGAACACAAGAGTAATTTTGTAAGGCTTTATTAGCCCAATGAAACAATCAATAGAAAAAGGCTGCAAAAGAATAAAATACTTAAGCAAAGAAAAGTATCAACAGAAATAACAACTCCGGGCCCTTTAAATAAATTGAGGTCAACAAAACAATACAGCAACAGAAGTCTCCACTTAACAAACTTCACCTGCCAAAATGACACAAAAGATGGGGTATATATACACACAGGCTGGCCTACAGACACAAAAAAGGGGGAAGGGAACCTATTACCACACTATTAAAACCCAAAGTACACCCAAATGCCAATTACTCATACAGTACAAATAATATCTATAAATACTAAATACTAATATCACCCCCCAAACCCCAAGAAATGTCCATATGCCACTTTTCTTGAAGCCTCTGCCATAAAGGACTCCCCTGCCCAGCACTGGGAGTTGGCACCTTCCATTTGCATGAGCGAGTGTGCTTATTCTGGAACAATGTTTATTTGGGTTTCTAAGTCTGACGAACATGGATGGCAAAATCCAGGGTTTTCCAGCAGAACAGCACATAGTACTGATATGATCAATGTTATTCACTTCACCTGTCAGTGGTCATAATGTTGTGGCTGATCAGTGTACTTTTATGACAGTGCCCACGTTGGCAACAGCGGATGAAACGTCGACTATAAATGCATCCTGGAAACAAATTGGAAAGCAGAACAGGAACATCAGAGTAAGAAATCCAGTAAAATGTCTCTATACTTATCAGTTTAAAGCTTAAGGTCAAGATGAAACTTCAGCTTTATAAACTTTTGTGTAAGAAAACCTCAACTTTTCTCACACTGATTATTTTTCCTAATTACACAGTTTATCGTTCTTGTTTGGTAGCGTTTGACTGACATTTAACATGGTGTTGCTAGGAGACTCCCACGATGCTTTGGAGACTATTGTAGCCTTGTGCACCTGGCAAACATTTATACAAAGTGTTGTTTCTCCTCGATGTTGGGTTTTTTTGTGTTTAATAAACTCACATAGCCACTTAACTAATTTAAGTCTACTCCGCCATTCAACATTTGACAAAATAGATTGTATTGTTATGGTAGTTTTGCACACAAACAGTAGATGTTAGCAAGGTAATTAGCTTCCATTCAGACAGTGTGACAGCTTAGCTTGATGACGCCACTGACTCCCACTAGACTGTAGTTTTATGCCATGTTATTTTCAACACTTGCAGTTCCACCATGAGGCTGTAATGTAGTAACAGTTTGCATTCAAATGGGAGTAAATGCCAACAACATGTGTTCTATAGCTAATTAACTGATCGTGTGGTCTTTGGAAATCAAGTTGTATCGCAAATTATTTTGGTGCAACCCCGCCCAGATAAGAAACCAACCACATTAGAGTACTGATGGTCAATCACAAATGTCCTCCACTATTGTAGGAGCAGCCTCACTCCACAAATTTATGTTCCTAACTAAACTGCATTCTCATTTACATTCTGAAATGAGCACATTTTTGCATCTGTGACGTAGTAGGAAAGCCTTTCAGGTGGTAAGAGTCACAAAGTTTGTACAAGACAGAGGGATGATGCTAGGAGATCGGGATTCACAAGCGGCGTGGGATCACAACTCTTAAATTTCATTTTCATGCATCACACTTTGGTGAACACTTTAACTGCAACATTTACTCGCAAGAAGCTTGGTGAAGTTCATTCACCAAACTACATGGTTAGGTTTAGGAAAATATCATGGTTTGGGTGAAAGTATGACCCTTTCACAACACTTTTGAAGCTTCTCCTTCATTTTCTGGGTTACTGAGGTGACTTGTCTTCCCTTGTCCAAAATACACTGATCAGGCATAACATTATGACCACCTGCCTAATATTGTGTTGGTCGCCCTTATGTACTCAAAAATGCTCTGAACCATTGGGCATGGACAAGAGGACCTCTCAGGGTGTCCTATGGGGTCTGGAACCAGGATGTTGGCATTGGATCCTTTGGGTACTCTGGCTTGTGCAGTGGGGCCTCTGTCAATCCAACTTGTTCCACTGCATCCTGTTGATGCTTGATCACAATGGGATGTAGGAAGTTTGGAGGTCAAATCAACATTTTGTGGCGATTTTCATGCTCCTCAACATGTTCCTGATTGGTTGATGTTTTTTCCATATGGTGGGGTGTAATTTACCTGGTGGGTTAGGCCAGCGACATTTGGGATTTCCATTTGCATGAGGGAGTGTGTTTGTTGTGGGACAATGTTTATTGGGGTGTCTCAGTCTCATCAACATGGATGTTAAAATCCAAGGTTTTCCATCAGAACACCACATAGTACCAATATGATCAATGTTATCCACTTCACCTGTCAGTGGTTTTAATGTTGTGGCTGATCGGTGTATCAGCCTCTGCTGTACCGAGCAGAGAATGCAGTTTAGTTGTAAAGAAACATGATATTTGGGAGACTGGGTCACAAGATGAGTGACTGTGAGGGAAATACATATATACATATATATATTTATGTGGTTTATGTTACATTTTTATTGACTGACCTCAACATTGACCCCATGGTTAATTTTTCAGCTTTTATTAGTGTTGCTGTGTAGCAATGCAATATTTTGGTAGGTGTTTGGTCATTGCTGTTGACTACATGCTATGTACTGGTCTCCTCCATTCATCTCCTTCTCCCTTTAATTTCAGCCGGTGAGGGAGATCATATTTATCCACATCTGCACTACAAACTCGCCACTTCATCATGTAATAAAATCGCCCATGCCATAGCGGTGAATCACTCATTGACAGCGCAATATCTTTGCAATTTTTAAGAAAATTCACTGCACTGGAAACAAGTAGCTAAAATCTCCTCACCCCACTGGCAGTTTTTCATTAGGAGACAAAGAGTTAGTGCTGACTGTACATTTTTTTGTGCAGTATATATACTCTCTGTTCTGTTTCACCACCCACTTGTATCCTTTTCCACACTCTGTCACTTTTACTCTCTGCCAATCTCGCCTCTCTCCCCGCCGCCACCTTCATCGCCTGCCTGCCCGCCCCCCTCTGCGCTCCCCCCCACCCCACCGCGCAGCGCCGCTTTCTCCCTGCAACATTTGTCTCTCATTTGGAATGAAGAGGAAATGCCTCCCTGTGGGCTCACAAGTGGCCCATCCTGAGGGCTGGCTGAGATTGATGCCTGTGATCCAGCTGTGCTGATTTACTCCCCGCACCCACAGGGGAGCGGGAGATTACACTGTGCTCGGCTGGAGAGGACGAGAGGCAGACAGACAAAACGAGGGAGAGGGAGAGACAGTGGGGGAGTTAAAGAGGGAGAGAGACGGATGTCATGAGGCAGATGAAGCCCCTGAGGCTCCTCTCTTAGCACTCCATCTTCTTGTCCCAGACCACGCCCTTCATTACCTTCTCGGTCTAATTGCACGACAAGAGCTGCGTTTGATCATCACCATTTACTTTTCCCTAATTGTTGGATGGGCAGAAAGCACCTCGACTCAAGCGCCATTCATGCTCCACACGTAGGGCTTGTAAAGTAAAAGTGAAAATCATTATCAGTGCTCCAAGTTGAGAGAACAGAGAGGAAAGAAAACAACGTCTGAGTCACAAGTCCGACTATGTATTGGCATTCAATAAGGCAAAAACATGTCTCGGCTGACCATTCCCCCCGTGGTAGCAGAAACAATCTATAGTTGTTATCTCAACATCGATTCTAACATTATCCTCTTGAGGTCATCTGTATTCACCCAACAGGGACGGATGTCCTAAATTTACCTTGTCTCGTCATTAGTTCGCGGGCCCCTCCCCAGCCATCAGCTTTAAATTGAATGTGGTGATGGATCACAGGTCATGGACGAATGATAACACTCTATCAGTTCAGCTGACACGCGCCACGCAATCTATTACCGTGTGACACTGAGAGAAGTGAGCTCATGACACTTAAATCTATTGTACGCCTCCAAATTAAAAGTCTCAATATGTTCCAGAAAACAGGGGCGCTTTCTACATTGTTTCAGTGTCACCTTGAAAACTGGAAAAGTTTAACTTTTGATTTTATTGCGAAAGATGACAGCGCCTGAGCAGTGGCTTCCACAGCCCATAAGGAAACTCGCTGAAGCTGGATGACTGATTTACTGTAAATTACTTTAAATGAAAATCTGTTGTCGCTGGCGTATTTATTTATTGTTTGCTTTGCAATGCTGGCGTGAATGTTAAATGTAGATTAATCTTTCCATCTCGGTAGTAAAAGACAGGAAGGAAAGGCTTTGTTTTGAACATTTATTGACACTTTAAATCTTGGTGTCTGCCAGAGCATAATCCCGCTGGCTGCAAAGAAACTGTACTTTTCCCTTTGAGAGTTTTACACCAGTGAGTTTTATGCACTGAATTTATGGTTTTAGAAAAATAAGCTGACAGCACACTGCCTGCTCTGCCCATTTCACCTTTAACAAGATAGATGCTGGCACTGATATAGTTCCTTCAAGGCAAGGTTGCGCACAAACATTCGGCCGTGTGCTTACACGTATGCTGCATGTGCCTTGCATGCCAACCCGTGCCCATTATTGCATTTCGGATTTAGAACTTCGGTGGCAAATGAATGTTGCTGTTCTGTAATTCAGTGACCACAGAGATCAGTAAAGGCTTTCATGACCTTTTTAGGAGGAACCTATTGGTTTATCTGTGGCTCAGGGGGCATTGATTAGGTGGCAAAAGGAACAAATGACTTGCTGGGACTTGCTGTGTGGCGTCCTCACAAGGCAAACACTCCCTCCCGCTTCTTCAGGCCTACAGTTGGCGGCAACTCTGCTCCGTCCCCTGTGCATACTGTGAGGGTTTAGTGCCAAGGTCTGATGAGATGAAGCTGCATCGAACTGTTTGCCCAAGGCTTTGTCCAAGAACACAGCACAGACAACATTGTATGCAGCATCACTGTTGGGAGTTTTATGTCAAACATGCTTGCACATAATGTGTGCAGTCGCTGCCCGGCAGATTAGTGTGCAATAAATTCCACATCCACTTCTGCATGAGCAGTGAGTATACCTTTTATAGTCGTCTTACTCACCTCCCTGCGTGCACTCATGCACCATCACTCCCACCGTCACCTGTTGTCCTAGATTGTACCATACATTCCCCACTGACATCAGAAGAACTGACAGGGTCAAGATACTATTTACTAGCACACAGAAAGCAGAGTTATAGTAAATAAAGATAAATGCAAGGCCATAATGGGCTCTGAGAAAATAGCATTTGCCGTGTCTCTAAAACGCAGCAGATTGAATTGTTTTACCGGGTGCTGGCTTTGCTACTATAAACAATTTTCCAATTTCCATGCTAAATTGCACAGGCCAGACCAAGAAACGGAAAATGACACACATAAACAGTACATCCACACAAATAGGTGTTTGTTTAAGATTACACCCCACTGAGAATAAAGCGCAAAATAAATAGTTTTTTGACATTCAGTGGAGGCATGTACCGTGCTCAGAGCAGGGCGCATGCAAAGCAGAAGGCAGTTGTATGTTTCTCATGTTGTGCTGCACAAAGGCTGAACCCAGCACCTCAGTGAAGGTACACATATCTAGTGGTTGACTATCAGTAAGTTGTTGCATTTAAAAACAATTTAAACTGACTAATTGAGGACTTTAAATTATTCTGTTTTCAAAGAAGTAGTATTAAAACAAATGTGTCAGTTAATAACTGTTTAATTATTATCTTTAAATCACGATTTTATAAATTATTCTCAGCAGTCGCATTATAAAAACACTGTATCTATTTCTGTTGTAATCTGTCTGACAATTCATTCATTTTTTTCCCCCCTGCTCTACTTCCAGTTAGCACGAAAGCCGTTAGGTGTTTCAATCAATTTACTGATTATAATTAACCAATGAAAGATTATAATTATTCCTGCATGTGGCAAACCGCAGACGAAAGACAAAAAGACAGACAGGTGAGGCAAAAAGTTTCGGTTTGTTTTCAGGAGTGCCTGTGCTGCAGACACGCAAGCTGGTTACCTTTTATCTGGATGTGAGGGGTGGGGAGGGGAGGCGGGGGGTCAGCGCCACTGTGACATTTGCGGCACCAGCAGAGGGCATTAGCAAGTCAATGGAGCGGGGACCGAATGCGGCTCGACGCTGACATAAACAGTCACTTCGAAGGTGGACACGAATCAGGGGCTTTGCTGCGTGTGCGTTTGTGTTTACATCCGTGCAAGCAAGAAAGTTTCTTTGAGTGCCAAGACGAGTTTCGTCATCTCAGATTCAAACTCTGTCTTTAGTGTTTAATCCCAACACATCTGGCTAGCTCTGCTCTGCACTGCAACATTTTAGCTTCTCCACATGCCTTGTTTAATTATATGTATAGAAAGCATCTTTCGTTGCTGTTCCATTAAAACAAATCGGAGCAGACTATAATCCAAAGTTGCTCTAAATCCAGTCCATTTTAAATATCTATATGCGTGGCAGTAATAGTGGCCCAAGGCTCCTCCGTTCACACAGTGTGCGATGTAATTGCAAAACACACATCTCCCGTGACAGCGCAATCATAACAGAAGATGCAGGCAAGAAGGCAACGATATCCTGTGGAGTTAAAATGAGTTTACAACAGAGATCCATTAGGAGGGCTGTAAACATGTCCTTCAGTTATGGATCCATTCATATGCACATAACTCTCTCTCTCTCTCCTACCCCCCACCACCCCAACCCAAACCCTTTTCCTGGCCATTAATGGACTTCTTGACATGTGGTTTAGGCTGCTTAGCCACTCTTTAATCTGCTTGTGCCACCCCAAGTTTATGGGGCAAAGAAAATCAAATAACCAGATGGTAATCTAACTAAATTAGAGCACAGGCGACTCTCCCAAGTACTAAGCACCGCATTATCTATCACATGTTTGAGCTGTTTTCTCCCCCCTTCTTGCTACTTATTTATTTATAATTTGTAGAGGGAAAAAAGGGCTCTTAATGCAACATAAATATTTCTGCTTATTGCACAATCAGCATTGAAGGTGTGAATAAATTTTAAGCTTCTGTGATAATTATTATTACGCCGCTTTTGCATCATACAAGTACCTGCCTGCGTGTGTGTGTTTGTATTTTGATTTTGACAGTCTGTTTGTACACGCAGATTTATCAAAGTGCTGTGTTTGAATGGCTTTAAGTCGGCGCGGTGTACATCCCTCTGTATGTGCGACGCATCCATGTATTCATATCTGTGTCCGTGTGACAGTCGGAGGATGTTTGCCGTTATTTTTGCTGGCTTTCAGAGCAAATATCAGTGCGTCCCAGCTGAGAAGGCATTACGGGCTGTTGATTCGAGCCGCTCTTGGGACCCACTACCATAATCTGCGTCTGTTCTTAGGTGTGTTGTACAGGTGGCTGTTCAGGAGAGGGAGGCTGGGGAATTTGGTTAATTAAGCAGGGTAAACAGCAGATAACTACAAGGCATCCTGGAGGGACCACAAAGGCATCGGACCCCAGACGTCATCCAAATACCTCAGTAACAAAAATAGTCTCTTTTTTCCCCCTCCTTTTCTTGAGCTTTTTATTTTTTACATTAATACCATTGGCTGAAAATGTATTTACAGATTGCTGCTATTGGGGTTAATGATTCCTCGGAGATCCATTGTGAGCAAGCAAGCTGTCATCCGTGACCAGATTCCATTCTTGGAGTGGAGGAGGTGGTTGTTTTGTTAACGATAATGATAATGCATGCCACACAGATGGCACAAATTATTTTGTGCAACAAGAGGGTGGTACTAATTGGGCCAAAGACACTAGCATTCAAAGGGGGAAAGAAAATGTGCGTGTGAGTGAGTGTGTGTGTGTGTTTGTGTATCCAAATGTGTGGGTCTGAAATCGCAATTAGTCATCCCCATTTGAAGTCAGAAATCCCGTCAAAGCGATTTTTAAATTTGTTGTTAATATATTTCTCCGCTGACTGATTGCAGACCGGCAGGTGCTCGGAGAGGCGGCGTAAACAAAGTTGTGCTGCTGCTGCTGCTGCTTACAAGCAAGATACATACGGTATTTTGTCAGCAGTGGCACTGAAGAGGAGCACAGCAGCATCTAAACTGGCCACATTTGCATGTAGCTGTTTGAGCCGTTCTGTGCTGTTTAGCAATCTAGCCGGCAAACTGATGTTACCAGCGTGCATCTCCCTGGTGTTCGGGAGCTCGTTGAGAAAGCCAAGCCAATATGTTTAAAAAACAAAACTGATGGCTTTAGCTAGAATGCTAATGTCGGCGGCTGTGGCTCCGAGTCCCAGCTGTTGTGTTACTGTAGCTGTTACTGTTAAGTTACTTGAAGTGAAGCATTACAGTGTGGCGCGCTTTACTTTGAAGGGCCACAAAAAGGGGTCATTAATGGTCAAATAAGCATGTTACATGAGGGACCGCTTTGCAGCCACTCGGTATCGTGTTCCGATCTGTTCTATGGGGCGCAAAAGGGGTAAGTAATGGTCAGATAACCATGACGTAATGAGGGAGTACTTAGGAGCTACTCAGTATAATGCATCACTTTACTTGGGGTGGGTGGGTGCACTAAATGAGCACCCTATGATAAAATTCTAAGAAGTGAACAAGTGCTGAGTAATTTTTGCCATTCAAAGGGTAATTCAGACTTAATAAGGAACATTACCATGTGAGGTAGATGTGCTGGCGGTTGCTGCCGCACCCCATTTTTCACATGTACTAAAAATTTAACGACGTATTTATGGACTTACTTTTACCTAATAATTGGTTACTGTAGTATCTGCCAGTCTGTTCACTAGTAACTCATCCTAATTAGTTATTCAGGAAGTACTCTTTAATAATTAATTATCAGGTTCTTCCTGATTAGTCCTCGCTTATTCTTCTTTATGTGTCTTATTTATGTAAATTTGAATTGCCCTCACATTTCTTCTCATTCTTTTCCAGTTATGAGCCATCAATACCTCGTAAGGCATGTATACAAATTACATGCTGAGGTAATAAATGGGTGACTGCATGTCAACCAGTACAATTATATTTGCATGAAAATGAATGAAATGAATCTCAAGATTGTCAATAGTCTTCCATATGTGCAGCATCTTATTAATTTCATACCAATAAATTGCTCCCCTTACCATCGCACTGAGATCTAATAAGGCTGTGGCCATATGAATATGACACAGTGGTTGGTGGCATGGTATTTAAGCTACACTATCAGACAAATTATCTTCAGCTAAAACAGACTGTGCAATCTTCCCCGTTGATAATTTCTGAGTTTTTTTTCTATCTGTTGCAAGACTTTGGTCAATTTTTAGAAAGACCTTTTGCACTGAAAGACGGAGGAGCATAAATAAAAGCATAGATTAAAGTAAAACCCTCACCCAGAATAACCTGTCCACTTGAGAATTCTGGAAAATGTTCATCAAATCGATGTTTTACCTCAATACTTGGCCGACTGTAGTTTACACCAGGATTTCAAATGTGAGACACTGTGAGCCAAGACAGCCAGATTTATTCTCTATCAATGTACCCTCAGACAATATCAGATCATTTCACCAACAAGCTCCACTTGTCTCGGTAAACAACCATATTTCTCAACGACTTCCAAAACTTGCTCAAGCAATTCTTAAGTCATCGGCAGACGAATAACTTCTTTTCACATCCCATCACAGTCTGAACACTCCAGCCTGCCCTCCATTATCGGCATTTATCCAATAACCTATCCAATCATCATTTATCCAGTCATGTAGAGCCTCTGCCTCTTCATCCATTAGCACTTAATCATCAAACGGCGGCACCTGTTGCTTCAAGAATACATTACAGTGGTCAATGGCTCCGACAACTCGATGGTCACCATCTTATCAGGTGCCCAGAGTGAAGCTGACCCCTTCTGCTCTTTCATCCCGTCCTTATCAAGACCACTGTGAATGTGCTCACCAGGCTGTGAAATGAAAATCATTGATGGCCCCTCTCTCGGCATCAAAGAACAGCCTTCCATTGCCTTCTGTGCCCCATTCATAGGCATATTGAAAGCCATAAAATATGACAATTCCGCTATATCATCCAGGTTAAACTTCCCCATAATTGCATTATACCAATCATACTTCTTTTTACTTGGTCTGTTCTTTTTCCCCCATGGTGTAAGTGTGGACAGTGATGCATTAGCTCATATCATGGTGGTAATGAGAGGACCTTGGTCTCCTCTGAGGTGACACAGTGACCCAAATTAACAGATATAGGAAGAGTGAGAATTTAGCGCATGTGTGTGTGTATGGAGGAGAGGGAAGGGTTGCATTGCTGCATAGCTCTTTTCAGCTAGACTCTAGAAAGTGAAATAGAAGTGCAGTCTTTTCTAACCTTGAAAGGTTGGGTTTTTTGTAGCTACAACTACAGTTCACATTATTAGTGACAGTAAAGCGCTGCACTAAATGCCAGACATGTCAATATGCTGACAAAGCACAACAAAAAAAATGGAAATACTCAGACTTAACCGCAACAGCAGCTTCACTTAAGTTTGGTTGTGTTTTGTGCTTGTGGATGCGTGAGGTGAATCTACACAGATCTGAGTTTTGGTTTTCTGGCTTAGCAAAGAACGTGGCAGACTTCCAATGCAATGTGGCCAGGGTTGATAACTGTAACATGGCCCAGGTTATGCTCCGGCTGCACGGTCAGGCTGCGAGATTTGGTGGGATTACCAGTGAGGAAATGTTGCCGTGGGGACACTGGAAGGAGAGCAGGGCAGGCCCTGTAAAACATGCAGCAGGAGTTTCATATAGATTAGACATACATGACCACTGTCGGCGGTGCCAAAGCATTTATGGACATTTTGAAAGAGGATTAGAAAGTGAATCCCTTTGCTCAGTTTCTGGTGAAGGATTTCTCAGGGAAATTACTTTTCATTCATTTTCTGCTGCACATTACAATGTTGTTCGGGGAACATGAAACTTGTAAACAGGCTTATAAATGGCTTAGACTGTGCTACTGTCTATTCCACGGTGTTTCAATTCTAGATATAGAGGATTTTTATTGCTGCGATAATCTGTAATTATCTGCATGACATTCACTTGCGGTGTGAGACTCAAAAAAGTACACTTACCAAAAAAACGTGTCGTGGTCCGAGCTGCGTGAATAAGTGATGCTCATTGGTTCCATCTGATGTTTCTGTTTACACCAGCTGCACTTCAGCATTAGGGTGTGAATGTGTGAATGTGTGTGTTAATGCAATTCTAAAGCATGATATACATACAGATTCAGCTCATACATGTACACTTATAGTGAGTGCAGTCTGAATGTTTTTTGTCTGTATGCATTAAATCACATCACCTCACTTAGACTGAAATCCTCCTATTATACTTTACTTTAACCAATAACTAACTGTAAATGTACTTTTTTGAATCAGCTATTGGTCAGAATGCAAAGTTCTTTCCTTTATTTTCCTTTCACATGTCTGTGCTTTAATTTTTGTCCCATGCATCCACGTTACCTTGCTAATTTTGCTGTTATTAGATATTTCTCTTCCAATAATGTTATTATAACACGATTCATTTATTCCCCTTGGGAGCTTGGAAACAACCGGCCTGCAATTAATCCAAAGCCAGCCAGACACATGCTCACAGAACAATGAGTTTGCACAACTGTGTACACAGCGAGGATCGGCGGATCAGAAGTCCTCGTTCTCTTACCAGATGGTGAAAATTTTCAGGTTTGTCTATTAGCATAAATGAAAAAAATGTATGCAACAAAGTAACTCAAAAACTCATGAGCAGCTTATATAAGTGAAATATTTCAGTTCCTTATAAGAGGTTAAACTCACCCCTACTGCCACTCTTACATAGTTTGATCTCATAGTCGTCGTCACGTCTTATTAGTCTTATTAAACCCAGAACACAACATCTCACTGAGTGTCTGGATATGCTGTCTGTGCAGGATCACTGTGTCTGCACAAAGAGGAAACCTAAAAAGGAGTTTCTGTGGGCAGCTTATGACGAGACACAACTTGAGGATTCCGCAATTAAACAAAAGCTGTTGTTCTTCCATGTCATACAGTAATAATCTTTGCTGGTCTTTGTAATCTTTCTTGATGCCACTTTCTATTATTTACAGCAGCAGCAGTAGCAGCTGTAGTAAGCATTGGTTTTGGTTGCTGTTTGTACCTGTGTCATTCTAAGCTAACCTTCCCTTTATGAAAGAATATCCTTTTTAACAGTATACTATAAAAATATACAATCAGCTGTTTGACAGTTTTACCTTGACCTATGCAAGAAAAGGCTAAAATTACATCGCACCGACTTTGTGTACAGACTCTGCCGGTTAACTTATTTCTTAAACACTTGAATCGGGGGGTCACACCTTCTCAAGGATATGAAATGATCTCTTCCCTTTAAACACATTTTCAAACAGCTGCTTTATTATTTATTTTGAAACCGTTATAAGAAAAAAGGGAGAAGCTGCTCGTCTAAACAGCACTTCATTTGGGCAGCGGTGGCCTTAGTGGTCTGTGAAGCTAACTTGTAACCGCTGGGTCGCCGATTCGAGCCCCCGGACTGGCAAGAGGTTGAGGTGGGAAAGTGAGAGTTGACTGCTTGTCCCAGTCACCACCACTGTGGGCCCTTGAATAAGGCCCTTAACCCCTGACTGCTCCCCGGGTGCTGCACAGGGGCAGCCCACTGCTACTAGTATGTATAGTTAAAGTTAACTATGAACAGGACGGGTCAAATGAATTTCCCCAAGGAGATCAATAACGGTTAGATGATGATGATTATTATTATTATTGTTATTTGTAAAGTAGGAGAATGCATGAAAAACAATCCACAAACCCTGCAGTGCATTGGACCAGGCCTAGTTAGCTATCAAAACCAAAACAAAACTGTCATCACAAACAAAGCATTACTTATTTACATGTAATAATCAGATCAATCACAAGAATCACTCAAAAAATCAGCAGGGGGAGGTAACAGAGGAAACGGCTTTCTCTCTCTGTGTGTTCCTTCGCTTTCCTGTCATTTTGCTGCGCATCGCTACAGTGGAGGAAAAATGGGATGAATGCTGAAAGCTCTATTTACAACCACAGATGGCAAGCGGGCTAAAAAACTGGACTAAGTGATGTGTTCTGTGTGTCTGACTATCGATCTCTTCTGCTTCTTCTCAGTAAGCGCTCCACACATTTCAGGCGTCACTGTGTGACCTGAATGACTGGCCTCTCTCCCTAAAAAAAATCAGACCTAAAAAGCATCCACTACCATCAACAAGTAACCTTAAAAGGCAATGAGGGAATAAAGGAAGAGATAACAATTAATTTATTTACTAATTCTGATAGCATAATTAAAAATCCAATCAAACAGGTGCCAATCTCTGTTGAGGAACATGACAATGGCCCAACATGTTGATTTGACCTCCAAACTTCCTACACCCCATTTTGATCAAGCATCAACAGGATGCAGTGGAACAAGTTTGACTGCACAAGCCAGAGTACCCAAAGGATCCAGTGCCAACGTCCTGGTTCCAGACCCCATAGGACACCCTGAGAGGTCCTCTGGTCCATGCCCAATGGTTCATTTTTGATCACATAAGGGGGACCAACACAATATTAGGCAGGTGGTCATTATGTTATGCCTGATCCGAGTATAATGATGCTTTATGGAAAATGAAATAGTTATTTGATGAAAGCAGGAGACTTGTTTTATGGCAGACACGAAATCCACTGTCAGTGTTGTTTTATTTGAAGATGACAGTCCACATGTGGAAATAGGAACTCCTCAGATAGGTTAAGTGAAATATCATTGTGATTTAATAGGAACTATCCAAATTAATGGTCAACACATGATCAAAGAAGGTCAAAAAGTAAGACACAGTGAAACTGTCTAAACTGGAACATAAGGGCCAAATTTTTGCATCTATATGTACTGGTTGATAAACAGAGAGTGGATGTTCATATACATATAATATACATATATGTTCGTACTACAATAGAGCCACGCTAGTTTGTGCAGATGGTCACATTCCCCCTCATGTCAAACACAAAACAAACACAAGATATTTTTGCAGGATATAGCAGCTACTTACAGATTGTGCTGCATGCAGATGGTCCGTGGAGACTTCACGGATGTGGGTGGAGGATGAAATTTACGTCGCATGTACACTCGCGGAAAGCATTAACTGGCCTTAAGACTTTTCTTTCCGGCCTGCATCTTATTGTTATTCAGCATGTTTTACTTTAAACATAAGTGTGCTCTCTTCAAGGCGCCCCAACTTTATCGCTCCTTAACAATAGTCGTGGCAGCTCAGTCAGGAAGCTCTTGTGTGGGTCCTTGTGGAGGACAGGGACAAACAACCTCTCTTATAACTGTGATTGTAGAATGTGTTTGCTCTCAGTGACCCTGGCATCGACCCTCCGGCACAGTCAAACTCAAGCAGAGTTTCATGTAAACACAGATTCAATTTTTCAGAGCCAAAAAGTACATTGAATTTATAAAGGCACATTTTATCACTAATAATCTGCTCATACTGTTGCATCATGGGACATCACACTGAGCGACTGAGGTCACTAACCCAACCAGAACAATGGGAAACACCAACAGGAATCCTTCAGTATCTGTTCACAGATTCATTTCTCACTGCTCTGTTTCCATTTCAATTAGGCCGCGCAGCTGTAACTTGGCTTTATTGCAGACATCATCATCAGATTTTGTGTTATTTGACAGTAAGTACAGCAGAACACGTTAGCAAGACCAAAACAAATCACCAGCAAAACCAATTACCCAAGCCTTGTCTTCTTGATTCCTTAATATTTGGTTGCTTACTTGTTATTGAGCATTATGCTGCGTTCTCGCGCTACGCAGTTTCTCTTTGCTTCATTACAGATTTCATCGACAGAACGAGGAGCATCATTAGGGTACATGCAAATGCGGAGACAGAAGCTGTCTACGTTTGCCAGATGCTAACCGAGATAGGTCAGTTTTTAATATTCACGCATCCTGAGACAAAAAAACGTGTCATATTGAACATGTTTTCACATGTATCTCGTGTGCATCCTGGACAGCACACATCTGCGTTACCTCCCGATGCAGTGGCGGCACATATAGACACAACAAGTAATACAAACAGCGCGTGTTGACACCTCAGACAGAGGAGCGTTCATTATGCACACACGCAAACCATCAATGACGGGATGCAAGAGGGATGCGAAGGCAACATGGGCCGCGGGTCCCCACTGTAATCTCACTCAGAGTGGCAGCAGTGACAGAATGAGTTTTCTCCCCATTGAATAGCAAGACGGCTCTTTGTGTCTTTTTGATTTTATCTCTTTTCAGATGATGTGTGGGGAAGGAAGGATCCCCTTTGTGTCAAGCCACAAGACTTAAAAGCAAAGTTGGATCTGGATGCATTTGGGTTGTGTGTGTGTGTGTGTGTGTGTGTGTGTGTGTGTGTGAGGCAGAGTGAGCGAAATGAGTACACAACGCACAAACTGCCTGGATCCATGTTTTTTCTATGATACCCAGCACAAACAATGTTTCTTGAGAAAAATAGCGTCACTGCAGCTAAGTTTGTTGACAGTTTGTTGAAAATATTGAAGACCGAACAAGAAAATGACAAGATTATTTCCCCCCCTTACTGGGTTTGTTCTGTTGTGCGCACGCCTTCGCCTGTACAGGTTAAACAGCTGCTGACGCTTTCAGACATCGCTTTAAAAAGGCTGCTGAATGTGCTATTTATTATTTAGCTCCGTGAAACTTGGAGAATGGAGGCGAGTATAAAATCATTATACCTCAAAGGGCAAATTTTTTGCCCTCATTTACTTTCATTGTTTTAATCTCTTCAGGGACAGATGCTAGATTAAGGAGAGGGGAAGATAAAAGGATTGTGTTTCAAACCACCGCTCATTTACCTACAGTAGCATCCTACTTAAACGGCGCGCACTTCCTCCTTCACTTTAATTCCCTTCTCATTTAAATTTGCTTCATTTGATGAGTAGTTAAATGACCAATTCAGCCTTGATCCACCAAAAGTTACTGCGGCAATATCTAGCGAATTATTGACTTACCCTGTGTTGTGTATTGTGTGCGCATGTGAGGAAGGTTATTTGAATATAGCCAATCAGCCAGTTCATTACAGTCTCAGGACATTAATTCAAAACTGGCAATTTTGACCAATTTTGGTGCCAAGAAAAAACAAACTTTCTGAAGCTTTCAGATTTTTTTTTTTATTGTTATCATTTTAATTTCATTTAGAACCTCAAATGTCAACCCCGTGGTGGTGCTTGTGGAAAAGTCAGGGGATCACCAGGGTCAGCAGGATTTATCCTCTGAGAAATATGAGCGTCTGCACAAAATTTGGTGCCAATCCGTTTAATGGTCGTTGAGAACTTTTTTCCACTCCGGACCAAAGTGGTGGACTGACCCACAAACATCTGCCATCCTATTCCACATTAACGGCTATGGCACTAGGGAATGTAAGCCTTTATTCAAGTTTTATAACAGCTCTGTAGTTTTCTATAGAAATAAAGCAACACTTTTTTTATTACTGAGAGAAAGGTAGAGGAAATAAAAGTATGAAAGACTTTAAAATAATGCAGTTCATGTATTTGAATGGAAACAGGCTTCCATGCTAATAAGACGTTGCTGTCCTCTCAGTCAGTCCAACAACCGAAATGCTAACATCACATCATCTGCTGATTAATACAAACAAACACCACAGCCTGCTCTGTCTGTGGACGTTATTGCTCTCTATGCTATTTTACCTGTTGGTGAACCTGGGCAGGATCTCCATCCATCCATCCATCCATCTATCCATCCATCCATCCATCCATCCATCCATCCATCCATCCACCCATCCATCCATCCATCCATCCATCCATCTATCCATCCATCCATCCATCCATCCATCTTCTACCACTTATCCGAGGCCTCTAAGCAAAGATGCCCAGACTTCCCTCACCCCAGACACCTCCTCCAGCTCTTCCGGTGGTATCCCGAGGTGTTCCCAGGCCAGTCGAGAGACATAGTCCCTCCAACGTGTCCTAGGTCCCCCCCTGAGGCCTCCTCCCAGTGGCCGGAACACCTCCCTTGAGAGAGGCATCCAGGAGGCATCCGGAACAGATGTCCAAGCCACCTCAACTGACTCCTCTCAATGTGGAGAGGTAGTGGCTCTGCTCTGAGGTCTTCACCCTATCTCTAAGGGTGCGCCCAGCCACCCTAGGGAGGAAACTCATTTCAACCGCTTGTATCCGGTATCTTGTTCTTTTGGTCATGACCCAGAGCTCATGAGCATAGGTGAGCTGGATCTCCTAAATCCTTAAAATCAAGGTGAAGGAAGTTTAATTTCCTCTCAGACTACTTGGATTGCAATATACAGAAAAATTAATATATATTTTTTGCACAAGGATGCGAAAAAGATACTGCCTACTCCAGCTTTAAAGTTATGTTAATGCTGTGTGTCATGTGGACGTTTGTAGCACAGAAATAATGCGCAATTTGTAATATATTTTACGACACGTGTCATAATGTGCAATTTTCATCCCTTCACTTTTCTGTTTAATCAGCTGCAACGTGAATAGAAAGAAAGAGGAGATTTCTGTTGTCACAAAACATAAGCGGCATCATGTTTCACAGCAGACATTCTTAATTTTGCTGTCACAGCCATTCGTTGTTTGTCATGATGTTGTATTAATTGAAGCTGCTGTAACTAGGACGTGTTTGAATGCCAGAGTGTTTAGCAGAAATATTTGTCTTTCAAAGAAGATTTGTTGCAATTATTTCCTCCTTGATCAATGTATTATATATCCTCTAACATGCAATGTACACTCGACGGCCACTTTATTAGGTACACCTTGCTAGTAAATTGTTTGACCCCCTTTTGCCTTCAGAACTGCCTTAATTCTTAGTGGGAAACTTTCAACAAGGTGTTGGAAACATTCCTCAGAGGTTTTGGTCCATGTTGACATGATAGCATCATGCAGTCGCTGCGGATTTGTCGACTGCACATCCATGATGCCACATCCCAAAGGAGCTCTATTGGATTGAGATCTGGTGACTGTGGAGGCCACTGGAGTACAGTGAACTGATTGCCATGTTCAAGAAACCAGTTTGAGATGATTTGAGCTTTGTGACATGGAGCATTATCCTGCTGGAAGTAGTCATCAGAAGATGGTCCACTGTGGTCATAAAGGGATGGTCAGCAACAATACTCATGAGGGCTGTGGAGTTTAAACCAGTTGGTACTAAGGGACGCAAAGTGAGCCTAGAAAACACCCCCCACACCATTACACCACCAGCAGCAGCCTGAACCTTTGATACAAGGCAGGATGGATCCATGCTGTCATGTTGTTTATGCCAAATTCTGACCCTACCATCTGAATGTGGCAGCTGAAATGGAGACTCATCAGACCAGGCAACGTTTTTCCATCTTCTACTGTCCAGTTCTGTTGAGCCTGTGTGAATTGTAGCCTCAGTTTCCTGTTCTTAGCTGACAGGACTGGCACCCGGTGTGGTCTTCTGCTGCTGTAGCCCATCTTCTTCTACGTTGGATGTGTTGTGCGTTCAGAGATGGTATTCTGCATTCCCTGGTTGGAACCAGTGGTTCTTTGAGTTACTGTTGCTTTTCTATCATCTCCAACCAGTCCGCCCATTCTCCTCTGACCTCTCACCTCAACAAGGCATTTTCGTACACACAACTGCCGCTCACTGGATATTTCCTCTTTTTCGGACCATTCTCTGTAAACTGGAGAGATGGTTGAACGTGAAAATCCCAGTTAGATCAGCAGTTTCTGAAATACTTAGGCCAACAGAGATGCCACCTTCAAAGTCACTTAAATCCCCTTTCTTCCCCATTCTGATGCTCGGTTTGGACTTCACCAAGTTGTCTTGACCACGTCTACATGCCTAAATGCATTGAGCTGCGGCCATGTGATTGGCTGATCAACTATTTGTGTTAACAAGCAATTGTACCTAATAAAGTGGTTGGTGAGTATATGTGGAAGTGCTTTTATGTAACTAAATATTTATTAATGTGATGACATTTTGAAAAAAAGGGCAAATTTGGCTCACAGTAAAGACTTTTTTCACATTAATATAATGGAGCACAACATTATCATGATATTAACATAGCAATTATGTAAATATCACATATCACACATGTAGAAATGTTATAACCTCAATATTCATGTAGTTTTCTTCACAAAACTTTTGAATAGCAATCACTCAGGTCCAATGAAGAAGTCCCAAGCGCACTTAGTGGGGTGTGTTAACGTCAAAGACACAGCGGTGAATCTGAGAAGTTGCTAAATTTGCCAAGTTTCATGTAAATGAACTCCCGGGGGAATTCCTCTTGAGTGTGCATGTAGAACAGAGGATGATTATATTTAACAATGGAAAAAGTTCCTCTGTGTAAGCCACTCGTCACATTCTCTGTGCGCTCCCCCGTCTGCTATTGTTCTGTTCTCCCGCATTTGTTTTATACCTGTTATTGCCTGTCATCCACTCCATCACTGAACCAGGACTTCAGATGCCTGCAAGTCACTGTTTGTTCCTTCTTAGAGGCAAAGAACTGAGAGGAAAGAGAGTTGTAGGAGTGCAATGGAGGTAATTGATACCAAGCCTTGCATGCCAGTGAGTGTGGCTTTCAGGACATTATGGAAATGAAAATGCAAGTCTTTGTACACATTAACAAATACGCAACCAAAATAGAACCACAACAGCGCTGCTGCTGCTCTTAAACAAGACTTGTTTGTGTCTAGCAACTTGGGATGTGAGGATGCATGGTTGTTTCTTTGCAAACATAAGGGGTAACAGAAGGTGCAAGCATTATTATTAAGTGTAGTTTTCACTCTCACCAGGATGTTGTTTTTTTATATATATATATACAGAAATCCTGAAAGTGTTCACAGTAAGCCTGACATTTTTTCTCATGTCAGTAAAACTCGAGCACCATTTCTTCTTGAACCCCAACAAGATTTATTACTTTACAAGAAAATGTTGCCATAATTTCGAACATTATCTCCATTTTTTTTATCTGAGGCAACCTAAAATAAATGGAACAGGTCGGGTTTTTTCTTCGATATACTGCAGCACACAATGGATGATTGAGCCTCTGGCTTTTGTTTTACCTTACTTATCTGTAAATAATCGTTTTGTGTGCTAGCTGTCCCATACTAAAGTAATCTAAATACCTTTTTCCCCTTTACCCACCTCTGTAATAAGTACTATTTAAAATCCTGACTAACTAACCAACAAATTAGCATCATTTATTGACTATGTGCAATGGGTTTGTGGACTTTTTCTACTGTCACTTTAAACTGACAGTGATCCATTTGATCAACCAGCCTTGTCTCCTGAGAATTACGCTTCTACACAACTAAACAGCATTCTCTGTTTTTGTTTTTAAGGAAAATGCACTTTCTCTTGCTTTACGTTAATTTGTGGAATACATTTCTGATCAGCACATCTTTTCCGTTTGGTTTCAGCCAACACTTTATTAGATGGGGCGTAATTTATCACCCTGGAAACCCAGAAAATGGAGAAAGGTCAAATTTTGAAGTTGTTATCTGCTCTTTTGTTAAATCCCTAAAACCTCATCTCTGTGTATCAAGTGAAAATAATCCCCACGTACCTTAAAATGGCTTAGATTTAACTGCAAAATGGTCTTGCCTCTCCATCACACCAGCTCACCTACAGCTCTTCTCAAACACTGTTATATTAATCTACATTACACATGCAAGTTGATGGTTTCTGATTGGTTTCTTAAGGCTGGCACACATTACAGGATTTTTCAAAACTTCACAGATTTAGAGACCACACACTTGAAGATAACAATAGACAGATCGCACAAGATCTCTCTCTTCTGATCTTATAGTGTGTGGTGCGCACTACGGAGCACACCACACATTAACCGATTCTTCAACAGAGTATCAGGTTCTTTACGCTCAATATTCCAAATCTCGTGCAGTCAAACGTGACTTCAGTGTAAACAAACATGATGGGAATATCGCCGCTATAAATAACGGCGTTACTAACAGCGTTCCTTTCTTCACTAACGAGTAATCTAATTGATTACTCTTCCCATCATTATAACGCCACTATCGTTACTGCCAAAAATGCAGCGCGTTACTAGAATTGAAGCTCTTTTTATTTCATCAGCCCATCAAGATCTCTAAACCGAGGGGCAGAGAATTTTTTTAGCGCTGTCAAAATTGACACATTAGTGCAGATTAATCCATCATCATGATTAATCTGATTAAAATTTTTCGCGACGGTAACTCTACTAACTTACTCTAACTCTACTTGTTTGTTTTTGCTTCCTCTTTTGTCAGTCAGCTGAGTCAGCTCGCATTTTGATTGGCTTAAATCCGGTACATGTGACACTGCAAACCTCTTAACACCCCCCACACCACAGGATGATCAGACATGCTGTCGTTTGCAAACACCCAACAATTGGGCCTTTGCTGGCTTTGATTGTAAGGGAGAGATCGGGACAAAAACTGGCCCGATTATCCTGTAGTGCGTGCAGGCCTTAAGGTAAAACCCCATATATTTGAGACTGTCCTTGGTACACTGCAAACTCAAGGTGGAAATGCTCAGATATGACTGCTGATTTCCCTCATAATGTGTCCTCTAGCACATAAAAACCCAATATTGATATGTTTCCGAGTTAAAAAGCGTACCTAATGCATGATATTTTCTGAGAAACAAGCCAAACAGCAAGTGAAAGCGAGACTTAAGTCTACAAATAATGGTTCCACACAAGAAGCAAACCCCAGTATCTTTATTTCCTCAGACTTGGTGGTGTTTTCAAAGTGGAAGTGTGTCCTGTCATAGTGCCTTTAGATGAAAAACTGCATTTCTTAAAAACATAAATTGAATTGCGGTTTACTTTTTACAGTTTCTGTCAATGTTTTATCGATTTCCTTAAAGACAATATGTTCCAGAGCCTTTAAGGAAATAAAATTTAAAACCTTAACCTCACAGTACAATTACTGTACTTCTGTAATAATTGCTATTACTATTATTACAGTATTAATAATATTACTTAATATTGCACTTCCACTTGTTCCCCTTGTCTTCTGTCTTCTTGTGGAGTGACCTTTATTCACTCCACAGCAGATGACTCAGGACTGCTGAGGTGCTGCCATCTGGGATTCTCCTCAGGGTTCCATGAGTAACACAAAATCTCTGTAAAAGTTTAGTCATTTGCAAGTTCAAGCAGTCCCCTGCTAAAAATTGCGACCCAAGATAATTTAGTGTTTTGTCAACTGAAATCAGCTCACTGGGACACACACACACAGTCCAGTCTCCCAAAATGAGAGACGGCGTTGCAACATAGGTGAGCCAAAAGACAGTTTGCGGGGTTAGTGTTAGGATTCTTCTTCTTCTTCTTCTTCTCGACTCCTGCCCACCTCGCTCCCGCTTGGAAGCACCAGAGGAGCAGATGGCTTGGCATCACCCTGACAGCCCAGTGTCAGCCTGTCTCTTTGGTTTGTCATCCAATCCAAGACTTGCTGTTAGCCCTGAATAAACACAGAAAGTGGCACACCAAAATTAGGCACGAACAATCTGAGGGCACTATTAAACTCGAATATGAAAACCCACCAAGATATGCCTCAATCAGGAAACAGGTTCGCGCAGCAAGATTCCCCCTTGAGGGACAGAGACCATTAAAATGTGACGGGGAAAAAACAAACACATTTGCTTTGCACAGTTGGTGTGAAATTCCTTTATTTATTTTATATCAGCTCTAGGTGAGCTCAGGATGTGCAGAGTTTTCTCTGTGATAATTTCAATTTTCTTCATCGAGAAAGCCGAGAGGAAAGCAGTGGGCTGCTGATAAGAGCGTAGGCACCGGGAGCAGAGGGACCACAGCGGCCGGTCTAGAGCTGTTTAATTTTTCTTTTGAATTGTAGACAATAAGATAACCTGCCCAAATTTATCAAATGTCTTGGCAAAGTGTGCTTTACCTGCAGTCGCACAGGAACCCTCCCACATACCTCCACACATCTGTTTTGCTTCTGATTCTCTTGAAGAAATCCGAAAATAATCTCCAACTGCTTTGCCTCTATGCCCTTCAGCCCTGACAGAAACTGCATGAGGCACTGACAGAGACACTTATGTTCTAGCATATGCTGTGAACACAGACAGTAGCCATTATCTCACCCCTGTGCCTCCCAACAGGGCTGGCAGATTCTGACTTTGGTATGTTAACATGAATCGGGGCTTTAAGTCACACATTTGTGAAGTCCTTTATTTGAACTTTCATTATTTCATTATAAAAAAACACATTCTGCTGTTATGCAAAGACAGCTGATGGAATGCAAGCTGGAGTCCATTAAAGAGGTGGACAGGTTGAAGATTAAATCTAATACGGTGGTCAAAGGGTCGCCTTACTCAAGATGGGTTTTAGTCTGAAATCATGGCATGGTTTAGGGATGAGAATTAATGATTTAAATGATAGTCTGTGTTCTATGACACAACCATGAGCAGTGGCATGAAAAGGTTGTTTAGCTGGGAACCTAACAGCAGCTTTCTAAATGACTTGGAGCTGCCTCCTGGCGTTATGTGGCATTGGAATTTAAATCTGAGTAAATAACGACACCGACTTTAATTCTGACTCTGTTTTTTTGTTTTTCAAAGGGAAAGTTGACAATTAGTTTGTCAGTGCTCCCTTTTTTATCTCCCTCTCCTAGGAGATTATTTTTTTCATTTGCGCTCGTTGGCTTGTCTGTCTGTCTGTCTGTCTGTCTGTCTCTCTGTCTGTCTGTAAACAGGATTAAGCAAAAGAAAAAAAAAAAAGAACTACCAGACTGAATTTCATGAAACTTGTCAGAGAGGTGGGGCGCGGACAAAAAGGAAGAACCCATGAAATTTTGTTAAGGATCTGGCTCGGGTTGTGAAATCGCATTTCACAGAAGAGTGGACCGTTGGCCTTGGCAGATGTCTGTGCTCTCACAGTGCCCTTCTAGTTGTGTATGGAGCTTTAATCTGACAGGTGCCGGCTTGATGACAGAGCTATTGTAGGTGTGTTTGGGTGTCAGTGGCACAAATATGACAGATTTTCATGGTTGATTTTATAATTTTATCTAATCCAGACATGTATAGTTACACTAAAGGACTCATCACTGAGCACTGGCGAGTTAGTTTACTTATATTAGTTACTGATTGAGACAAACTAGTTATTAGAGATAGGACACAATCTTTTGGTCTGTGTAGTAGTAATGGGAAAGTAGTAATGGTAAATAAACATGATTTGAACACCAAAAACACTTAGAAGCTTTTTTGTTTTATGTGACATACCGCATACTGACATGAAGTAATATAAGGAATTTATCCATTTGCTCTTTTTTGTCTGTTTTACCAGGAATTACCAAGTTAAATCTTGTCTTATTTGTTAGTGTTACATTATATGTCAATGTGTCAGTTTATAATCAGTATGTGTATATTAAAAGCAGCTGTCAGTGGGATTTCTAACAATAAGGGGTTGGTATTTTTAGCAACATGTTGACACTTCTAAATTAGTTTACCAAGAGCAGAGTGTAAAACCACCAACCCGATAATGAATCACAATTACGCTACAACTGAAAAACATGTCAAGGAAATGAGACTGAAAACATTTTCACTGTTCCATCTGGTCCCTTTTCCATGTCGAAACCATCATCAGTGGGGCTGAGAAAGTGTATATTTTTATATCCTGTCTGTTTCTTATCCATTCCAGCCAGGTGGTGCACACCTTTCCCAAACCTGAGAAAAACAACCAAATGACAAATAATAACCCAGCTTGCAATCTTGCACTAATAAGCTTCATTCTGCCTCTCATTCTCTTTTTGGAACCTGTGCGAATGGAGTCAAAGATTACAGGACATCAATAATGCAATGTAGAATAGTGACTCACAAGATGGAGAGACGGAACAGTTGTGACAGCTCTTAGAGTCTAACACACAGGTTTGTACCAACCAGCCTGGTGAAACTAATGTTTTTTTCTTGCTCCCCATCTTTGCTGTCACGTGTACCAATAAAACAGAAGCCACTGAAATGAATACTGCTTTAGTTGTCGAACCCTCCTTTCAGGGTGCACAGATATTGGGTAGATTCCATCAAGCCTACGCAGTCACTGAAACGGTATCATCTTCCGAACTTCAACAGAATCTTTGAGTCCCTTTCTGGAGCCGGCATTTTCTCCACCATTGACTTAAACAGTGGATATCACTGAGTACCCATGGATACCGACAGCAAAGCAAAAACTTCCTCTGTCACTAACTTGGCATTGTGTCATTTTAATATCATGCCTTTTGGACATAAAATTTGCCGGTCACTTTCCCAAGGTTAATGGAGAGAGTCTTGGATTTACAACTGGGAGAAATCTGTTAAGTCTTTCTAATTGTTATAGATGTTTATTCATCATCTGGGTCTTCGCAAAAGCAATCTGATGATCTAAAGAAGTCTAACTAGATTTCCTGGACACATTATCTCTAATGAAGTCGGTGCTGATTCCTAAAAGTCGATGCAATTTGGTCCTATTTAGTGTTGACAATTTTCAAAGGAGTTCTTGGGGCTTGCTGGATAGTATCATAAAATTGTACCAGAGTTCTCAAAAAATGGCTCAGCCCTTGAATGACTTCAAAGCGAAGACCTTTGACCATTGAAAGTCCAGTCTGATTTCTCCACCTATCTTCGGTCACCCAAATCCAGACTTTCCTTGTCCGCACTGATGCAAGTGGCACAGGTCTTGGAGCTATTTTCACCCAGATAGTGGATAATGGAATCAAAGTGGTTCTGGCTTATACAATGTGAACATTAAACTGAGCAGAGAGGAGCTACTCAGTAACGGTAAAAGAGCGCCCTGTTATCATCTGGGCTCTGGAAAAATGGCAACGCTATCTTACAGAGTACTCCGCCTCAAAATGGGTCATCTGATCAACAAAAACCAGAAGTCGACTGATTCGATGGGCGCTAATGTGTCAAGGGTTTGACTTTATTGTGGAATACAGTAAAAGCTGCCGATGCTTTTTCAAGGATTCCCCATAACTTTGAATACTGCCTGATAGGGATGTTCATATATCACTTGAAAAAAGTGGGAAGAACCACATCACATATGAAGGTACATCAAAAAGCTCTTGGCCTCACCCAAAAACAAGGGGCGCAACTCCCCTTTAGGAGCATAACTTTATACTATAAAGCCTCATACCACTGTTCACAAAAACTCCAAAGTTTGTCGTCATTTTTGCAGGTGACACCCTTTGAAATCAGTAGATGAAAGGGAAACCAAAAAATGGAAGAAAGAAGACGGAGCTGTGATCAAGTATCTGCATAAAAAGGGAACGAACCCCCCAGGAAGTTCAAGAAGTCAACACATTTGGTGAGGACTTTCCTTTGCTATCTACCTGTAAAGAAGTGGGTTGCAGATAACAAGTGGCTGGTACGCCCCAAATCAGCCACCACGGATGATCAAGTGGAAGCCATTTACCGCATGACTGTCCAACACATAACACTTCAGTATTAGCTCATTTGTTGACTGTTTGGGGATGAGCAAACTGTCTGCAAGGTGGCTACCCCGAATGCTGACACAAGATCAGAAGTTGAAGCGAATCAAAATTTCGAGGACACTTTCGGATGAGACATAGGTTCACCACTTTGATCCTGAACCAAAAAATCAAAGCAAACAATGAAAACACAACATTTCTCCACCGCTCAAAAAGTTCAAACAAGTGGCATTTGTCGGCAGGGTCATGGCCTCTGTGTTTTTAGGATGATAATGGGATTGCTCATGATTGACTTCTTCTCATGATTGTCATCCGTGCTGTTAAGGAATATCTGGAGGCTCTAGATGTGACCTTGTTAGCAACGCTTGAACAACGGTGGACCAAGTGCAAAAGGAGCGGTAAAGAAGACTTTGTTGACTAATGTGATGTTTCATGGTGAGGCTGAGAAAGTTTTGAAGTGCCCTCATTAAGATCAAAATGAGAAGTGAATCTCAAAGCAGCTAGCCAGGAAGAACGAAAAAGTGGAAGATAACTTTGTTATCCTGGGAGATAAAGTATATCACAAAAAACAAATGTCAGAAAATCAGTTCCACTATAGGCTGAACATTCCTTGTATTCTGGTTCCAGAGATACACCGGAGCTATTATGAAAACTCTTTAAGTGGACACAAGGGTATCCTAGAAACCAATATAGGGCTTTATGAGATAGTTTTTTGGCCCAGTAATGTGGACAAATGTACAAAAAAACTTTATAAAATGCTGTGTTGTTTGTCTGAGTCTGAATAATCAGAGACCTAATGGAAAGATTCAACAACCCTCTTCAAAAGCCCTGATGAGATGCTAGGCGTCAACCTCCTGGGTCCAATACCAAAACCTTCAGAATAAAATGAATACCTGTTAGTAGTGGCAGATTACTTTATCTGTTGACTTAAGCTTTTCCCATTGCGAGATTAAATTCAAAGTTCCAGCAAAAGTTACCAACAATAGTCTGGTACAGCATTCTGAAATCAAGGAGGGAGTTTAGAGTTAGCGGTCACCTTGTTCTCCAATCTAATAATAAAAACTACTCCAGAGACTTCCAATCATCACAACCTCAAATACTACAAAACTGAACTATCTACTCACTGCAGCTGATATAATCTAAAATAAAAAAAAAAGCTGCTATATTTACCCAAGAAGCCACTGAATGCAATTTATATTTCACTACCATCGATAATCAGGGAACGCTATGCAAAAGTATATGATCATTATCATTAGGCATGGAAGCTATATTTGCAAGAGGGAAGTTTATTTCTTCAAAAATACTGCAAATGTTAAGACAAACAGTTTAGGGTTGAATATTCTGAAGCTGCGGATGGAATCAACCTCATGCAACCTGAAAAGCATTACCTTTACAAATAGCTTGAATTAAACCCAAGCAAGGAGCACACCTCCTGAAAAAACCGCATGTAATTAGCATTTCTGATTAATGTTTTTCAGATGCACCTTGTGATTACAAGTGCCCTCTAGCTGATTTTGTATGTGAAAATGTCTTCGCTTTCAATGATAAAATAATCAAAGTGGCAAAAAAAAGGGTGCACAGCGAGAGAGAGAGAGAGAGAGAGGATTACTTGTACTGTCTCTATTAGGCGTCAACACATCGCATATTTCTGCAGCAGCTACGACCAGAGTGGACTGATTCCTGATTAATGATCACAAGATCGCGAGTCTTGTGTCGTGGACCTCCAGCTTCCTCTGCACAAAGCTGAAAACAACTATTAAGGCCGCAAAAACAAAGCAGCGTTGGTACAATATGTGTGCCTAATTAAGTATGTGTGTGAGAGACAAAGAGAAGTGTGGGAAACAGAGATTAAAGAAAGAACGGAGACAGAGAGGGAGGATGGGAGCAATAGAACAATCATATTAGGGAATTGGGGTGTATCAGTGTTGTTACGTGAAATGAGGTGCCCCACTACAGGTTGGTTCCAGGCAGTGAATTGATAGATGAAAAGGAGAAACAACAGTAGTCAATTACAGCAGTGCATGATTAACCTAAACTAATTAAGACCTCTGGGTAATGGAAGGAAAGGAAACACTAGCCGTCCCTTCCCTTTTACAGTGCAAACTCCCAGTGCAGAGTCTGCGCTGAGGCCTCCTTTGTTCTCGGCGTCCCAGTCCTCAACCCAGCTGAGCGGCTGCCATTTCTACCGCAACTCCCTCTCAGTGTCTCTCTCTCCAACTAGCAGTCTGTTTGTATCACTGTGCATGTACAGTATTATTATCTCCATCAGGTTTAAAATCTCAAAGACGGACAGAACAGGACATTGATTTAACCGTGTGCATGTGCCTTTGAAGGGAATACCATTTTTTTTTGTGTGTTACCAAAAATGAAAGATAGAATAAAAGTGCCTCGCGGTTGTATTCCTCTGCCAACCCTTGTAGTTTACAGACTCATTAAATATATGGGAAGATGTTAAAGGAATTCTATAAAAGATACTGAGTGTATTTTTTGTGCAGTGGAAGTGATTGTTTTACTGACATATATTACTCTAGGGAATCATTTCCAGTGAGAAACTTGGTTCAGTTTTCGGCCAAATGTGAAATAGAGACACAATCTTTTCTTCTTTTCCTGAGTCACAGCACTGAATAATGTCCAGACAAAATGCTTTTTGCAGGACATTTTGACGTCATGGTGAAGCTTTTGTTTTACCATTTGAATATACACCGATCAGGCATAACATTACGACCACTTGCCTAATATTGCGTTGGTCCCCCTTATGTGCTTAAACATGCTCTGAGCCATTGGGCATGGACAAGAGGACCTCTCAGGGTGTCCTATGGGGTCTGGAACCAGGACGTTGGCACTGGATCCTTTGGATACTCTGGCTTGTGCAGTGGGGTCTCTGTCAATCAAACTTGTTCCACTGCATCCTGTTGATGCTTGATCACAATGGGGTGTAGGAAGTTTGGAGTTCAAATCGACATGTTTGGGCCATTGTCATGTTCCTCAACATGTTCCTGATTGTTGGATGTTTTTTCCATGTGGTGGGGTGTATTTTCCTGCAGGGGTAGGCCAGTGACATTTGGGATTTCCATTTGCATGAGGGAGTGTGCTTGTTGTGGGACAATGTTTATTGGGGTGTCTAAGTCTCATCAACACAGATGGCAGAATCCAAGGTTTTCCATCAGAACACCACATAGTACCTAGTACTTCACCTGTCAGTGGTCATGATGTTGTGGCTGATCAGTGTATAACAGCATCCCTTCGTCATTTTACTCTTTTAAACATTTGTGTGAAATTCTGTCAGAATCAACGTATGAATTCCTGAGTTGTGTGAGGTCACAGTTCATCTTGAATCACCGAATTCTAATCAGTTTTATTGCTGAGTCCAAGTTAAATATTTGTACCAGATGCAATGAAAGTTCGTCCAAGTTTTACTGAAATGTCACATTCATTAGAATGGGATGGACATATGTATGGACAGACAGCCTGAAAACATAACGCCTCTGGTAATGGCTGTCTCCAGAGCGGAGGAATTAAAAAACACAATTCTGTTGAATTCATGTTTATTTACTGTTTCGACTGCTGTCAGTTCTGTGCTAATATATATATTTAGCTGTAGACAGCAAGTCAATCTAGCAGCAAGGTCTCTAATTACCACAGTATGATTTGTTGTTTGTTTGTTTATTCGTTTATCTGAACAAAAAATGTAGCCTGAAAATGACATTTCACAGGGGCTCATGTGCCGATGCTACTTGGAAAATATTACCTTCCTGCAGTCTTGTCCCAACCAAGCTAAGGTAACAGGCTGTAACTTTAGATTTCACGAAACGAAAGTAGTGTTTTAGTAATCCTCTGATCTAACATCTAAATAAGTGTATTTCCCAACGAGTCAAACTATTACTGTAATCCGATATCACTGGCAGCGCTGAACATTATACCATCATTAACAAATCCTTAATAAATCAACTGAAATGTAGTCCAAGCTTATCTTTATGACTGTTCTTTGTTTTCTCACTTTTAGGGAATTAACATCATGTTTAGTATAAATTCTTAACAGATTTTAGTGAAGCATTAGCACGAGTAAAAACAGGCTAAGGTGGGCGGCTGTGGCTCAGGTGGTAGAGCGGGTTCTCCACTGATCGCAAGGTTGGCGGTTCAATCCCCGGCCCCTCCACGTGCCAAAGTGTCCTTGGACAAGACACTGAAAATTGCTCCCAGTGGCAGGAAGGCACCTTGCATGGAAGTCTGTTGCCATTGTTGTGTGAATTTGTGAATGTAAGGCACTTTGAGCACCACTAAGGTAGAAAGGCACTATGTAAATGCAGACCGTTTACCATAATCTGTGCATATATTCTAGATGTTTATTATTTCCCTAAAAATTACATTCCTATGCAACTAAATTGTGTTCTTAATTATGTTTTGTTTTCGTCGTAGGAAATCTTTCAACTTTTAAAGCTCTACAAAGTTTCCATTAGGAGAATAAAAGAGCAGTGAAGGTATTAGTTCAACACAAGATTGCACCCAGAAGACTAAAGTTTGTGCCCCCATGTGGGACTATTACTTTTCAATCTGAGTTTTGTATTCCTTCACTGCTTATCTTTGTTTTCTCTCACTGTTTGTTTAGGTTTAGGCACCAAAACTACTTGTATAGATCGAGAAAAAGTACAATTTCCCAAGTTGCTCCTCTATTTCCTGGTGACAAATCCCACTGTTCCTCCAATATCCTCCTGTTCTAATAAATGACTGTCTGTCGGACAGCAATACAATAAATGGCAAAGATGTGTTGATTAGAAACACATTTGTGATACATCACAAACAAATGTGAGATATGTTCCCCTCCGAACGTAATTTAAAATTCAGTTTTGTTGTGTAAAACCATCTTTTTTGGGGGGGCTGAGACAGAGCTCATTATTTTGTCATTGTGCAATATATTACCAGCTATCATTTTATCTATATAAATTAGAAAATCAAAAGAGTGGATGTGACAGTGACGAGAAATTACTGAACCGCCGCAAGAGAAAAATGAATAAACCGGGCAGGACTTCGCTGTGCTGTTCATAAATATATGTCTGATGCAAGACTGCATCACACAGGAGCGCTGTGTTTATTGTAAATCAATTAGATTGATGGTGGAAGGCACTTTTAAAGTTTCTGTCAGCCTGACTACTCTATAAAGTTAGGGAATGAAGCATCCTGTCCTGCTAATTGCATGGCTGCACTTCCCTGTAACTCTGCCGTCATGACAACTCCTACCGCTGCATATCAGTCAAATGATGTCAGCGGTCCAAGCACGGGAGCTAGTTGGAAAGCAAGATGAGGGGAAAACTACATGCCTCGTGGTCCACTGCTTATTTGATGGATTGTGCTACATTCAGAACCAGACAAGCATCACAACAAATATATTTACATCAAATATGCAAAATAAGAAAACAAGGACCGTGGGGACATTTCTGCGCTTTGCGAATTTGGAAAACAGAAATCACGCCTAATTGAGGCAGCCGTTCCAGTCAGTTAGAGACGGGTGATTGGCTGCTTTTATTTCTGAGGGATAATTTTTCTTAATAACACGCTGGGTGACTGGCCGGGATCGGCGCGGGTTCATCTCTAACCAGGACATATTCACGCAGAAACTGTCTCACAGGTGACCTGGATCCGCGAGGCTTTGAAGTCGTCAGTGATCTCCACTAGTCATCAATTTGCAGGAGCTCTTCATTTTAAAAAAAACTCCCCTTGCTCCATCACTTTGCATCCAGGGAATTAAAAAGAGGCTCTTTTTTTTTTCCACCCCTCCCTCGTTTCCGCTTTGGGTATGCATGGCGCTGCTTAACCGCCTGCAGGGAGCAAAATGCTGACATCAGGCAAGCTATTTGGAATTTCATAATCTGTTTTCTCAGAGTATGTATACCCCCGCATATATATTTTACACTCAAACTTATCTTAATTAGCCCATCGCTGCCAGCTGTCCTCATCACTCTCATTGTCACAAGGCAGCCAAATAAAAAAAAATAATCCAACTTTCTAACTGAAGATATACTTTAAGCCCCTTCAAATCCAGGTATATAAGGACTTCTGTGAAAAATACTTCAGGTCCCTCCTTGAACACAGCGTTTGTCAGATTATAACTCTGTTTCTGTCAGTCAGATTATGGTGGGAAGTAGAGCCCAGACAGGAAATCACCATATCTCCGCTAATGATAGGGGCTCTCTGACATTACATTATCTGAGCTGATTTTATTTCTCCCTCCCCGCTATAAAAAAAAAAAAAAAAAAACACGCCTGAGCTCTTCTTTGACTTCCCTAATGAACTAACTTCCTATTCACGTTGAGTCTGCTCCAAATGCCACCTTTTCTACCATCTAATGTCACATTTCCATGTTCAAACGGCCGTGTTTAGAACTCAGTATTTACATGGTAATAGTCTGTGAGGACTAATTAAAGGGAGGCCAGATGTCACAATGTATTGTTATGCATCAACCGGCCTAACCCTTGATATTAGAATTAGCGGGATGAGTTCAGAATATAAATAATACATTTGACATTAGGTGACCAGGGATGTTGTTATTGAACATCATTTAGTATAATGTGGGTATTTTTCTCTGGATTGTGGCACATTGGAGCGCAACATTATATTGTCTGTAGGGATAAAAAAAAAAACACATGCTGCTAACCATCTGTAATATACTGCCAGCCAGCAGCAATTTCTGTTTGAAGGAAAGCAGCAGTATAATACAGGCTATTTCAGCTGGTGTGCTGTTTGCATAAATAGACCCTTAAACCTTTACATTATGAGAATGATGCTCTGTGTGCATTGATAAACAGCAGAATAAACACAGTGGCTCGCACAGCACCTCGAGCTGCACGTAATAAACTTTCTCTTGGTAATAAAGCAGCTCCGGCAGCAACATGCACCTTCATCTCATCACATTTCAGTGTGGCGGCGGTGGATTTCGACGAAACACCTTTGGATCGAGAGCGGTTGAATGTCACTGAATTTCTGCGATGGGCAGGATTCAGTATAGAAGATGTAGGATACTGAAAATATCTGTGCTCAGTATGTTGTGATACATGTATGGAAGAGAGCTGGATTTATTATTATTGTTCATATACATCCATCAGGCATAACATTATGGCCACCTGCCTAATTTTGTGTTGGTCCCCCTTATGTGGTAAAAAGGCTCTGAACCATTGGACATGGACAAGAGGACCTCTCAGGGTGTCCTATGGGGTCTGGAACCAGGATGTTGGCAGTGGATCCTTTGGGTACTCTGTCTTGTGCAGTGGGGCTTCTGTCAGTCAAACTTGTTCAATTCAATTCAATATTATTTATATGGCGCAAATTTACAACACGTCATCTCACAGTGCTTGACATAGCAAGGTACAGACATTGTGAATTAAACACAGAACAGAAAACAGAAATGCCAACGATCCGAAGTTGCTTTGAATTCCTTGTGAGCAAGCAGTCAGCGACGGTGGAAGGAACCAAAAAAAAAAAAACAACCCTAGGATAGGGAACGGGGGAAAACACCTTTGACAGAAATAGGATTAGGGGAGGCGGCCATCTGCCTCGACCGGTTGGGTTGGGAGTGGGGATGAGTGGGGAGGGGATAGGATCCGCTGCATCCTGCTGATGCTTGATCAGAATGGGGTGTAGGTGTAAGTTTAGAGGTCAAATCAACATGTTGGGCCATTGTCATGTTCCTCTACATCAGGGGTCTCAAACTCCGGTCCTCGAGGGCCACTATCCTGCATGTTTCTGAGGTTTCCCTCTTCCTACACACCTGATTCAAATGATCAGGATCGTTATCAGGCTTCTGCAGAGCTTGATGATGAGCTGATCATTTGAATGGTTGGAAGAGGGAAACATCAGAAACATGCAGGATAGTGGCCCTCGAGGACCGGAGTTTGAGACCCCTGCTCTACATGTTCCTGATTGGTTGATGTTGTTTCCATGTGGTGGGGTGCATTTTCCTGTGGGGCTAGCCCAGTGATATTTGGGATTTCCATTAGCATGAGGGAGTTTGCTTGTTGTGGGACAATGTTTATTTGGGCGTCTAAGGCCTTGTCCACATGTAGCCGGGTATTTTTCTACAATTTGGCTTGTCATCCACACGAAAACACAGATTTACATCATTAAAAAAGATTCTTTTAAAAACCTATTAGTGAATTGTGAAGATTGCGAATTCTCCGTTTATGTGTCTGCATGTGGACATCAATAACTGGAGTTTTGCGTTTCGCAACTTTACTGCCTGCGATAAAATATGTTCTTACATCACATATGCGACCTGTGTTTTCATTCGGAAACGGTTTGTAATGTGCTTAAAAACGCACTCATGCAGTTAGGTGTGGATTGAATTTTTTCTAAAAACAAGGTGGTGTGTATGTAAGTTTTTTTCCAGATGAAGGAGGCAGGATATTCAGTTTTATAAAAACCCAACTACGTGTGGACAAGGTCTCAGTCTGATCAACTTGGATGTCAAAATCCAAGGTTTTCCATCAGAACACCACATAGTACCAATATGACCAATGTTATTCACTTCACCTGTCAGTGGTTTTAATGTTGTTGCTGATCGTTGTAGTGTAAAAGACATCTGTTTAAATATGTGGCAAAAGAAAATCTAATGTAGCTGCTCATTTACAGTTTCTTCAGGCTCAAGAGCAGGTCCAAGGACTGGGAAAACATTGTGTTTGTCTTTGCTCTTATGTTAATACTCCAGCTACATTTTAGAGGGAAACGCTGCACCTTTTTTTTCTGCACGGCATTAATCTTACAGCTTTAGGTATTAGCTACTTTTACAGTGTGCATGTGTTGCTATCCTGTGAGGCATCTGCTGCTGGAAAAAAAAAAAATCCTCCTCCCTCTTCTCGTACTTTATTAATTAGTTATGCTGTTCATCTCCGACTGCATGAGTTTGGATGAAGCAGAAAGATGACAGAAAGTGCAGTGTGCAAGTTTAAGCTGCAGATCAAAGGCATTTATTTATTGTTTCATATATTCATGATTTTATTTTCATTGGTCTGGCCAGTTGTCACCGTAGTCGTGTTCGCCTCCGGCTGAGACCTCCACTAGGTCTCGAATAATGCATTTTTAAGGGGGCACAAGGTGGGGGTGATGTCGAACAATAAATATTCCAGCGGCTGTATAGATCAAATCTGGCAACCAGAAGCTCCTGTCATGACCAATTAGAAATGCTTTGTGACTCAAAAACATGCTCACAGGCATGGAGCAGCTCTACCTGTGGCCATTGTCAGTCAGCAGACAAAGCAGCCCGGTTAACCCTGTGTGGGTAACGGGGCGAGTTGCTGCTTTGAGTACAACAGCAGTTCTGAAGATGAATTCAATGAATATTTTACAGCGCCTTCATTACGGGTGCATGTAATTACTGCCTTTCCCATAATGCTTGACTAAGCCTCAACGAGTAGGAATGAAGTGGGGAGCGTGGAAGGTTTGAATTTGTTTTCCGCCCAACAAAAACAAATTACTGTAATGGTTTAAAACTCATTTAAGTACTTTGATCACTACGTGATGCATGTACTGATACTTTCTAATTCACTTTTGAGTGAACACTGCTGCTTTATTAAGCCCCTCGAAAATTCGACCCAGTGAAGTGGTACTGCTGCTCTCTCTCAAAGCTATATGGAATTTGATTTTTCAGATTCTGTTTTTCTCTCACTTCAATGAGCTTCTAGTTTTGCCTATGGTGATGCGACTACGAGGAAGACTTGGGGATTATTTTCTGTGCCGGGTGTGAACCCAATGAAAGTTTATAGACTTAAAAAGAGATAAACAACTCATCGCAAAAAAAAAAAAAAGATGTCTGAGGTCCACTTTCATGTCATACTTTCCAACAGTCATCTGATTTTCAGTGCCAGCACTTTCTGCATAAATACATCAAGTGAAATATCAATTTTAAAATGAACTGCCATCCGAGAAAGCAGCTAATATTTACCATATCGCGTTTTCTAAAGTACTTTTATTATTTGGGTTCCAATCCGCAGACATACACCAATCAGACACAACATTCTGACCACTGACAGGTGAAGTGAATAACATTGATCATATTGGTACTATGTGGTGTTCTGCTGGAAAACCTTGGATTCTGGCATCCATGTTGATGAGACTTAGACACCCAAATAAACATTGTCCCACAACAAGAACACTCCCTCATGCTAATTGAAATCCCAAATGTTACTGGCCTACCCCTGCAGGAAAATGCACCCCACCACATGGCAACAACATCAACCCAACATCAACCCCCCACATGTTGGGGAACATGACAATGGCCCAACATGTTGATTTGACCTCCAAACTTCCTACACCCCATTGTGATCAAACATCAACAGGATGCAGCGGATCCTATCCCCTCCCCCATCATTCCCACTCCCAACCCAACCGGTCAAGGCAGATGGCTGTCTTCCCTGTGCCTGGTTCTTTCAGAAATGTGCCCCCCTCCCAGTTCCGACCGTCACCAACTGCTTGCTCATAGGGAACCCCAAGCAACTTTGGGTTGTTGGGCTTTCTGTTTTGTGTTTTCTGTTCTGTGTTTAATTCGTACGGTCTGTACTTTACCATGTCAAATGCTGTGAGATGATGTGTTGTAAATTTACGCTACATAAATAAAATTGAATTGAATTCCACAAGTTTGATTGACAGAGGCCCCACTGCACAAACCAGAGTACCCAAAGGATCCAGTGCCAACGTCCTGGTTCCAGACCCCACATGACACCCTGAGAGGTCCTCTTGTCCATGCCCAATGGTTCAGAGCATTTTGGAGCACATAAGGGGGACCAACACAAAATTAGGCAGGTGGTCATAATGTTATGCCTGATCCGTGTATGCACTCATGTCTTAAGTTTATCCTCCTTGAATGAGAACATTTTTATCAATAAGGAGAGAATGTGATGGAAATTCGTCGTCAAAGAAACACACAGCACAACACATCGTCAACACAGCGAGCCGCAAAGAACATGAGATTTCTTACAATGTGCTATAGACTCACACGGCAGCACCGCACAGTCAGCAGTGAAAGGGAGGTGTGAGCTTTCCGTCGGGGAACAGCAGGTGCCGGATGATCTAGAGATTAACGTGAGGAGTTTTGCGTCTTTATTGCGGTGAGGGGGAAAAAGAGATGCGTTTAAAGTGTTTTGTCGTTGACGGTCAGCGCTGCGCCGCACTGCAGCACCTCTCGAATAAGAAAGAAAATAAGGAGCAAGCAGACTTACTCTTCAGAACCACAGTATATTTGTGTTGTTGACTTGGTTTTCACTGTTGTAATAGTTGGTGCATTAGAAACCAAGTGTGTGTTTTTCCTATTAGCTGACTTTTCAGCCTTTTCGATGTGGATGCTTGTTTTTAATGTGTTTACCTGAACTCACCTGCTGCATGATTGGCATGTTTTATTCATGTTTTTATGTCTCTGGTGACGTTACTTGTATAATTTCCACGGCGGATGACTGTTATTATGATCTTACAGCCAAACTAAATGGAGGCCACATTTCTGCATCTGACATTTTTTATTAGGCATTTTCGATCAAGTAAATGGCCCCTTGAAGATCAAACCTGTCAGATGTGTCCCAACACATCACTTCTAAAGAGGAAGCCTGAGATGTCCTTCCACTATGAATATTTCATTTAATTTCTTAGATTAGTATTGGACCGAGTACGCTTGTTGCCCCGTGTTTTTCTAATAGTTTACAGAGTTTTTAAAATGTATATTCTGCGGACGACTTAAAAGAGTCCGAGTTGCTTATTAAGATTCATTTGTCAGTGCGTATGTCATAATCAAACCAATCTGTGTACACTATCCACACTCACTTGTGTTGAAAGTGTCCTGGATTTCGATCTATTTTCTTGATCCTACCACTGATCTCAGAGCCCTGTAAAGGAGCCTATTAGCAGATTCATGACATGCAGCAGCCGCATGTTCCGTTGTCAGCAGTGTATAAGCGGCTCCATGCACCAGATCAATTATTCAATCAAGCTTTCATTAGTGATTCGCGAGTTTCTTTCCTGCAGCAGAGAAATTAAAAACAGAACGCGCTCACCTCACAATATGGCACACTCGCTGCTGACACGCAATCACCTCCACAAATTACCCCAGCCTACATGTTGTGCCGCTGCCCATTGTTACGCAGCCTAATAAAGCAATAGCACCTTGAGCAAAAATCAAGAGTTGCTCTCACTTTCACAAGGTTAATCGGATAATTTATAATAAGACTGCGAAACCACCTCTTCCGCGCGGCGGTTCAGCTGAGGTAGCAGTGGAGCTGCAGTGTGTGCCGGCGCATTCCTGTGCTGAGTACACACAACACAAGTTTGGCATGACCCTTATCAGAGACTGACAGTCTAATTACAGCTCAGGCAGTGGGAATCCATTGATTTGAAGATAAATGTTAGCACACCTGTGTGCTGAATCCATTACGATCTTTATCTTAATGGCTCTGGGAAAATGCTTCATTAAGGTTCATTACAATAATGTGAGGCATTAAGCATTAATTAGTTTACCATTGTGGAATGTCAGATTTACTTCCAGACAAAAACAAAATGCTCTGTATTTCCGTAGGCAGGGATAGAGGACAGCTAGCGACTACTTCAAACACCTTGTTTCCTACGATATTCAAAAAATAATTATAACAGTTTGTTTTACCCTACACGAAGCGCCAGATGGGTGGCACAACAGGACGGTGCACATATTGTCAAACTGCAGCAAACTGAAATAAATAACTTTTAACTAGTGAAGCTTAATTTTTCCTTCTTTAACTGTCATAATAATTGGACAGATGCAAAAAAAAACTAAGAATGGTTTGCAAGTACTGACCCAGATCTGCCAGGTGATGTATATCCAGTATCATGGCTGACACCATCTGAGGGGAATGGTGCTTGGACTGTAATGAGCTGTGAAATCACATTATGAACAGAGGAGCCATGACTCCAGTCTGCCCAGTTCCTCCCGTTAACTGGGGGGGGGGGACTTGGCAGAGAGGATGAGGACAACTCGTCTAACCGAAATTCTGATGACTGAGTAGAAGGGTGCCGCGCAGGAGGCTCCCGGAGATTTGAACACCAAGAGCGACATAATCATGACGGCTAGAATGGCGAGCATTATGGAGCGCAGTTATTTCAGGAGTGGGTGCACTGGAAGAGAGGTAATGGCAAGGGATGATTGACATCTCGCGCGGAGCACTCAACCTCCCTTTGGAAGGAGCAATTTTTGGTCGATGAAAAATTGGCTGGGATTTACATCACCTTCATTATTTCACCCGGCGAGGAGGAGAAGTTCCGAGCAACACAACAAGTTTGTAATAGTTGCAGCACAGCTCCTGTCAGCGGATGGCACGGATCGAACAAAGCGACGCAGCAGAACCTCCTCTGAAATGACAATTTGTCTGCGCTTACAGGAAAACCCCATCCCTGACCTCAGATGGTGGCTGCAAAGGTATTTCTGTTGAGTATATACAACTGTTTGGATGTAAAGAAAAGAAAAATTAGGAAGGAACATTTCCAGATTTAGGAATACAGAGCAGTTAGCAGTCCCCTAAACTGATTGATGCTGCAAAATCCTATCATCTAAAGTAGAATTAAGCAAGCAGACTTGTTCTAAACATAGCAGAGTGCAGAACAGCTGCACCAAATTAAGAGCAAAGTGAGAATAGTGGTGGGGAACACTGGCTTGTGAAGCGAACTTGTAACCAGTGGGTCGCCGGTTGGAGTCCCCGGACTGGCAAGAGGTTAAAGTGGGAAAGTGAGAGCGACCGCCTGTTCCAGTCACCACTGTGGGTCCTGGAGCAAGGCCCTTAACCCCTCACTGCTCCCCGGGCAGCCCTCTACTCCTACTATGTATAGTCAAGGTTAACTATGAATAGGATAGGTCAAATGCAGAGAGGAATTTCCCCAAGGAGATCAATAAAGGTTAGATTATAGATTATAAACTAATCTAGATATTAAATCGAAAAACCATGAATACCTGCTTGTCCTCTGTCATGGCACGTCACACTCCTACTGTAATCAAAAATGACAATAAACTCCTGCACTGGAAGAGATTTATTTCCATTTTTATCGTTTTGAATTGGAAGTCACCCGTATTTAAGCTGAATCTGCATGCTAAACTAGACCTGATTGCTGTGTCAGAATTAACATATTTTGTCTGTATAGTGCCGTTCCTGGGTGCTGCGTTGCGTTCTGCGGTATTCCCACTATTGATTGCATTTCCATATTGTTTGCAATGAATCAATATGAGTGAATGATTGCGTCGGAGGCCGTCATCATTAGCGGCTGTCTCATGATTCAGTGCAACTTTGAATAATTCTGTTTTATTAAGTGAGAATTCATCTCACTGCTGTGTTGTTGTTTTTCTTCTTATCTGTCATCTTGACAAAAAAACACAGACGGGCAAGCTTCGAAATTGTTCAGAATTTGTAAATCACATCACATCATAGAATATTTTCCACTTCCCTTTCAATCTGCAGCAACTTCAGTAATCTGTCAAATGTGTAAGTTTAACTTACAGCAGCAGCTCTGGTGGGGATCAGTCTGATAACACACGTAATTATTTGTTTACGTGATCATATTTCTGACGTGTCATCGCAGGCAACTAAACAACTTCAGATTCCACGGTGTTACCTTCTTAAGTGAACATGTGGTAGAAGATTTGAAATTTAATGAAAACGACTCGAGCCCTTTAAATCTGTGCTCATCCCCAACTGAGGTTTTCTAATTAAGTTGTTGTACAGCGTTAGGCATAGCAAATGAGAGTAAGAGCAGGTTGTGTGTGGTGAATTCTACTGATGTTGCTACCCTTTGAATTATGTTTGGAGCATTTTTATACCATTAAAATCACTCTCTGGTCATTGATTTAGCCCCTAAAACCTCATCTCTGTGTATCAGTGTTGCATATTTACTAGGTATATTCCATGAAAAGTAATCAGTTCTTAATGGCTTAAATGCTACTGCACTGTTGCTTCCTGTAGCAACCAAAAACGCAACAATGGCTAATAACATAATATTTTGCTGGCAATAATAACTAGTAAGTTATTATGTTACCCCACAACCCTACAGAGGATTAAGCGATGTATAGATAATGGATGGATGGATGGAAGTTAGTATGTTAGTGGCCTAGCATTAAAAAAAATCCTTTGAAAATGTAATAACTGCAGCTGATAATGTCATGATACATCAATAGGGCTGCATTTCTTGGAAACAAAAGATCTTTTTGCAGTTTTTGTGCAGTTTACTCGTCAAAAATAGGTACAGTGGATGGTATAGTGGTCATAGTCATTCATCAAGGATATGTCCCATGTAGCTCTCACTCTCCTGAATCATGGTTGGAAGAGCCAATTTGAGAATTATTTGCTGTACAAAATCTTTATTTAGATTATCGTTTATTTGCTTAGATATGTAAATTGTAAGAAAGAACAGGAAACAGAAAAACAGGAAACAGAAAACCCAACAATCCAAAGCTGCTTTTGGATTCCCTATGAGCAAGCAAACGGTGGGAAGGAACCAAAAAACCCCTATGGTAGGGAAGGGGGAAAAAAAACCTCAGACAGAACCAGGCTCAGGGAGGGCGGACATCTGCCTTGACCGGTTGGGTTGGGAGTGGGGAAGAGGAGGAAGGGAGGAATAGCAGGAGAGGTTGGGGTGGGGATGGGAGGTGGTGAGGCCAGCAGCTGCAGATCAATGTTCAGCGCTATGTGACGACTTATGTTGTCAATATGCGCTATATAACTAAGATTGAATTGAATTGAATTAAATTCATCATTTCATGTCAGTGTCTCTGTTGGATGTTACATTGCCAGATGAATTTACCACATTTTTTTCTTGGAAAACATTTCATAAAAACTTTTTCAAACATTTCTCAAGGAAAAACGATTCAGTCCTCGCTTCAAACTGTATTTAAATAACTGGACTGGCACCATAATGGCACTTAACTCCAATATACAACATAGAACATGAACACTCATTCACAAATGAAGAGTATTATGTACGCTATTGGCTCAAAGACGTTATTACATTATCGACAAGTTATTGGCTTTTTTACATTTAAATGGCCAGAATTATTATGTTATTGGTTGCTTCACTTCCTCTCTCTAGTAGTACACTCCTATTCGCTGCAGCTCAAGAACACCAGCTCACCTACGATTCTGCTTAAACACTGTAAAACTGCTCTCCATCACACAATGCTGGAAACTGATTCTGTAAGAAAATAGCGATACAGAAAGCCTGTACAACCAAGCACACTCTCATTCACACCTATGAAGAATTTAGAATCATCAATTAACATCAGCATGTTTTTGGACTGTGGGAGGAAGCCTGAGAGAACCCACGCTGCACAGGGAGAACATGCAAACTCCACACAGAAAGATCCCAAGCGTCCTAACCGGGATGCAAACCGGAGATCTTCTAACTGTGAGGCGACGCTGCTAACCACTGAGCCACAGTGTAGCCCTTAAAAAAACACATGAAGATATTAACAAATATAAAAAATGATTTTTACACTCGAGGTTAGTCTTTAAATTAAAAAATACAAAACAAAACAGTAGCTATAAATACCAAGATAAGGATGTGCAGGAAGAGCTGAAAACCAAAACTTCACATCCACACTTTTATAGGGTGAGACTCGCTGTCCTTCAGTCAGCACTTTGAAGCATGGCAATTGAATTTTCTCCTGCTTTTATGTTCCTTTTTTCTCACCCTTTTTTTCCTCTCCCCTCCTAAATGGACTGTCAACATTCAGGCAGGGCTACAATAACAATATATCAAAAAAACACTGGGACGTCAGGGAGTAAATACCAAACACTGTTTTGCTCAGACAATGAGAGGAGCAGGAAAAAGAGAGACAGGAATTTCTTTCACACCCAATTGATTTCCTCCGAAAAGATAAGACGTGCCGATGATGTTGTTTCCTGATACTCTTCATAAAAAATCCCGCATTCCTTCACTCGCCAAAGCCAAACTAAATTGCTCAGCCGGCGTCTCCGCTAACTCCTCAGCCGGGCTCTCAGGTGGAGACCGCTGAGGCAGAACACATCTCCCTTGATTCAGGTCATTCCTCGGTTATCCCACACACACACACAGACACACAGACACACACACACACACACACAGAAATACTATATATCTATACTATACATGTATATACAGTACACATTTATTTATTTATTTCCCTTCCTCCTTCACGACTCTGCTATTCACACTCGACCCTCCTTTTGACAACTGTAGCATGGCCCCGGCCCCTCCTCCCTCCACCTCTCTCTTTGCCTTAGGCCCGTGGGTGGTTCAGATAATTTGCTTAATTTGTTGCCATTCACTCTCAGGACATGGATCAAAGAACTGTTAAATTGCACTGACGTGGCAGCATCTCGGAGTGACTGAGAGTGGAAGGCAGAAAGAGGAAAAGGGAGAGAGCGAGAGAGAGAGAGGGAGAGAGAGGGAGAGAGGTAAGCCCTCCAGCTAAAGGAGGAGACTTCCAGCATCCTCGCTGCCACCGCTGTGTGTGTGTGAGTGTCTGGATGGATGTGTTTGCCAGGAGAAGATGAGGATGGAGACACCTACTCTCTCCATTAGCAGGCCAAGTCCTGCATGTTGCTGTGTGGATGCTGCTGATAATGGCTGCAGCCAATTGAGATAGCATGTCAATAGACATTAGAGCTCCACTACAGTTGGCTGTTTACTGGTATGAACACAAGGCGAGTGGTTATTTATACTGGGAATGTTATGGGATTAAAATAAAAAAAAGGGGTTAGCCAGGAATGATGTAAACTTTTTGGATCCGAGGCTCATTTCCTGATCCCCTCGTGGTCCCAATACCCTGAACCAAGACAATTGCAATTTCTACACTCAAACTACTGATCAGCACTTTCTTCTACTCTTTTCTGTCCTATTCTCACTAATTCTAATTAATAAGCCGCATGAAACGTCAACTTACCACAGAGCATGATCATGAAAAAGACCATTAGAATGATGCAATTAGCCAGAGGACTCCGATGAGAGATACATGCAATCAAAGTGTGAAAAGAGGCAGGGAGGCAATGAAGCAGTGGGCTGGGGGAAGGAGGAGAAAGAAGGGAGAAAAAAAAGCAGATGCTGCAGAAAAAAAAAGGGATCTTCAAAGAGAGGGATGGGGTTGAAAACCCAGGAGAGGGAGCTGCGGGAGCTCTTGTCTTTTAGGCATAAATGTGACAGAGCTCCTCCTGGACCAGGGAAGACACTGAGAACCAACGAGCAGCAGGGGATAGTTTCTCTCTCCACACTTACGTCTCCTTTATTTCATACCTTGTCTTTGTTTTTTGGCTTAAAACGTGAAGAAGAAAGGGGCCGACATCTTGTGTTAAAAGATACCGGACGGCAACTTCAGCTGATTAAACTCTGAGCAGACTAATACGTACCACAGAACATTACCCTGTGAGATGTACGTTTCCCCACTGAGACATTAGACTTTCAATCCACAGCTGTCACGTCTGATGAGTACGGCTTCTTTGCCCCGCAGTGATGAAACTATCAGACACGCTTATGTGTGAATTTACGATGTGACGCGGCTTTATACATATAACATTAAACCCTGTCAACAGCAGCCTGTGGACTTCAGCACCCTGGACGGAGACGTTTTCCTCAAACAGGAAGAATCAGCGCTCTGTTTTGAACTCCAAATGCTACGACACCGAAGGAATGAGTCAGCACATGACTGAAGGCAAAGTTTTAAAAGTGAAGTAAAATGTTTTCTTTGTATGAACCATGAATTTTTTTAATACACCAATCAGGCCTAACATTAAGACCACCTTCCTAATACTGTGTTGGTCCCCCTTATATGCTCAAAAATGCTCTGAGCCATTGGGCATGGACAAGAGGACCTCTCAGGGTGTCCTATGGGGTCTGGAACCAGGACGTTGGCACTGGATCCTTTGGGTGCTCTGGCTTGTGCAGTGGGGCCTCTGTCAATCAAACTTGTTCCACTGCATCCTGTTGATGCTTGATCACAATGGGCTGTAGGAAGTTTGGAGGTCAAATCAACATCCTGGACCGTTGTCATGTTCCTCTACATGTTCCTGATGTTTTTTCCATGTGGTGGGTTGCATTTTCCTGCAGGGGGTAGTCCAGTGACATTTAGGATTTCCATTTGAATGAGGGAGTGTGCTTGTTGTGGGACAATGTTTATTTGGGTGTCTAAGTTTCATCGACATGGATGTTAAAATCCAAAGTTTTCCATCAGAACACCACATAGTACCAATATGATCAATGTTATTCACTTCACCTGTCAGTGGTTTTAATGTTGTGGCTGATTGGTATATATTTGACATGAAAACAATCATTATGTAGCCTCATGGTAACTCAAATAAACCCTGTAATTTAACTATAATCTTACATAGAATAAATAACTGATCATAACTTCAGACACGGAGTGCATTTAAAAATAGAATTTATCTGTTGTCTTCATTGTGGCTTACACACACGTGAGCCAATAAGCTAAAAAGCTGCAGATACATGCAAACTACTATGCAGTAAAACCCTACAAATCAACTTGTATATTAGGTAACAACAGCAGATGCACACAGCCCATTTCTCATGCCTCTTTCCTTGCATCCTAACTATAATGTTCAGCATCATCTCCAAACAAAATACTGCAAGGCGAGTGAAAGAAGATGCAAATGCCGCATGTTTGTGGATAATAAAAGTGGCTTTCATTATTGATTAATTCACTCGCCTACATGCAGAACTGACACAAACAATGTTTCCTCGCATGCTACTGTTCCCTCAATATTTCAGCCTGAAGTATAATATTTATGAGCTGCTCCATGTAAATGCCATATCCCATTTTCAATAGCCCTGCTCTTCTATAAATATCCTCAGTAATGAGAAGCATCTTAAAGGTTGTTTTTATGAAACGGTGTAGTTGCCGCTGACTAATATGGCAGAATGTTAACTACTGCATGTGTTGTTTCTCCATGTCTTCTATTAATACCTGTCTGTTAGTGATTTCAAAGCTGGTCGTCTTTTCACCTCCTGAGCGTGTTTGTGTGTGTCATCGTGGCAAAATGTGGTCTAGGGTTGCTGTATTGGTGGGATCTCGCTCCTGAAAATCTTCCGGGTGTGAACGAAGTTGAAAAGAAGCAGGTTTACAAAGCAAGACTGACATTTAGAAGAAGAAAAAAAAATCTCAGGCTTTATTGGCAAAGATGGAAAAGAACTTGACTTTGGAGCCTACAACAGGCATAAATCTGGCAAGAATGGTTAAAGTGAGCTCTGCTTCATAGATAAAGCCCTTCTTCCTGCATATACTTAACACGATATCATCAGGAGATTTGTTAAATATGCGGTTACTGCACTGGAGATCTCTTTATTGATATTGCACAGTGAAACAACATGTTTTCCTGCGGGATGTGAAAAGACAAAAAAATCTCTGGAACTCTTTATTTTGCTCTTTATGTTTGCGGGTGTTGTGGAAGCACTCGATGCAGGAGCAGGAAGTAATAGACAGAAATCCAGCGGAGTGGGGTTAAGAAAACAGTCCTGCACAATGCTCTAATGTGATTCTAGACACACCTCGTGTACATTCTAAAAAGGGATTTAAGGGACCGTTTTCCATCACTTAATCAAACGTATGGCTGCAAGATTAAAAACTATTTAGAATTTAATCTGCAAAAACAATTTTAAATGGGTTGTGCTGATAGAATAACACCGGTAACTGCATCAACTCCATATTCTGTGTAATTCAAACTCAAATTTGTGTAAATGTAAATTCAAGTTGAGGTAACTGAATGACTTTCCTCGATAACTGAAGTTTTCCTCACCTTGACGTCAGGATTTCAAGTCCCCCTCGCTTAAATGCCTAACATCGGAGCAACTTCATTTTGTGAATTTGCCAACTTAAAATCTTCAGAGTTATGGTGATCAAGCACGTAAGAATCCCTTTGAAATAACATAGTTGAAAAACCTGATTGATATGACCCTAAAAACATGTATTTATGCTGCCAATCCTTGAGTAAGCAGTAGTTAAAAACACCATTGATCGCAGAGAAAAGACTAATTCCCTGAATTCAGTGTGGTATGTTGGTTTAACATAATTTAATTAGAAGTTATCATAAGTCAAAAAGATTGCCGCGGTAACTTTATGTATTTTTGTTGAGCCGAGACATTATTTTTTAGAGTGTTGTGGGAACTGCTACGAAGGTGGTACTCCCTGCAACAGCTCAGGAACCTCCCACATGGCCTTCATCCAGTCTGTCCTCTGCACCTCCATCACTGTCTGGTTTGGATCGGCCACCAAACAGGACAGGCTCAGACCGCAAAGGACAATTAGGTCCTGCAGAGGGGATAATTGGGGCCGACCTGCCCTCCATCCAGGACTTGTACTTGTCCAGGGTCAGGAAGCGGGCAGGTGACATCTCCGCAGACCCCTCACACTCTGCACGCAAACTTTTTAAACTCCTCCCGTCTGGTAGGCGTTCCAGAGCACTGTACGCCAAGACCTCCAGACACAGAGACAGTTTCTTCCCCCAGGCCGTTACATTGAAGAAGTCTCACTAGTCACAGAGACTCTGGAACCATACATATTAGCACTACTTGTACCACACTACCTCCATGACCCTGCCACTTTGCACGCAAACTGTAAATGCTGCTACTTATGGATGTTTATAGTTATATTGCTTTTATTTTTTATTATTCTTTTACCCTATTTATAGTACTTTTTTTGTTTGTTTGATTTTTTTGGTCCAATTACTGTACATGGAGAGCAAAGACACACCGGAGTCAAATTCCTTGTTTGTGTGCGCAAACTTGGTCAATAAAGTTGATCCTGATTCTGATTTGAGCACTTTGGCAACTGTTAGCATCCCAACCATGTAAGATGCCATCGCAAAACTTTACAGATGTGTAGTTGAAATCAAACTGAAGGCATGTGTGAGCACTGAATGCTCATGTAATGTTTGAGTAATTACTACATTATTACATGACTACATATTGGGAGGCATTGACCGGGTGTGATCCAACCTTGTAGCAGCAATTTCAGCAAACCCATTTGGTCTGCTGCTTGACTGCTACTGATGGCCGAGTTGGATTTAGTCTTGACACATGCAGATGAAAGATGAGGAGTAGAATGGGGGGAAGCAGTAATGGCCTAGTGGTTTGCGAAGTGAACTTGTAACTGGTAACTTGTAACCAGTTCGAGTCTCCGGAGAGTGAGAGTGACCGCTTGTCCCATGTCACCACCACTGTGGGCCCTTGAGCAAGGCCCTCAACCCTGACTGCTCCTCAGGTGCTGCACCGCGGCAGCCCACTGCTCGTAGTAAGTACAGTTAAGGTTAGCTATGAATAGGATGAGTCGAATGCAGAGAAGGAGCTTCCCCAAGGGGATCAATAAAGGTTAGATTATTATTACTATTATTATTATTATTAGAAGTGGATCTGTTCGGTCATGGGCGCAGGTCGCCAGCAGTGGTTGCGAGTTCGAGTCCAGCTCACGACCCTTTGCTGCATGTCTCTCTCCTCTGTACCTCCTTTCACTCTGTCTATCAATAAAGCTTCAAAAATTTCAATTCAATTTAAAAAAAACAACAACAAACAAGTCTTTAAGAAAGGCCTAGTTCCTTGATACAGCCACATGGTCAAAAACTGTTTGCCTTCCTCAGCCCCCTCAGATCCTGTGGCCCGCTGGTTCTTAAGCCTTCCCTCTTGGGCTCCACCTTCAGCTTCCTCAGCCAGGTGGAGTTACACTCTCTGGTCTCCTCTAGGTGGGGGTAGACACACCTATAGCCATTCATTCTCACATGCACACACTCTCTCTCTCCCACACACATCCATATACTAACAACAACAAAAAAAGAATGTATGGAAACCAACATAAAGCTCAGTTGGACACCGAGCATTTAAAGGCGGTGCAGCGTTCACATTCATCGCTCTTCAGCGTAGCAGTCATCCTCACATCCACCGCCTCGTGCGTCACCTTAACACGTCTTGCATTGTGTGCTGTTAGCCGCCGTGCTGTGAGTTTGTCAGATGACTTCTACTGTGAGTCATATGTACCAGCGAAGTGTGTCACAAAGTGTGCCGGTCTGTTCGGGCATGCGTTCAAGTGTTGTTGAAATTATTCAGGGTCTTCCTTCCTAAAGTGCCGACCACGACGGTGAAGTTAAATAAAAGACTTTATAGAATATATGGGGAATCTGATTAGATCTGAATGCAGCTTTTATTTTTGTGTTATGGTATTTCTGCTGGTTGGGCATCTTTGCTGTGTTTTCCCTCCCTTTTTATATCTGCAGCCTTCTATTTATACCTCATTTTGTTGTTGTTAGCACAGAGAGACTGTTTTTTTTTCTCCTTCTTTGTCATTCTTCCAGTGATTCCAGTGATTTATTGTGCGTTTGAATATTGTTTTACATCTGCAGCACCGGTTCCCCCATCTCTCCCTCTCATGATTCCTATCATATGCACGCTGCAATTCCCGTTTCCCACTTATTGTATCCTCAAAATCCAATTGTAATAGAGAGAATTATTTTAGCATTGTCTCAGGTCTTTTTCAGAGGCAGATTACAGAGTATGGAGTGTGGCGGTGCTGCCAAGGCTGGTAGCCAGAGCTCCCCCACTCCTTTTCATTAGCATGAAACCGTACCACACGTCCTATCTTCAAGTACCATTTCACACGCTGCAGTGTACTTTTCTGAGGTGTTGTTTCTTTTTTAAGTTGATGCCCTCTGAAATGAAACAATAAAAAAAGGAACAGGAAAATATGTTCAATGAAAGCATGGTGGATTTTCGAAATGCTTTCTAGTCTGTCTGCATGACGTTTTGTTTAAATAAACTATTTGAACAAGAGGAATGGTTTAAAATGGATGCTCTTATAAGTAGACTAATCTATGTGTGCAAGTTTCCCAAGCTGGCCACATAAACGAGCTTTTTTTAAAGGAAACTTTCACTTCGATGCGAGTGAATGTCCAGAATATTGTGTCCAACTAACACCGACTATTTACTCAAAGCTGACGATGCGACCGAAAAACAGAGAAACCGGTGGCTGTGTTGGGATTGCTGAATAATGATTCTAAACCTGATGCTCTTGCAATAGCCTGAGGAAAAACTGTCGTAACTGTGACCCATATTTTACTAAACAAGTGGATAGGTGAGAAGAGTAATGATCTATCTATCTATCTGTCTATCTATCTACCTACCTACCTATTGACCGACCTACCAACCAGTTTCCAAAATATCTTTGTTCCCTTAAAGATATACACCAATCAGGCATAACATTATGACCATCTGCCTAATATTGTGTTGGTCCCCCTTATGTGGTCCAAAATGCTCTGAACCATTGGGCATGGACAAGAGGACCTCTCCTATGGGGCCTGACACCAGAACAATGGCAGTGGATCCTTTAAGGTACCACATAGTACCAATATGATCAATGTTATTAATTTCACCTTTCAGTGGTCATAATGTTTTGGCTGATTGGTGTATTTTGGCCTTTTATTTTTCATGACTTTTTTTCTCATTTGGATTCCAGTTGTGGCTGCTATTGCATTTCTTAATCTTGGAAATCTGTAAAACACTGCAGTTGAAAACCTTACACCCGCTGACGATACTTATACATATCATATACTTGGGTCAACTTGAGTATATAGTCTTTTTTATCAACAAGTAAAAAATGTTTATAAATGCACGCAGCAATTGTTTGTGACATACAAATATGTTTGTAATCAACATTTCTCATCTTTCCCATTTCTTTTTATTGCATTACTGGTTCTCTGTTTCAGCCAAACCTATTACATATCAAGTGGGGCTTGTCTGAGCCTTTCAGGTTATCGAGGCTCCCTGACTGCCTTAATGCTATTACGGTCCAGACGGCAGAAGACTCTCTGCAGCTCACTACTGATAAGACGGAGGTTCTGGTTGTTGCTCCAGAAAAAGGTTGTCGCTGTGATCATGCAAAGCAGTGGACATCTTTCCACTGCTGCTCCCTCAAACCAGCGTGATTTAGGGGTAATATTTATCATCTGACACCCATGTGAAGCATCTGACCAAATCTTGTTCTGGGTAATATTAGTAAATCCAGATCTGTAGTTTCAGCTGCTGAGCTGGAGACGATTATGCATGTCTTCATCTCATCTCACTACTGTAAAGCACTTTTCTCCTCGCTCAGTATTTCTGCTCTTAATCGTCTACAAGCAATCCAGAACGCTGCTGCAAGACTACTAACAAGATCATACAGATGCTGCCATAATACCCCAATGCTAAAATCCCTTCACTGGCTCCCTGTCATGTATAGGATCCAGTTCAAAATTCTCATTTTAATCATACACTAGCTCTCTAATGGCTTTATTTTTGTATGTTATTGTTGTGTACTGTGGTTTTAACTATGCATTGAGCAGTTTTGCACTTTTAACTTCGTGGCTCAGGTAATCTCTTTATCGTCTTTATGTTTTCATGTATTTTTTTAAAGCACTTTGCGTCCTTTGTCTGTGAAAAGTGTTTTTTATAAATACATTTTGCTTGCTTAATTACTTATTTGTTATCTTGTCATCCCGAAAACCCAGGGAATCCAGAGGAAGCAGACACTTCGACTATATTGTGAAAGCTTTGTGTTTTAACCTAAAGCGTGCTATCTCTTGAAACCTAACCAGGTAGTTTTAGGTGCTCTCTAGGTGAAAATCCTGCAGCCTCCACCTCCTGTCCAACCTCCTAGCGAAGCCTCGGTGGCCCTTTCAAATTAGAAGTGCTTTCTACAGCATCATAGTCTTACCTTACGGAGAAAAAATGTTTAAAATGCAACCTGGAATGCCGTTTGGATGTATAAGAACGCATTGTGAATCAAAGGGTTTTCAGCTCTTGCATACCACAGAGTGTAGAGGCTGTCAGTCAGATGTATTCATCTTCATTTAGTGGAAGTGTTTCCTTTCAGACTAAATCCAAAACAAGGCTCTTGGTGAGTTCCAGTAGAAAGAAGGCTACAAAAAAAAGTTTACACAAAAAGTAATGAGAAACTCTCAAGGCAAAGTAAGATGGAAAAAATGGAAAGAATGTAGCACGACTACCTAACGTATCTATCTATCTATCTATCTATCTATCTATCTATCTATCTATCTATCTATCTATCTATCTATCTATCTATCTATCTATCTATCCATCCATCCATCCATCCATCCATACTGTATAATGAGAGCGTATGAAATATTCAACACACCTGCAGAAATCCACTACAGTATTTTGAGTACGGAGGAGCGAGGACTGTGTTTTTTTTTGAGTGTGAGAATGTACTGTCTATGCATTCCCTTGATATTTCCACGTACAGCCAAAGAACAGCCGAGTGAATATAAAACACTGTTTACAGACTTTTCTTCCGGGATACGGCTTCATCCTTTCTGTCTGGACAGGTTCTACTACACCCCGCGTCGTCATGGAAAAGGGGGAGAAGACAGGAAACGCGCGATGAACTTGAAAGTGTCGACAGAATAAAAGCAGTTCATTTATTTCTTTTGAGAAAATGAAGAGTCTTATTTTGAGGGTTACGCACCTGTCTCTGAAGCAGACTTCGGCCGTCCTGAGACACTTATTTATTCTGGTATCAGGTGAATTAGGTTCGTTGGGTTATGGAGCTAAAAGCCAGTGTGTTCCCAAAAAAAGAAAAACTCCGCCGCTCGCTTTAAATCCAACCTTCTGTGCTTGTGTGTTCACAGAAAGGGCATTTCTGCATCAGTCAAAGCCGCTTTGAAACACACTGAGAAAACTCATGTGTGAATATTGATTTCCTATTTTTCCATTTCTCTGCTTCCAATTACGGAGCGCCAGATAATTGCCATGAGGTTGAAAGGCAGAGTGCATCTATTTTGGAGTTACATTTTTAAAAAAAAGAGAGAATGACCTCCATATAACTTAACTCACTCCATACCTGTCCATTCTTTGAGCCCTGCTTGTGAAAATACTGCTGCAGAGACACCAGAGGGCTCGGTGCCACTACGAGGACAGCAATAAATAAAACTGGCAGAGTCGGAGATGGAATGAATCACAATTTGAATATGATTGCCGCCGGACAGTTTTCCCCTCCTCGACGTAGTCCTGTGCATAATGTTTACGTATTTACTGTGTAATAAAGAGGAGAAGGAGCGACAGAGAAAATGCAGGTGGGATACAACGCAGTCGCACTCTGTTTTAGATTACTCTGTTTTGGTCTGTTGCTCTTCACTGCCAGGCAGAACACTCCATCTGTGGGTGCCTCTCAATCCTGAGCAGACCAGACACTCTCTCCACTTCAGTGGCTGGGTGTGCGGGAGCTGAAAAACCTCACGTCTCAGCAATGCCTACCAAAGTCCCCTTCAAAAGATGCACAGAATCAGAGGTAAAATGTGTTGCACGCGCATAAAAATAAATATGCAGTGCTGTCAGAAACTATTAGGGCAGCGTTTTTCATTGCTTTGTCTCTACTCCAGCACAACAGGATTGGAAATGGAACAGCGACTTTGAGGTTAAAATGGAACTTCTAGCATTTGTTGTACATGTGTTTGAGAGTCTGTCTACTACTCAGTCTTCTTTATACATAGACTGTCATGGCAGCAAAATAATCCGTACACCCAGAGACAAGAAAGGAATGCTTTTAACTCCAGTCAGTCAGCTGAACAGATGTTTCATCTGCAGCTTTCAAATGCTTTTTAAACACTGATCAGGCATAACATTGAGACCACCTGCCTAATATTGTGTTGGTTCCCCTTATGTGCTCAAAAATGCTCTGAACCACTAGCAATGGACCAGAGGACCTCTCAGGGTGTCCTATGGGATCTGACACTGGGACATTGGCAGTGGATCCTTTGGGTACTCTGGCTTGTGCAGTGGGGCCTCTGTCCATCAAACTTGTTCCACTGCATCCTGTTGATGCTTGATCACAATGGGCTGTAGGAAGTCTGGAGGTTAAATCAACATTTTGGGCCACTGTCATGTTCCTCTACATGTTCCTGATTTTTTGATGTTGTTTCCATGTGGTGGGGTGCATTTTCCTGGTGGTAGGCCAGTGACATTTGAGATTTCCATTAGCATGAGGGAATGTGCTTGTTGTGGGACGATGTTTATTTGGGTGTCTAAGTCTCATCAACATGGATGTTAAAATCCAAGGTTTTCCATCAGAACACCACATAGTACCAATATGATCAATGTTAGTCACTTCACCTGTCAGTGGTCATGATGTTTTGGCTGATCGGTGTATATATACTGTATATATATACATACATATATATATATGTATACAGTATATTTACCTTGTTATTCCAGAACCTGCCCACTGAGTCTCAGAGATGTCAAGGCCGAGCTGCCTCTGAGTCAGTTCTGAATAGCTGTCTGTGGTGAGTTCCATTGAATCTGTCTGCCCGTTCTGGCAGTGTGTGTTCTCGGTGTTGTGCTGACTTCATCAAAGAAAAAGAAATACTGAGTTTCTAAAGGAGAAAACCACACATGGTGCGTTATCTGTGCTTGTGCTGCTTGTGTTCTGTTATGCAGCCTTACAGGAACACGGCTGGAAGTTTTTCTTAGGAAAATTAATAAACAGTGCTGCAACTGCAGTCCTGTCCATTCACTGCTAATTAACTAATTTTAAACTGGAGAAAGTCTGGGAAAAAAATAAAGAAAAGTTTGTGACGTTCACCCAACACAGAGAAAAACTTCCATGTGATGCTTCTGACACTCCTGCATCGCCATCTGCACCAACCTACAAATACAAACCAGGAATTATTTGCAGATTTGTTCCCCACCTTTCTGTCTTAGCCCTCATATGTGTTCATATCTTCATTCTAACCTGTGCCTGTTGACTACTTTCATAAAACTGCCATTCATCAAACCTCAACGGCATCAGCGCAAGCTGCAGATGACAACGGCTGTCAGGATCTGATACTGCCATCACAGCAAGTGGGCCAAGTGGGAGCGGCTTGAGATAACATAAAGCAGGGTTGTTTGACGTGAGGAGAGCGACCGGTAGTTAGACACTCAATCAGGAGGGGACAGAAGGGCTTGCCAATCTCTACGGGTCACAAAGCAGCCTCCATCTGTCACTCTGAAGCCCCCAGCTCTCCATTACTCTTCCACATGCAGACAGAGAGACACTGGAAACCACTAAAGGGAGAGGTACCACGCAGAGCCAACATAGCAGGAGGAGAGCGACTGCTAATGAGGAGAGTTGAGCTCTTTACAGGCGAGTCACAGTCAATGATAGACCTTAAAAAAAGGACAGTCAAGGAGCCAAAAGGGGACGAGGAGAAGCTAATATTATCATTTTGAGTTCAAGCCAAAAGAAGAAATGGGCGTCATTAAACTGAGCATTGTGGTCATCGGAACCAGTAACACTTGAATCAACAACTGCAAATGCAAAGTTTATCCAGCAAAAAGAGAATATGAGCAATTAAATATGATGGGGTGCATTTATATGGTGCTTTTATCTATATGTGCTGACATGCAAACTGAGGTAAGCAGGACCTCACACAGAATATAATGTATAGATTTACCCTCACCAGCGGCTATTATTTCTGTGAAGTCAGGCAGTTAAATCCAGCCCTCTTTTATGCTTAAGTCATTCCTGGGGTTTGATACATTTCGCAGCATATGGCGCGCAGACAACCGGCCTCATCCAGCCACCTTATACGCTAATGTGGAGGGAAAAGCCTGTCTTCCACAAGAAAGCAAAGTGTACATAATTTACCGCGCTAAACTCGGCAAACTTATGAAATAATGATGCGGCGTCTGTTTACGCGAAGGGTCCGTTTTATTATTCCGGCAGAAATAAGGGAGAAGAGAGACAATCAGCCCATGTAAGTGGTGCATTTAAACAATTTTGTCTGCTTGTCTGCTGTCACTCAAAAAGGGGGGGCTATTTAAGATAAAGGGGCTCTCAGAGAACTCCCTTGAGCTGGAGCCGCTGAACATAGGGACTTGGAGTGGAAGCCTCAGACTGCGCTGTGTACACCGAACGCACAGCACATCAAATTAGCATGCAGAAGTATCTTCATGCGCATATTTGAACTCTGAAATGTGACTGCAGCAGTATTATTTTATCTCTTCAAAAGATACAGAAGATGTAAATTGTGTTTAAATACATGCATTTTTTGAGAAAAATCCTGTTTTGTTTCCTTTCCTCATTGGATCAGCCAAATCAACCTTTTAATCTAGTGTCACTTGTATAACTGCATCTGTTGCCACCGCTTTGATTACGAATATCTCAATGTAGCCCCGTTCCAGACGTGCTCACTGCAGAATACAACAGGCAGCACAAAAGGGCCGGAGAATGACAGGCGGTGGCGGCTGGCAGCGGCGCCACGGTGGCACGCGGGGCGCAATCTTGTTGTGAAAACGCTGATATGCCTTGAGACACCACATTAGGAGGCCATCCTCGCTTGTCATCAGAGCTTTAATTGCCACGGCCAGGTGCAAACAGCATGTAATCTTGTTTGTCAGCCGCACAGTTTTATTTTCTAATTTCGTCCTTTTGACAAGCAATTTGGGAATAGAGAGGGATTTGAGAGAGCAGGCGGCCGTGAGCTAGTGGGGTGGAGTCGGATTTCGTGGAGAAAATGGGGGGGTGTTGAATGTGTACATTTTAATGTGTGTGTGTGTGTGAGTGGGTGAGAGTGTGTGTGTGTGTGTGCACAGTCCCCTCATCACTCCTGTTCAACCTTGTAATCTATGTGTCTCCCCAGTCCCTTTGTCCTGAGGAATGCCTGGCTCAGTGAGTGCAGAAAATTACCCTCCTGCTCTGTTCCTCAGCCTCATGAATATCATCCACACACACACACACACATGCACGCACACATGCCCAGTACTCTAAGCTCATCTAGTTAAAATTCTAAGGGATGTGAAATTGGATCATCCGTTTCCAGTTTTTTCACAGCCACCCGGTCTACGCTTTGTCCCTAAACCCACCAATAACAATGCGTAATAAGTCAAGACAAAAAAAAAAAGACCTAACCAATTCACAACCCAAAAAAAACCACCGCTGCCTCATTCTGTTCATCTTTTCATTACCGCGCTGCCGTCTCGAGTGCTGTAGGTGAGCTAACCCTGGGGTGGCGGTGGCAGCCGGTTCTGTCTTTTACTCAAGTCCATTGTTTGTTTTTGTCAGTTTTGTCGAGCAGGTGTAGAACGCACCTATGTGTGTGTGTCAGCTTGTGTCTGCGCCTGTATTTATACCGAAGCAGCTGTGACTAATAAGGCCAAGTGTGCGTCTGTGTGTGTGTGTGTGTGTGCGTGAGTCACCGTGTTTGTGTGCGAGTGCAGGCTGCCCTCAATCCGACCTCCCCATTACATTTCTGTTACAGGCAGAGGAGCTTGTTTGTCCAACCTTTCAGTTACACGTCCCTTCAGTGGTGCTTCCTTCCATTTCCTATGGGAGCTCTCTGACCCACCAGCAATCTCTATTCATGTATTTGTCAAAATGTTTAGCATAGGCAAGAGCCCTTTTGTGCGGCTGAGGACCCTGGGATGACTTTTGTTATGACAGGATATACTGAGAGAGGAGAGAGGTTTTTGTGCATTGAGTGCTTAGGCCATTGTGCTGCTCCTGTCTTGATATTTAAATGCGGGGCGCAGCCTTAGACCGAGTATGTCAGGTAGGTAGAGGTCAGGTGCAATAAAAGGCTTCTTTCAGAGACTATGCTGATGCAGTTTTACTGCATAAAAGATGAGGGCCCGGTCTGCACAAGTTTGAGTGAGGGCATGTGAAGGGGTAGAGAAGAAAAGAGCACCTGGCATTGAGGTGTTCATCTCCCTCATGTCTTCACCGGCAAGACTCAGCAGCTTCCCTTGTGGATCCCTGGCTGTACCAGAGGAGAACAGACATCTATTCCTCAGTTTCCCTGGAGAGAGAAAAAAAATATGAATGAGGCCGGAAAATAAAAATGAGCAAGGATTTAAATATATAATTGTGACAATGAATGCAAAAGTTGACACGGCACCCACTTTGGATCCACAGAGGTGGCGCATTAATGCCCGCCAAAGGACAGAGTGTGTGTCGGTTTGAATGTGAGAAAGAGAGGAGGAAAGAAAAGAGAGAGAGAGGGGGAGGAAAGGGAAAAAATGTGCCATTTTAACTTGAAAACTCTGAAATTCTGAAAATGGGAGTATAATGAGTTTTTTAATTAAGTCCCCCACTTTATCGTGTTTTACATAGCGCAAGCCACCATTAATACTCTGGTAATTAATTGTTTTGGAAACTTTTCACAGTGTCTGGTGATAAAGTTTTAATCAAGCTATGTGCTGCTCTTGCCAAACCATGTCACCCCAGATATTTAATTATTTAGAGTTTGGTACTGGTTAATGCATTTTGGCAGTCAAGTAGCTGTAAGAGAACAACTGACTCTTGTACTCGGCACAGCAGCCAGGACAGACATCATGCTTTATTTCTGATGCATGGGAAGAAGGAGAATGCAGGGATGTCTCACCTGAGGCTGACATCCTACTTGCGCCTCGCTGGATACCTGTTGAGACCCACAATAAAGAGGAGGTCTGGAAGAGTGAACAGGCAACGGCATATGATGAGAAAAGGAGGTCTTCATGTGGAGGATGAAATATATTTTCCATGTCAGAACAAAGAAGAAAAGGCATTTCTCATTCCTGACATACCTGAGGTGCCTTTCACAGCGAAGCGCTAAATCCAAAATCAGTTTGTATTAAAGGTACGGTGCATCATTCAGTCCTGTCACCGTGTCTTTGCCAGGGCTCTGGGGTGTGTATTCTGAATGACAAAAAAAAAGAAGCCTGGCAATTTTTTTTTCTTCGACAGCTACGGGAGGTGAGTGATTGAAGTTTAGCAAAATGGGGCGTCCACCTACAATACCCAGTCCACCTACAATGCTTCTTTGTGCCGCCGACATACTGCGATGATTACGCCAGTGCCAGTTCCACTCTTCCATTCACGCTGATCTTTTGACTTACTGTAGATTTGAGGTGACAGTTGTGTTTTCTCCTGCATACCCAGAGGGAAAATTATGGACATACTTTTCATGCCTTTGCATGGCTTTTGAAGGTGTACTGGGGCTGAGATAGAATTTGCTTTGCACTCAGTAGAGGTCTGCAGGAAGCAGCAGCTTTATCCATAAAGAAAACCCTGGATATCTGGTTGCTACCTTACCCAGTAATAAAGACAATCACAAATAAACACACATTTTTAACCAACTTTTTTGCAATAGAAAATACACCAATCAGTCACAACATCTTAACCACTGACAGGTGAAGTGAATAACATTGATCTTATTGGTACTATGTGCTGTTCTGCTGGAAAACCTTGGATTTTAACATCCGTGTTGATGAGACTTAGACACCCAAATAAACACTGGGTTACGGTTCCTAGTGCATATATAAATATTTATACTTGTTGATAAAAAGACTATATATATATATATAATGTATAAAGAGTTGGCCCAAGTATAGCATATGTATAAGCGTCCTCAGTGGGAATTAGATTTTCAACTGCCCTGTTTTACTGATTTCCAAGTTCACTGACTAAGAAATCCAATAGCAGCCACAACTGGAATCCAAACGAGAAAAACAGTCATGAAAAATAAAGGCCAAAATATACCAGCTAGCCACAACATTATGACGAAGTGAACAGCTGCTGTGTTTATAAGCAGTTCTGGAATGTGGCGACTGGTCTTTGGCGATCACGCCGTCAGTGTTTTTTTGAAGATCTAGCAGAAACAGTCTACCTGCACTGAAGTTAATGGTACAATACACTGATCAGCCACAACATTCTGACCACTGACAGGTGAAGTGAATAACATTGATCATATTGGTACTATGTGCTGTTCTGGTGGAAAACTTTGGATTTTAACATCCATGTTGAAGAGACTTAGACACCCAAATAAACACTGTCTCAGAACAAACACACTACTTCATGCAAATGGAAATCCCAAATATCACTGGCCTAACCCCACAGGAAAATACACCCCACCACATGGAAAAAACATCAAACAATCATGAACATGTTGAAGAACATGACAATGAGTCCAATATGTTGATTTCCCTCCAAACTTCCTCCACCCCATTCTGATCAAGCATCAACAGGATGCAGTGGAACAAGTTGGATTGACAGAGGCCCCACTGCACAAGCCAGAGTACCCAAAGGATCCAGTGCAAATGTCCTGGTTCCAGACCCCATAGGACACCCTGAGAGGTCCTCTTGTCCATGCCCAATGGTTCAGAGCATTTTGAAGCACATAAGGGGACCAACACAATATTAGGCAGGTGGTCATAATGTTATGCCTGATCGGTGTTTAAAAAGCATTTGAAAGCTGCAGATGAAACATCTGTTCAGCTGACTGACTGGAGTTAAAAGCATTCCTTTCTTGTCTCTGGGTGTACGGATTATTACCAACACAATATTACGCTTGTAGTCATAATGTTATGCCTGATCAGTGTATATTCTCTAGGAAATGCTTAGCATTGTATTACATAAGAAAATACGTATAATGAAAATATATCTGCACTCTGCTTGCAGCCAGATTCATAGTGAATGTATTGACAATCCTCTTGGATAAGCTTGGTTTCAGTTAAACCTTTGCGTTAATGCTGAATTGAAGCATCTAACTTGACAACATGGGAAAGTAAAAGCTCACAGAGACTATCCTGCTCAACCAGCCATTGCCAAAACATGTTTATATTCCACTAGCAGTCATAAGACTTCATCAACACTGTAAATATATACATTCCAAGCAAACATTCCCATTAATTTTCATTATGACATCTTGGAACAGGTTTTCTGAATTTTGTTCACCAGTAGACAATCCTGGCAATATCTATCGTTGCTTTCTGCAACAGACAGAACTAAAATGTGATTGATCGATGTTGCATTCACATATACACAGTAAATTCAGTCTTGTTTCTGTTTCTCTAAGTTCTTTTAAAAAACCTTTCTGTTTATGTAGCTGATTTTTGGGCATCCTCTGCCTCACTGTTGGACTCCTCTTGGCCTATATCTCCCTTCGGGGATATACTGTTTTGAAAATGAATGTATTTCAGTGAAGTTCACTTTCACTGGCTCAGGCCTTGAAGAGATAAAATATTGATCAGTTAGTATTGATGTGTATTGCTACTGGCAAGATTCACGTGTATACGAAATGTTGCTTTGATTATTGTATTTCCAAAGTTTGTCTCCATTCGATGCGAACTTGAGTTTCAAGGAAGGTCGACCAGCAATTTCGATCGCTTTCTTTTTTCTGTCGCAATGTAATGTAAAATATCAAGACTGCAGAGAAACGAAATCTCGGTTCTAATTATGAAACTCAGGCATGTTCGCTAATAGGAATGGCAGCCATAAAGAAACACAAAAACATGTTCTGTGCATTTGCTGAACTGCAGGATGGTTAAGATATCAATCACATGCTGGGCAACTTCTATCCTTTTATCTCAGAAGCAGCAGCATAATTACAGTATATTCACTTTGGTTCAAACTTTTCTGGACTCTGCAGATTTGGCCTGAGGGCAGTGTGCATCCGCTTGCAAAGGGTTTTTTTTTCTCAGTCAGAAAATCTTATGACTTCTATGCCCAGACACACACACATGCACACACACATGCACACACACACAAACAGAGGCACAAATCCCTCTGGCCTCCCAGCCTGCCTTCTTCCCCTGCTGCGCTTGATCAGGCGTCCTTTCTTCATCTGCAGAACACAGAGAAATGGCTGTGGTCCCATGTAGCCTTGTTTTCATCCTGCCTTTTTCATTTTAAGCCCCAGAACACCACTGAAAAGGCAGCTTCATTTTGACAAACTCTTTTAGGTGTCCATCTACTTACTTGTTAGCCTGCCTGGCCAGACGCCTGCGGGGCTAGCAGCGATCCCATCAGCGACTTCTGTCCCTCGTTGGATTCAAGGCTTCACTCTGGGAAGCCGTATTGATGGGGGAACAACTGGCTGTGCAGACAGACAGTGTCGAAAGATTTCTAATAAGAAGAGAAGGGGGCTGAAAATTATATTTCTAAGGGTTTGTTTGAATAAGGAAGGAGGTGTATGGAAAGAAATGAAAAGGCTGAGATGGAAGGATTGAGGAGGGAATCAACGGATATTTTAAAACCCAGCTGAAGCCCCAAGAATCGGCCACTTCTGCGTACTTCATGTAATCGAAAGACAATCTGACTTTAGCAAATCATTCGGTTTGTAGTTGTTTCCTCTGAGGAGACTGCTTAAGTGCTGTCAGTGGTTACAGAATGGAAAAGACGAAAAATTTCAATCAGCTGTCAGAGTGTGTGTGTGTGTACTCTTATCTTTTTAAGGACCAGTTTGAGTTTTACACCATCAGAGTGAGGACATTTTGGCATGTCTTCACATCTCACGCCCCTTCAAAGGGCTCTTTAAAGGTTAAGACTTGATTTTGGGGTTAAAGGTAGCATTAGTTTTACGTTATTGTCACATTAAGGGCTCAGAAAGGGACTTACTAGTTAAAGGTTAGGGTTAGGGGGTGAATGTCCTCATAAAAACAGCCATTTGAACATCTGTGCGTGTGTCTCCGTGTGTGAGTCTTTGCGTTTTTCATTTTGGCGAATTGATTTGTCGGATAGAAATCTAAACTGAGGACCGAATGAAAGCAAACCAACAGAACGTGATGTGGTGGGTTTTGATGTTTCTGCTTTTATCTCCTCGCCAGCAAAACTGTTGAGATCAGTGGCAGATGGAGAGCCACGTCTATGAACCTGTGATGGACGGGAGCTGATGCTATTGATGTCGTTGAACGTTGTGTATGGGACAGCGCCAACTCAATTAGCTGGACTTAAGCACACATTAGCCCAACATAAATGACGTGCATTATTACATTTTGTTGTTGACTGCTTGTTTCGTTCATGATGTGTCTTCTAGTATATTAGAAAAACATCATATGAACATGTTTTACTTTGCTGGAGAAAACACCAAGAAGTCCGAGGTGGATATCCCATTGTCAACATCCAAAACCAGACCATTCTGCAGCAGAGTGGCACCTCATTAAAATTCTGCTTTGGGTTGGTTGTTTTTTTTATTATTATTTCTTTAAACCAGTCATGTTGGACAGAGCCAAGCCAAGGACACAGCAAAGGTGTTCTCTCAAAATATTGACGAGCAAATACTTTTGAAACACTTACACAGAAGGAGGTGAGCAATGTCATTAAAATAACTCGAGGGACAAAAACCAAGGTTGTCTTACTGCATGATCCAAATCCTCATTTTTGTTGGGTTTCATGAGAGAATTGACTTTGAGGCCAATCAACATAACATTATGACCACCTACTTAATATTCTGTTGGTTCCTAAAAATGCTCTAAACCATTGGGCATGGACAAGAGGACCTCTCAGGGTGTCCTTTGGGGTCTGGAACCAGGACGTTGGTCCTTTGGGTACTCTGGCTTGTGCAGTGGGGCCTCTTGTCCATCAAACTTGATCCACTGCATCCTGTTGATGCTTGATCACAATGGGGTGTAGGAAGTTTGGAGGTCAAATCAACATGTTGGGCCATTGTCATGTTCCTCAACATGTTCCTGATTGTTTGATGTTGTTTCCATGTGGTGGGGTGAATTTTCCTGCAGGGATGGGCCAGTGATATTTGGGATTTCCATTTGCATGAGGGAGTGTGTTTGTTCTGAGACAAGGTTTATTTGGGTGTCTAAGTCTCATCAACATGGATGTTAAAATCCAAGGTTTTCCATCAGAACACCACATAGTACCAATATGATCAATGTCATTCACTTCACCTGTCAGTGGTCAGAATGTTGTGACTGATCAGTGTATTATACCATTAACAAGGCTTTTTAATATGTCAATTTGCCTCAGGTTGGATGATCAAATCTCCAGTGCAGGTAGACTGTTTCTGCTAGATCACCAAAGATCAGTCGCCACATTCCAGAACTGCTTATAAACACAGCAGCTGTCCACCTCCCCGAAGCAGCGTTGATGGTTCAGATTTTTTTTTTTTTTGCGAGCACACTGACCCGCAGCAAATAATAAACTTAACTTTCCACTCAGCTGATTCACACATTCCATGCCCTTCCCATCTGTCTGATTCCTACCTGCACCGCCCACTGTAGTCCCAGGGCTAAGAGATTATCGTGTTGATCTCAAAGTGTGAATCAATTAAGCTCTCACCACATTTGCAATCAATAAACAGCAAAGCCACTGACAGGGTTTCGCCTCAATCCCTCTGCCATTGTCAAAAGATGTCCTCCAAAGCACCTAAGTTCAAACTCCTGTAGAGACAGTCAAACAAAATGACTATTCCAAGCATGTCTGTATCGACAGGTGCTAAGGAAGGGGACTTGGGCGAACCATGGATAACAATAGAAAGGGGGTTTTCAAGAATCAGAGATGGATTTGTGTCATGATTGTCAATGATCTATTCTCTTGCCCTCTCAGTCAGACAGTGAAGCCCAATTTGTATTCCCGTTTCTTTTTTGTAACTGTCAGGGAGACAGACGTGTGTCCATGTCTGCTGCTGGGGCAGTCAATGAGCCATTGATTTGGAGAACCGTGTTGATGTCTGGGATGCCTATGTGATGGATGGGCGCTATCTTAAACAGAAGGTAAAAAAGAAAAAAGAAAAAAGAAGGCACACACACGCGCACACACACCCACACACAACACGGTAATAAGAAAACAAGTAAAAGTATGAGATGCAGTAGTTTTCAAACTTCATAAATTGCCCGCAAAGCCAATTCAGAGTAAGTGCTTCCATACCTATGTTTTCCTTTGATGGTCCTTTGCTTTTTCTATCTCTCTTTGTCTAATACAATTATTGCAGATTTCTTGCCCAATACCGTTTCAAAAATGTATCCATTTTTGATGATTTCAAACAAATTCGACATCAAAGGAGGCCATTTGAGCACAGAGCACAAAGGAAGTGACAGAATGTGCGTGCACGGACGTAGCTGTGTCACACAAATGCTACATAATAATCTATTGTTGTGTCTTTTCATTATGGTCTCCTACTGGAAAGCTTTCCTCTTGACAAGCCTTTCTAATTCACTTGTTTACACTCCTTTATAGGGTTTTCCTGCACCAATACGTCAACCAAATAAATAAATAAATAATGATCTGATGCTAAATATTCATATCATGTCGTTTATAAGAATGCTGTATATAATGCGTGCGCTGATGTGTGTGCCAGCGGGCTCATATCCAACATAAACTATATACATTTGCAAGCTGGTGTGTGGGGATAGCTAGTTTTTTTTCAGTTTTTGTTTGCTCAGGGGCCTATTTTAGTCGCTTTCGCTATTTTAAAAAAAAAAAAAGGTCCCCAGTATAGCAAGGGTGAACCGCACAACAGAATTAAGTCGGTTGATGCATACGCAGCACAAACACAAGACTGGTTAGTTCAATAGAGGGTGCAAGCAAAGCCTAATTATTCCATTCTATCATTGTGTGTTCTGTCAGAAAAACAAAATAGATCCAACAATGTTAGTTGGGAGAACGAGCAAATGATCTGCTTTGCGAGGACAGGCAAACGGTTGTGCTTGTGTGGTGAGCTGGTTAGATTGGACCGGAGCTGCATGAGAGACGCATGAGAGGAAGGAGAACAGATGCATGAAAGCATGCAAAGGCACAGCTTACACAGATAATAAAATGAAGATGCATGCATGCAATTCAACATAGTGTAGTGACAGAGAGGGAGGGAAATGTTGGTACATCTATTAATTCACTACTGCATTCTGTGGATGTCAAAGAGAAGAGAACAATTGTAGAGACTGCAGAGATTATTGGTCTGGCAGGTATCTGAAGCATTACAACACCACATGTTAGGGTAAAACAGCTTAACAGTGTTTGTTGTTTTGGTATTTTTTATGTAATCATAACTCAATATTGTTATAATCTAGTTTATTTTAGGAACAAAAGCAATTCGCAGTCAGCTCATTTGTTGAACCATTTGGGAAAGAAATCCATCTCTTATAATTCAAGCCATTTAAAACCATCAGGGGAAAGCAATTACTCCATCTTGACCGTTCATTCCGGTGTTTTTTTTTTTCCTCTGTGAGGGCAATATGACTGACAGTTCAAACATGCTACTGGCCCAGCTCTATATTAGAGAGCGCTGTATTTGAGGTCAAAAACCGATCTGAGCCCCAGGGGAAAATAGGTTAAGTAGGTGGAGCTGGTTGTGAAAGCTGCCATTTGATAAAAATGATCCCTAAACGTGCTGTAATAATGTAAAATGATGGGCTAACACTCCCAATCCTTCCTCATCGTCCTGCACCATCCACATTAGTGTAAGTGCCTTGATCATCCATGTGCAAAACCCACCGGGAGGATAGGGTGGGAGGTGTTGTTGGTGAAGGTGTGGTGGCACACTCCTCCTTGCATCATATGAAACACCCATTTCATGGCTGACTAACCTGATGGAAAGTAATAGGGGGTCCAGGGAAATGAAGTGACATGGCCAATAACTTTCATTATGTGTCTGTAACCTTGTCCCATCCGCTAATTAATTTTCCACTGGCAATCATACGCCACTATGTGTTGGACCACAGCATCCCAGGTAATCTCTTTTCACTGGCTTCGGTATGACATTGGTGGTATTGTTAGGAAACAGCGGACAAGCAAACACTGCTGATACTCCAGCCTTAGGTGAGGTTTACTGGTGGAGACCAATATATCTGTTTGCTTTTGCAGAGTCAGATTTGTCTATCCCTTCCTCAGCTCCTTTTTATAGATCATAGCCTCTTGCCAGATGCAATCTGTCTTTCTTTCTCTCTCCCACATAGCTGTGAGCTGAGAGATGCTACCTTGTGTGCGTTCTGCATTTTTTACTTTTGTGTAGGATCAGTGTATAAGATATTAGGTGCACCCTCCAACTATTGATCTGAATCCGTTTTTGGCATGTCAATATATCAATAGCCTCAAGGCTTACAATGCTGATTTAGCTTGCCTCCTCTTCTTCGCAACAGAATCTGTTTTAATAGGGAGGAATGCAACGAGGGGTCACGGAAAAAAGCTGAAGTTCATAATAATTTCTGCATGCAGTGAGCACCAATGTGTACTACAGCAGAACTAATCAATTAGCTTCTTTAATTTAATGATGCTGTGGGTTTATGCAAACCAGTTGCAATGAGAAGAATCAGCAGAATGAATAATAGATCACAAGACTAAATCTGAAAATGGGCTAACAGAACAGAAAGCTCCCTATCTGTTCTTATCTTCTTACTACCACTGGTAGGTTGCTAAGTGCTCTGCTGTTCAATGTTTAAGCCGGAAATTCTGGAGCCCATTATAGCTTTATTGTATTTCCTCTGTCGTTATAGCTGTTTTGTTTTCTTCAAACAATTAAACCTGGGACTGTAACTCTTGCCTTATGTCTGCCAAACTCCTCCAACAGCTACAGAGTCAGCCTCATTTGCAGAAGCCCATGGGGGTCCATGCAGGACAGGATTTCAGCACCACCTAGTGGCATCTTCAGGATCAAGGCATTGTTTGTGGATTAGGTTTAAACTGCATCCAATAAAGACTTCTGCATATTAATGCAAAACAGGGGAGCTGGTTCCAAGCACCTAACCCCTGCTGTCAGCCTCGGATATGCACCGGGAGGTAACACTGTCTTTACTGTGAAGACCCCAATCAGAAACAGTGGGGAGAATCTGACAGTGCTGAAGAGAGAGGAGTATCTACTTTGCCATTACCATTTGTTACTTTCAGAGGCATTAGGGAAACAGCACAATGGCTCATAAGCCAAATGGTGTGGTATGAAACTGTCATTAGAGAAATGATAGCAAGTAAAGCCAATGGGCAATGGAAATGATAACAGAAGACAATATCAGACCACGGTTGCTTGATGTGTATTATATTTCTCCAGGGTATATCATCAAACCAGAAATGCTGCGCGCCAATAACGTCTTATTTTTCTTTCAATTATGCTTTATACATCCTTAATGAGGGCTTTCTTTCTGAAAGCAAACAAATCTAATACAACGTCATTACTAATGGTTAAGCCTCGCTATAGTACAGGTCCATCCTAATCAGATTATTTCTAATGTAGTGTCATTTCTCATACACATGTGCCCGCAAACAGGCCATTCTTTCTCTTTTAGTGTTGTCAATTCTCCTTGTAAATGTATTTTATATTCCCTCGCTACAAATACGCCGGTGTAATGACAATGATATCATTGTGGGAAGCAGCCTCTCATCTATTCCACTTTATCTCTGACATCCTTTTTTTCTTTATTTCTTTATTTATCCTGTGGATAAATCCGAAAGGGGCAAAGGGAGCCGCAGCCAAACGCCACCTACCCCTGCTACCCCTGGACAGTGCCTGTCGCTGAAGACGCTGGCGGAAAGAAAGAGACTCCCTAACTATGGAGTTTCATTTTGGCATTAAGGCTCAGCATACCACAGAGACCCGAGAACACAGCGATGATGAAAAAGAATGTCCTAGATTTTCAGAGAAAGAAGGGGGCTGGGCATGGGGAAAAGAGATTAAAGGATATGTTTTGACAGTGGTAGCCTTTTTCAGACAAAGTCCCACACCGCATTCAGGGTCTCCACTCTTTCTTCCTATTACCAATGATATGGATCAGGGTCCAGGTCATGTCCTTTAAGTTTTCAATTTTTACCATCACTATATTCATTAAATTAACACACACATAATGACACTGAACACACCTGCCACCCCTCTTTCCTTTCACCTTTGTCACCGTTGCCTCTCTCAGTCCGTCGTTAACTGGCGAAATCTGCTCAATCTGTTCAAGAAAGGCTGCCAGGATTTTTAATTTTTTTGCGACACTCACAGAGCACAGACACACATAATAATCAAGCGCACACTGCCCCTCATAAATCGTCTCCATCAGCCTCCTCTCTGCCCTCCATCTCCGTATCCTCCCACGCTTATCTTCAACTAACTGCCTCCCTTCCTGCCCACACCTCACCCAAGGGTAGTCTCTCTCTTTTGTCTCTCCCGCTTCTTTGTCAGTGAGGTATGCCTCTCGCTCACTGTAATAATAAGGCTCTCAAAAGCTGGTGGCACCACTCTGGCTATTCATTATGACCTGCCCATGGTTCCAGAAAGATCACTTGTTGATGCCAGGTGAGACAGACAGCGGGAAAGGGAGGGCGGGAGGAAGGGAAAATGGGGAGGTAGATAGCGAGGGGTGGGTCTCTGCAAGGCAAACAAAGCCTTGGCTATTTCAAGGTTGTCATGCGTCATTCTGTCCATGGGCCTGTCCACACACGGCTGTCTTTGCACAAGCCTGTCCACATTATGAATGGCTATCAATGGTCAATCAAAACAGAATACAGAGCCTCAAGGTTTCAGCCGCGTGTAAGCACAGAGAGAGGACGGCGCATTTCATCTTCGAACAAGCTCATCATTAGCAAACAATAATAATCGGCTACTTTATATTATTATCTTTCTCCCCACTATTTTTTCCTGTTTTTTTTTTTATTTCCCTTTTATCTCGACGATTTTGTCTCATTTTCCTCTGTTCCTCCGTCTCTTTTGTGCTGTCTTTGTCCCCGAGGAGGTGGTGGAAATGTGAGCACGCCTCGGGCCGGAAAGAAGGTCAGAGACAACAGCGGCGAGGATCCTGCATAATTGTGCTTTTAATGTGCTCACATTTTCCATTCAGGAAAACCTAGAGTGATTCAGGTGTCACTCTGGGTTCTTTTCATAAGTTGAGTCGCATTATAATGCTCTTAGTAGAACATCTGCATTCCACTTTATGATGTCTGAACAGAGGGTGGGGTGGGGGTGGGTGGGGGGAGTACTGAAACATCATGACATAACCACAGCAGAATTGAGACTTTTCATATTGCTGCAACTTTAATCTTATGTAAATGAAATGTGCATTATAATTGGTCCAAACATCTGAGCCCACGTCAAAAAAACTCAACTAGTCAGAAAGTTTGAGAGTTTAGAAACATTTAAAAATGGATTATGTAAAATGACTTTAAGTGTCAACTAGTTAGCAGAAAAGTATAACCTTTACCTTGAGCTGTGTGTCTTCTCTTGAAGCATATGTTCGAATGACACTCAAGTGGACGTGGTTTACTCACCAGACGCGAGTTCAAGTACTTCAACCTGCAGCTTTAGTCAATGCGCTCTCAATATTGTGATAAAGGGAATTGTGGTAATTGGATCAAAACTAATTAAAAGTGACAGAAAATAGATTGCTTTTCTAGGTGAGGAGGAGCTTTCTGTCAGATCATAGCAGGTAAACTGAAAGTTTCCAAGTAGAAAGTGCACAGTGCTCGAAAGCACTTCGTGGAAACTGGATCAGTTGTATCGAAAGCAAGATCCGGTAGACCAAAAAATAAGAACACCAATGAAACGTCCAAGCCTGTCTCGCAAAAATCCCATTCCTATACAACTAAACTGCATTTAAGTTTTGACAGAAACATACTTTTCCCCTGAAAGTTAAAGCTAAACACTTCCAGTTTGAAAGATCCACAAAATCAATACGACAAAGGTGGGGAGATGAAGGCATAAGGTTCATTCTAATATTCTTAAACCTAAGTTTTGTTTTTCTTGCTGTTTACTTTTGGTTTCACTTGCTGTTTGGTTAGGTTTAGTCTCCAAAATTGCTTTCATTGTTCTGTTTGTATTGTTTGTTCTCCATCTGCTGTCCCCCAACCCCCTCATCCCCTCTCTCACCCCAACCAGTCGAGGCAGATGGCCGCCTTCCCTGAGCCTGGTTCTGTCTGAGGTTTTTTTTCCCTCCCTATTTTAGGGTTTGTTTTTTTGGTTCCTTCCCAGCCTTGCCGACCGCTTCCTCATAGGGAATCAAAAGGCAACTTTGGATTTTTAGGTTCCCTTTTCTTTGTTAAACACTCGTAAGGTCTTTACCAGGCTATGTTTAGTGCTGTGAGATGACATATGTTGTGATATGGCGCGTATAAATAAAATTTAATGGGACAATAAAATTGAATCATTCATTTGATTTAAAATACAAACCTGTCATAACATCTGCCTTCGCCTTTATTTCCTGGGTTACCATAGTGATGAGTCCTGCCCCATCTAATATACGAAAGGCATCAACAGTGAAGCGATAGAATAAATAGCAAAGATCTGGTGATTAGTAATTTTTGTGATATGTCACAAACAAACTCAATCCAAAAGAAAACACATTTCCCTCAAAGCGTGACTGAAAAATGTAATTTTTGTGAGACAAGGCTGGACGATCAAAACATCAAGTGCCGAACACCGAGAGATTGGAAAGCAACTTCACACTCATCAAAGCTTTACAAGAAGTACTTGAAGGCCAGAGAAGACTAAGGAGTGCTGACAGTCATGGCCTTTCCCTCACAGTACCTCAGCCCCGTTGAACATTAATGGAGACACTTGACTGAGAGAGCCGAGCATTCCTGACATAACAAGAAGCTCTTTGGAACATCGACACAACATGATGGGGTTACATGAGTTATTGTGTTTTGCACAAGCGCGCGGAGTCCACATCAGGTCAGATGTTGCGGTCATTGAAGAGGACATAGTAGAGATACTCTGAAATCCATCTACATTATTTTTGTGTTAAAAATTATGATTTAAATTCAAAATGAATCTAAAAAAAAAAAAGAAGTAAGTATACCACTTGGGTGTAGTGTTTAAATAGGTGGGTCAAGCTAAGTGGCATTTAAGTACTTATTTGCGGTGCGAATTCTATCCAGGTGTCACTGTTTGGAAATCCCATTTTGTGTGGAGTGAGATGTAGTATGTGATGAATTTCATAATGGTTAAATTATATTTCAGCATTACAGAATCAAGTGTTCCTAGGAGACATGAAGCTGAGACAAAACTAATGTTCGTCTGCTAAGCCTTGTAGAGTTTTTGGAATTGGCTACATACTTTTCATTTTAATTCTATTCATTAATTTTGAGAACATTTTCTTCTTTAAAACAACGCTCTGCAATGTCTACACATTTATGAAAAGCACTTTCAAGCATGCAACTTTTTATAAATACATACAAAAGGAAAGAAGTATCTCAATGCTGGGAGGCCTAGAAGTGAGTAACATCAGTAAAACTTCCATGGCCACAATCTCTAAAGGGTTTTGCTGGGTGCCTTAGAAGTCTGCACTGAAATTTATGCTGTCCATCCACTGTCGAATACCTCAGCTGCTCCTGTCATGACACTGTACCTGCAGGTTGCGCAAATTATATGCTTCGAGTGAAAACTGACCTTCCTGCCAAACGTCTGTGTCAAAATCTCTGCCACCTGCCTTTTGCATTTTGGGTTTTCGTATTCACTATCATCAAGTAGGCTGATGTACCTTACCCTTGAATTTACATAGAAGTACACAAAACCTCTGCGATGGCACTCATATGTTCGCTGAACGGCAGTTTTGAAGCTCACTAAGTCCCGGAGAATTCCAAATTGAGCGAAGAGGTGGAGTTGAAGTGGGCCAGGCGATGTCTATGTACCATGGATTATCCTATGATGGCACCCATCAGTCACACAAACTGACTGTTTTAAGCCCTAATATTAATGTAAACCTCTGATATCTTTTAATCAGAGGTGCAAAAATACAACAGGTCAGGCTGAAGTACAGTTAAGTCTTACAGTAAGTAATGGCAATTAAATATTCATGAAAACTGAAGCAGTTTTCTCCGTGCTCAAATGTTGGAGGTGTGTCCGCTGAAGGCCCTGATTGACATCTACCCCACCAACCCAAATGTACCGGACGAACTCTGCAAACTGACTTAAGATCATTTTAACCAAATCAAACAGGCGATACATTTCCTTTGGATTCCCTCTGAGCAAACACTTGGCAACAATAGGGAGGGAAAAAGAACTCCCCTTAACCAGGAAGGGAAAAACAAACAATCTCAGGCAGAACCAGGTATAGGGAGTGCAGCAATCTGCCTCGACCAGTTAGGGTGAGGGTAAAGACAGAGAACATGAAAGCAGATGGACAACAGACAAACAATGCAACAAACACTTCCGAGGTCTATGAGGCCAGTGACTGCAGATCAGAAACATGTAGCTAGAGATCGAGAGCTACCTGCATAGAGGTCAAAACACAATGAACACGCAATGGTGGAAGAAAGTTATATTGCCTGCCGTGGCTCCAACTACAGTATTTAGTACCACATAGTTCATAGTCTGTTCACATGTTTTCAGCAACTATTTTCTGACAAGTGGAATGCCTTTAGAAACAAATCTCTCAGTTTCCTTTGCAGAGACTTTAACCCCTTTTAGAGATAATAGAAGGTATGACCTGAATGTCGTTGGAAGAACCCGGAATAGTGCAAAGTAATGATAAGTTCACAGAAGATATTTTCTATGTTTTCTGGTCCTTGCTTTAAAACAGATGTGAGTCTTTTCTTCTGATGAAGAAGCCATCAATACTGGCCCTTAAGCTTCTCTTTTAATGATTGTTTTTGGTCATAGTGTCACAGTTACGGCCTGCAACTGTGCCCGCATTGAAAACACGGAGCAGTTTTTGAGCAAGTTAAGTTTCTTCTTGTCATTAGAATCCTGCACTTGCCTGGGTCTCTCTCCAATATTATGAATCTGTGCAATGCTCTGAGGCTTTCTTGATTTGTTTTGTTTTAGCTGGTTCACACAGAATTGCCCTGGGTTCGCGGAATATCTGATAAACGATAAGTTTGCCTTATTGTCTCTGTTATTTTTCTAAGCTGATTTTCCGTTTTCTGGTTTCTCGTCTTAAGTTTCCTCTACGGGGAGTAAAAAAACCATCCTTGCCCTTCGTTCGTTAGTCGTGCACAGACGTCCTCGGAGAATGGCTTTTGCTATTTCTAATTGCACATTGGTGACATTTTTGTGTAGTCGGCTTACTCAGTCAAGTACCACTCTTTATCTTTTTTATCTTTAAACTTTATGCTAAAAGTGAGGAGGTGGGATTGTGTAAGTTGAGGCTTATTGGTCTGTGGTTTGAAATGGTAATTGGATGGATTTTGTTTTCAGGGCATCTACCTCTGGCAACAGCAGAGTTGCATGGACCCATTAGCTACAGGCTACTAACTTTATCCTGTGGAGAGTCGCAGGGGGGGCTGGAGTCGATCTGACACGAGGCGTGAGGTGCGCCCTGGACAGTTCGCCAGCACATCACAGGGCTAACACAAAGAAAGAGACAACCATTCACACTTACACCTAGATCCAATTTACAGCCACCAACTGACCTACCATGCGTGTCTTTGGACTGTCCAAGGAAGCCAAGACACCACCATGCTGCTCAGTAACAGAGCTGCCAATTAGCAAACGATCAGATGTCAGAAAAGTTCATGTATAACAATAAATAATATGTTTTGTGATTTCTCTGATCACCAACAATCAGCAAGCTGTATCCATGTTGTTTTATGGATTTCCCTTTTAGTAATTCTTTTATCATGGCATCAGAAAAAAGTGGAGGAAAAATGTTTCATGAGTTCTATTTTAATCCTTGAAGCAGGAATAAGCTCTGATTAAGGCATTAAAGATTTCCCCCTTGTGCGTGGCTGAAAAACCTTTTAATCCAACTGCAAACTGAGGCCGAACCAAAGATTTTTTACATCCATGATAACCTTTGTTGTGAGGAGGCGTCTGGAGGTAATTTGGTCTCCATCAGTATGCTGGGTTATGCATTTGTGTTGAGTGTCAAGTCGAGAGCTCTGTGTGGTGCAGACCGGCGCGTTCGCTTCAGCTGCAGCGCTAATGAAATCCACTCAGTGCACTCTTTGGGTGTCTGATGAGCAAGAACAGGGGGCTGAAAGGTTGGATAAAGAGCAGGTAGCAGGCACTGGAAGGTGAAAATGGCAAGACCGTATTTGACAAACACTCCAAACAGACACACGTGAATACACATATGTTCGCCACAATCACTCTTTGATTCTGCTACCCCATGCTTGCCCTCACCACTGCTCAGACCCTGAGGCAATACCTGGGGCTAAAGACTTTACAGGGCTCTGACTCTGAAGCATCAACAGTGGGCGGGGGAGCTGAATTGGAGATTAAGAAGGTGCGACGAGTGCGTGTTTGTCTACTTGTGTGTGTATGTGTGTGTGTGTGTGTGTGTGTGTGTGTGTGTGTGTACTGGAGAGAAAGCTTAAGAAGGAAAGACAAACACATGCTGTCATCAGCCTCTCTTAGGGAGCTCCAGGGATATCACAGATGCCATTAGACTGGGCCACATGCAGCAGAGCTGACGATATGTGGAGAGACTGCAGACGGAGCATCAAAAGACGACGGCGCAGACCTGAGTCAAAGAGATTTGTCAGTTTTTCGCGTTTGTTTCACATTCCCCGGTGTTTCAAAAAATATGCAGGACTTCACTGTCTCGCTAAACTTTTCATAACGCCCAGGTAAGTTGTCGATCACGGAAACATACATACGCCGACAAAATGTGCTTCGCGGAAAAGAACGCCGAAGCGGCCTAGCTGCAGTTGCACATGCAGATAAAGCATATTATTAAAAAGCCATTCGCAGTCGGATGAGAGGAATCTGACAATTAGCCCCTTAATGTGACTTTTTTTTAAGGAAACATTAGAGAGCCACAGAAGATTCAAAGAGGACAAATAATCTGTGCCCACATTACTGGTGCATTTGTGGACAAAAAGAATAATTAGTCAAAGCTGCTGAGAACAGTCTTTCATATTAAGTCTTGAGGAAGCAGCCTGGAAGGTGCACAGACAAAAGGAAACACTGTTAAAAGTTTTTTTTTTTCATCACCTGTTCCTTGTAGTATTTTTCAAAGATGTTGATTCAAATGTAATGTCATTTTACATGAAGTATTTATGTGTTTTTTTCTTTTGTTTGCATATTTAGAGCTCTATGTTATATCTATTATCAGTCCCTCCAGGAATTTGCGATGTTTTGATCGCAACATTTAACGCAAATTCAACCAATCTCCATGAATTTTGCGCGACCTTACAATTTTGTCCAATCACTGCGACCTTTCCGCAATTTTGTCCCGCCTCCCGTGAGTTTCACCAATCACAGCAGTCCCCAGCGCAGACGTAATGCACATACATCACTGAATTCACTTCCTTGTTTATGGTTTGAAGATATGCAACAAAAACTACTGCAAAACAATTCCCTGATGTTCTTCATGAGAGCGGAGGTAAACTGTTTTGCACCCCGTGGAATATTGAGGTGGAACACAAACGAAATTCATCGACTGACAAACACTTTTTTATTGCGAGACATATTGGGAGAATGGGTGAAACGAGTGGACCACAGGCCAGACAAATCACCGTGACGGAAGCTGTTGTATCTTGATCTCTCGCGTGCACTGAAAGAATGAAGGTCAGTTAGATTAATTAACTGACGTGACGAGTTGTGAGCGTGTGTGTGTGAACACGTGTGTGCCAGGATGTGAAATTAACTTTTTAAACTTTTGAAATTTTTAATAAATCATACAAAACAAAGAAAAAAAAATGCAACTTTTGGACAATTTTTTACTGTCTCCCGCAATTTTATCGCAACAAATACGCTTAAAACATCGCAACTTTCATCGCAATTTTTTTTAAAAGCTCCCGCGAATTCAGGCATTTTAGGAGCAACAATCTTGAAAAACGTCCGCAAAATCCTGGAGGGACTGATTAGTATACAAGTACCCCAATCAAATCATTACAATACCATCTGGCCCAGTTCTGGTACATAAATACAATATTTTTCTTCAAGATTTTTTTTCAAAACATAAATAATGATTATAATATCAGTGTTGGTTTACTGTAGCAAGTTAGCTACTGAATGTATACATATAGGGCGGGCGGCCATATTACAACAGGAAATCGAGAAAGTGAGAGCAAACCAAAATGTATGTCAGCATTTACATTTGCATGCAATGTAAATATTATTCCAGCGCCGATTGTTGGCTGGGAAGAGAGAGAGGGGAAGCCCGCACATGTAAAGCAGGCAGGACGTGTGCGATGAAAGCAGCCAAACAAAGGAAATGTCACATAAAGTGTTCCTAAAATAAAAAAAGAACCGAACTAATTATGCTCTGTTGTTGTTTATAAGATGCTGGTGCCTCCATCTTTTATTCATCAAGACGCGAGGCGGCTGGAGGTTCTCTGTCTTTCTCTCTCATGCTCACTCCCTCAAATCTCATTTCAAACAGAACCCATTGAGCCGTGGAACTGCATTCTGAATCACAATGAACTTGTTTTTCTGCAGCAAGAAAGGGAGGAGTAAAAAAAAAGAGAGAGACAGAGAGAGAGAGAGAGAGAGAGAGAGAGAAAAGACAAGAGTGAAGCCTTTGCGTGGCAAACGGATAGAAAGAGAGGGGAGAGCGGAGGGCTTTCTAAATGCTACCTGACAATCACCGCTGCGCAGCAGGCGAGGACGTGGCTTCACGAAACAGGAAGTAGATGACTTGTTTTGGTATCGAGGGCAGGCCCACCCGCTCGGAGTCGGCCGGCGTGTGCGCTTGTTTCCGATACCCACAGGAACACACACACACACAAGCGGTGACAACGCGGACAGGACAAATGGGCATTTTGGCACACACAACCCTAAAACAAGTCCTTGATTTGGAAGGAAACTTCCCGCGGCACTGAGAATTAATTGAGTTAGTCATCCCTACTACAGACACTTTGCCTCAGGAGGGCCTCTTAATGTGAGATTCACATTATTTAATGGGGAATTTCACGCTCATCTCCTGAACTGACCAAAGTGTATTGTCTGGCTATGCCTCATTAGACAAGCTGCAGGATCTTCTCCCTGTGGATATATTGTACCTGCTTCTCTACTTTTGGGATTCGTAGACATGTTACATATCTCATCTACAGCCCACAAGCTCCCTTTGGGAATAAATGGTGTCGCCGAGGGATTTTAAGTCTACGTGTTAACAAGACCCATCACAGTTTGACAGCCTTTAGTGAGGGCGCACAAAGGAATTTATATTGCAACAAATGTGTAATGAAAAGAGATGTCCAAAAAGCTACAGAAAACACTCACATGCCTTCAATTGTTTTTTTTGGCTCGGGAAGCTAGATGACGGCCAAACATGTTCTCTCAACAAAGTTTCCTCCATCAATGCAAAAAAGGAAAAGAAAAAGGACGGCAACTTTAGATGCAAGCGGGCTTTGTTTCTCTGATCTTGAAAAGAGCGCATATGAAATATCTGTTTAAGTAACAAGTGCCACACTGGGTTTGTAGGTGAAATGGTAAAAGTGCAAGCTATTTTTGAGATGCCCGGAAAAAAAAAAAAAAGGAAGAAGAAGAAGAAAAAAAAAGTCTGGAGCTCACAGAGACCTTCAGAGTTTATATGATCCATCTCTGAGCCGCCATCTGGCCTCGGCTTCTGTTAATAGAGGGTTTTGCTCTGAGCTAGCCAACACGTGGCTCCAGACAGCCAGAGAGAGAGAGAGAGAGGGAGAGAGGGAAAGCAGAGAGAGAGAGAGGAGGAAGAAGAGGCAGGAGGTAAAAAGAGAGAGAAACTTAAAGGTGAGAGCGAGAAAGAGACGGAGCAGAGGAGGAGGAGGATGCAGAGCGCGAGAAACAGCAGGGCAGGCGGAGACAGGTGAAATTAAGACAGAGAATTATGGGTAGAGAGGGAATGGAGAAGAAAGTAAAGGTAAAAGACTGAGCAGCAGAGACAGGAGCAGGAGAGTGCACTCTGGGGGGTGGGGGAGCATGTACTTAGAATAAGGAGTAAAGCAGAGAAGTGGAGCTTTGGAGTACATGTGCCCCAGGGAGGATAGTGTGAAGTACCTTTTGTCTTCCCACCATCAGGAGCTTCTTTTGAATAAACCAACCCGAGCATTTCCTTTTTGTAAATCTCACTTTAAAGGAGGGCAAAGCTAAAGCTTCTCCCACAGTGGCGATCGAGTGTAGTTGTACCTCAGCCCACACAAATCCCTTCCTCAATAGCTGTGGGTGTGTAACAGTTTCATTTCCATTTTAGAGCACAGGGAGATTGCTCGCCGCCGAGACACGTTAGCGCGGCCTCACCTTGGTTGTGAGCCTGCATATGTTGTCCACAGTGATTGGCAAGGCTGTGTGACCAATTTGATTTAAAGCTTTATGCCTGCTTTCTTTATCCCTGAGACTTGTCAAAAATGACACGTGGCATCACGGCAAGACAGTCATGCTTCCGCCGCCGCCGCCACCGCCGCCCCTGCTACTTCTTACTCTTGCACCACCACCAAAATCCCGCTGGGAAAACCTCAAACTCGGGAGTCGAAATTCATCAGCGCCGATCATGGTCGCTGCTTAATTGTTGCTTTTTTGGCATTCAGGTGCGTTCTCTCCAGAAACCAGATTGAGAAGTTTCAAGCAAGATTGCGTTAGAAACACACAGTGTTGCATGTTAGTGGAAGGAGATGGTAATTAAGCCTGGGGCAAAGTGGTAATGGATCAGCCCAGAACTGTCATCTGCAACTCTCCAGCGCCCTGCCTCTGATGAGCGAGCAGTTTTCTGTCAACCCGCAGAAATCAAAGAGGCAGAGTCAAATGGCATCTGGTGTGGTGCAAAATAATAAGCGTGCTATGTCGGAAAACACATTTGAACTTTTTTTTCGTATCGTAATTATAACTATTGTTTTTCTGCACCAAAGCTGCGCGTTAAATAATGAGACATTTTATACTACAAATGTAAGCAAGTAAATATTGTACATTTCGTTTGAACGTGTGGCCTTTGATATGGCTCTGTACTGATCAAAACTTAGTATACAAGCGGAATACAAAATAAATTTGGAAAATTTCTTCATCTTTTGCTGCTCAAAGTACGCATGAAGGCTTGATCACATGCAAACACACACACACACACACACACACACACACACACAGACAACTTCCCACTAATTATAAACTAAATTAATATAAACTAGAAAATCACTCAGAGAGCTCATACCTCCGCCAAGGAGCTTCAGTCCACCCCCAACACAATCTCCCAATTCACATATTTTGTATGGAACGTTACGGATACAAATGTAATTACATACAGTTCAAATTTCCTTCTGACAGTGCGGCCTCCACCCAACCTAATGAACAGGTGCGGCAGCTCTCAGCTTCTTAGACAACCGGAGATAAGAATGCTAGCCCAACTGTGCGTATCTCGCCCAGGAAGGAAAGAGAAGTCCGTCATTGTCACTGTCTGTCACGTGGAGCCTCAAAATCTCATGTGGTCAGAGGGGGTTACCCCAAAAACAAGAGTGCCCTCTGGTGGCTTTTAGAGTAAACTGCATGTAATTGTCCAGCCGGTTACACTTACATTGAAAAAAAATTTCCTGGATTGCGTCGGTGATCCGGATCACTCATCATTTGTTCCTTGTCCCATTTCACACATTTCCTGAAAATTTCATCCAAATCCGTCCATTATTTTTCAAGTTATTTTGAACACAGATAAACAGATAAACAAACAAACAAACACCAGCCATCACATAACCTCCTTGGTGGAGGTAACTGGAGAATTTGCATATAAAAAGTCTTTTTTCGTGCTATCTTCTGTACTATTTTCAGGATGCTGGCTGTGCCCTCTTTAACTCTTCACTGTAAGTAAAAACAACTGAGAAAGTCACTCCTCCATCACCCACATGTTTTTCCTAGGTGTCGCATAAGCTGTTGAAGATGTACAGTAATTGCCCTCAACACTTGTATATGAACATGTAAGTATTTAACAAATTCCTTTCTTTGTTTACTTTCTGTAATATTCATGAACAACGTCAAACCAAATAAATGTTGCAATTAAAGTTCATTAGGTAAAGAAAGTGCATCGCTCATGTGCATTTACTAATGTTGAATTAAAGGTTATAAGCATATTATTAATTATTTTTTAAGACAGATGTGTTTTCTCCATGCAAACAATACAAACCATTAATGCACGCATGCATCAGCACGCAGACCAACGTGTGCACAAACAAGCACCGCGCACACACAACAACCCGACTGCGCTGTCAACACAGTTAAAAAGACGCATAAAATAATACGAATGCGTCGTTTTCTTAGTTGCCTGAGGATTGTTGGTGCTGCGCTGCAAAATTGGGTGTCTCTTTGTATCTCGAAGTTCTCATTAAAAAAGCTCACATAGCCTGTTTTCTCCATTTCACTGCTCCCATGAACGAATAAGATAGCCATGGAACAGACCGGGGGGCGAATAATCCTGCAGTTGTTTTTTTTTTTTATGATTTTGTTCATATAAAATGATAATGACAATAATTCATCAACACAGACAAATAAGGAAAATCAAGCTAGTAGCGACATTCTGTGAGAGCTCACTGAACTTTTTTTTTCTCTCCTTTTGAAGCCTGAAGACACAAAAAAAGGCCTCTGTGCTTTAATGCCACCAGAGGTTACATAATTGCACATTAAAAATAAAAGACCTGACAGGAAAAAGCGGCATCAGCTGTATGTCATGTTCATTCATTCTGCTCAGTTCTCGTCCGTTTTAAATAATGAAATCGGTAGAATCATTGATGCCCACTATACAGCTTACAGACTGCTGCACAGAAATACAAGGGGCACACATGAATATTAATGAGTTGAAAAACTATTATCTCTTACTAAGCGCCCTTATTAACCCAATTAAGTAGCATACCCGGCCATATGGACAGAGATGTAAGCAAACAGGACTTTAAGAAACAGAAGAGGTTTTGCTACTAGAATTCAACACTCACAAGGACGTCCATTTTATTGTGTCTTGCTGTCTGAGTGTAGCGCTTTATTTGATCAGGTACATCCTACCGAGACTAAAATCTCATTTTCTGGAGTCCTGACTATGTATAATAGCACAAGATATTGAAGAACAGTAATACACGTTACAATAAAAAAAAAATCATGATGCAAAACACCACACAAAATTAATGTCACAGTATTCCCCGAGAGGCAGCCGGAGCAGCGGTGGAAGATGACTCACAGGCAGGACACCTGGCTATTGACCTTGGAAGAGAATTGACATGAACAGCCCTTCAGTGGAAGCCACAGTATCAAAGGCAGAGGAAAGAAAAACTGCAGAAATGCCCTTGTGGCTGGAGGAAGGTGATACCATCAGCATCCCTGTCACCAAGGAGAAAGCAGAGGGTAACATCGAACAGCAGGGCCAGAGGAGTGGTGAGAGCAGGCGTCCAAGTAGAGAGAGGAGTGATAGGCAGGCACCCAAACTGAGCTGGGCACCGTATATGGGCAACCGTTATAAAGAGACAGCTGCTCTTCAGACCCTGAGAAGGACGGAGCAGAAGTTAAGAGAAAATGGGACTTTGATTTAAACGTGAATGTGGTGCGGAAAGGTTTGCAGACAGTGGCGGGGAAACGAAGCAAAGGCAGCAGCAGGACATTGATAGACTCATGCAAGAATGAAGGCGGCAAAGGCAGGAGGGCATAAATGTGTTGCAAAATGACTTCAGATCTAGGTTGGCAACCTAAAGGAACGCAAAAACACATCTGTATTTTATGGCAATGTATAAGAAAGTAGCACTCTAGGCTTATTTAGAATGGTTGCATATAAACGAAGAAAGAAAAAGGGTGTTTGGTTTACCTATAGGCTTGCCTCCCATTGGGGCAATGAGACACCCATTTGATGTTCAAGCTCCCATTTTCAAAATGGGCCCTATAGGCTGTATGGAACGCTGGAAGATGTGTTGTATTTTTGTGGCGGCTTATCAGGATAGAGAGGGGGAAGCAGCTTATGCCTGTATCTCGGTGAAGGGAAGAAGAGATTTCTTTTTCTTCCTTAGGGGAAAGGCACTGCTGTTGTTGGACAGTTTTGGCCTTCCAATCTTCTCAATGTACAACATCAGATTTTCTTCCGTGTAGGGGATCGCAGGTTGTCTGGTTGCAAAGAAAGGAATGAGATAATCCTCACCTCACTGCCAGAAAGCCAAAATACCAGATTTTTCCGCCTGGAGCACACATTAAATTATGTCAATAAAGCTGGAATGAAGGCATTAGCATGTGTTATTATTACCAAATGCTTTGGTTCTGTTCCACATGGTCTGCTGTGGAGAGAGTTAGGGTATTTCGGAGTACCAGACATAGTTAAAGGGCTAATGAGGGAAAAGTGTTCAAGACATTTAGATATGTTTTGTAACTGCAGAGTTTAGTGTGGCATCAGCTGGAGGTAGGCATCATGGAACAGTCCACTATTCCACTATTTTCCTATTACTATGGAGGCATTAGGACTTATAAAGCAATACATGGATGACATGACAACCATCTCTATTACAGCACCATGTTGGCTAACAAAGAGCTGATGGACACAATGAACATATTTAACTTAAAGTGCTCAAAGATAACGAGTAAGCTAAAGGATTCGAGGGGTACGTAATTCAATTGTAAAGGGTAAACGTTCAAATCAGAGGTGAGATTAGGAAGTAATTGCGACAATGCCAGAGAAGCCAGTTCAGGAAGGCAGCATGATGTAGCTCTTAGTGATAAGGAGCAGATCGAGGGGCCCAGACAGCAGTTAGTGGATGACATTGTGAGTATAAAGACATCAAGGCTTCCAGGCACGCTCAAACTGTGGTCCCTCCAGTTTGGTCTGCCGCCACAACTGTTTAGGCCCCTGACAGTGTATGATGTACCAGTTGCAAATGTATTCAAGCCTGGATGTCCTAGGATGTCTTAGCTGTGTGGCCCTGTATAGAATAATGATTTTAGGGCTCACTCTAACCAGTAACCTCCTCAGTTTGCCGGACGAATTTAAATGTGCAACAGCAAGACAAGGAGTCTGTCCACTGTGTGGATACAGCAGTGCTAATGACCACCATCAACAGTCCTACAACGGAGGAAGTGGAACCCAAGGGATGCACTTACACAGGCTCAGGTACACGTTTTTCCAGATACAGCATGGTCATGGGGATTGTACTAAGCATAGTACAGCCTACATGGAGCAAAGCAAAAGCAGCATGCAGTGTGAATCTGGTTGTAGATGAGGTTCAGAGGCGAGAGGAGATTGAGAGGGAGCTTAGAATCAGTGGATAGAAAAAAAACATGATGGCAATTTGTTTGTTGGTGGGAGTGAAAAAGTCATTTGGGTATGGTGCAGGACTGCCAAAGAAAGGGAGAGACTAGCAGATGAGATTTAGGGGAAACAACCAACACTCAGGAGAGAGCTCGGGAGACTCCTGCACTCCACCACCCACTAATTTAAGACCAGATCACATCTTGGGGTTTAAAATGCAGGTGTTTTTATACATTCTGTAGAGCTCAAAATAACTTACCATGGGAGGACCTCAGATGTCGAGGGCTGGTAGCAGAGGACGAGGGGCATGGTTTGCCCCAGTGACATTAGGAGTTTGTCAGCAAATCAGTTTCAGTGAATGGCTGTTGGTCAGAAGAAAGGAGGGTGACTGGGACAAGACTGGTGAGTACAAAACTTATGCCACAATCCATTTACCTTGGAAGTCGGACATCAGAATAGGGAATAACAAAGTCCCAGTGGCCTGTTAGAACAGCTTACTGCTATAATGGTAATTTGCTTAAAAGGCTAGATAATCTTTGATTGATCTTTGATTGTGAAGGTAACTCTCGCTGTCAGAGAAAGTAATACATTGCCTAGCTTGGTATGGTGATAGCCGACAGTAGCAAGTCTCAAGAGACCTGTTATGGAGGGATGTGCTGGGTGTATTGGTGCAGGTAATGTGGATTTTGCACCGGAGCACCCTGCTGAGTCTCTCCATGCTGTTTGACTGCCCACCCTGTGGAATTGGGCTAACAGATATCTGGACCAAAATCTATTTATGAAATTCTTATTACAGCTACAGACATGATGGATTGTAGAAAATGTGATTTACTAACATCTTTAATTGCACAGGACTTACTTTCGTACATGGATCATTATAAATTGGAAAAACAACCCAGTGTCAATGTCATGCACTGACATTACCTGCAATCCCAGTGACGTAAGTGTGAAACCCGAAGTACTTAATCATGACTCCAATGACAAAAGACTTCATTGATATTCAAGTAGATCTGGCGTTCATGTATCAAAACACCCATGTGTCTTACACACTCTCCAAGCATCAGGTCAAGACCCCCTGTCATGGTCTTGGATTTAGTTTTAGTTTGCTTCCTGTTTCATTTTTAAATCATCTGTCCCTGTGCATCCTGGTTTGTTTTATGCTGTGTCCTTGTGTTTTTACTACCCTTGAGGTTGTCTGATTGTCTTCACCTGTGTGTCATTACCTTGGTCTCCCTCCTGTATTCAGTTTGTGTCTTCCTTCTTTCCTTGTCAGTTTGTGCTTTTACTTACTTATGTTCCCATCTCCTGCCTTCCTCCTCGTGTCCTCATGTAGTTACATGAGTTTTTCCTTTATTATTTACCCCTTTTTTTGTTTTCCCTCACTGGATTATCTTTGATTTGGACTTTAGTTAGATGAATCCTGCCAGAACTCTGCGGCACCTTTTGTTATTGTCAGCTGCCAGTAAGTTTTATCAAGGTCCTCTCTGGTTTGCTCTACCTGCCAGTCTCTGTGTCCTATATTTGGGCCTCCTGTGAGCTGAACTTTAACACACCTAATACTACTAGTGTTAAGCCAGACCAAACACAACAAAACAAAAAGTTATTGAGGTAAATAACTGCCAAAATCACTTGCTTCCTTTTTATTTGAAAGAAAAAATGTGAAATTTGTTTTGTGTTTGCTTTTGTAATTTCCGATTTCAAAACACATACGGACCGAACAGAAGGTACATGGATTCTTTAAGTACGAAAAAGCATTTTGCCTCAAACAAACTAAATCTGTGAGGCATGAATTTTCATTATGTGCACTGTGCATCCCAAGGATGCCCTGGAGAGACAATAACAGACTATCGTGGTATGACTATGTGATCCTTGTGCCTTGCCGGTCCTGTCAAGCAAAGTGTGGTAGGAGTGAGCAGTAGGAATCTCAAGGTTTCATGACTTTGTTTTGAAGATGCTTCACAGAAACTCCACTGTGGACATCAATAGATATATTGGATTTGAAGAGCATGCACAGAAGTACATGGAAACATTCTTTGATGGAAGCTGAATGAAAATCAGAAGAGGCCGAGGTATGTGTAGTAAACTGTTTTGTATCCATTTAAATATTGCAGCATACTGTCCCTGAATATAGGGCATTATTTAATGCAACAGCTACGACTTCTGTTGGATGGAAAACAAAACAATCTGTGTTGTTCTAGGTTTTTTTTTCATATCAGCATATTCACTCAATTCCTGCACCAACCCCGTTTTCCCAGATGGACGGCTTTGAAATTAAGATGACGCACTACCTACTGTAGGTGCCAGACATAATATCACATAGGCGGTTGCCTTTCGCAAAAAGGAACAAAGGTTCAGTGCAAATGCACAATCCACCACCATTTCCCCACTTCATGTCTTCTGATTAATGCATATCTTAGCAAGCCGCTATGGGGAACGCAATTCTCACTTTATATTCGGAAATGGAAATTGCCTCAGAAATCAGATGAGGTCTCAGAATACACATGTGACTGTACCCATGGGTGAGTTAACCTGGTATGTGCAAATGAAACAACAAAGCATAAAGGTAACACTGACAGGTATGAACTGTCACTAAATCAATTTTTTTTTTTACCATGTGCAATACCCATCAGAAATTGGTGTGGGAAAAACAGTGTCTGCATATTTCAGTCATCACTCATTAACACAATGTTATTTGAAGTAGAGTGTTTTTTAAAATATATCTTCAAACATGTCTGGAGGATCTTTAAGTGAGTAGCTGTCTGGTTAAATGTACTTGGTACTTAGCATGATGTCAAAACACTGAACTAAAATTGTCTGGACTGAGGGTGAAGCAGCTGCATAAAGATGTGAGCACTGTAAATTTATAGGGAAACATTGTTTTTTAAAATTTTTCTCTTATAAAATGTATACTGTTGTGTAACAGTGACAACTCTATGCAGAAAGAAAGGGAAGAAAAGAGTACTTTATTGCCAAGTATTAGCTACTTGCACTTTATATATTGCATGGTAAGAAATAACTGTACTGCCACGTTCTCAGACGGCTCCATTCAAGAAGGAGGAGGCCCATTTGACATAAGGGCAACAAGGCGATCGTGAACAGCTTTTACTGTTCCTGCAGCAATGTCCTGCAACACAACAGCACAGGAGAACACCGCTCAGAGAGATTCAGAATAAATGGCTTTTGTGTCTCTTTCAGTGGTTTCTGAAAGAACTCCAGAAAAAAAGTTTGTACAAAAAAATCCACACTTTAAGTAGAATGGAGCTTCGTGGTAGTTCAGGCAAGCACAAAGTCAGTGTTAGTCGACAGCTTCTTTTCAGTCCAGTCGTCCATAACCTCGGACCGGCACAATTGGCGTGCTTTATAACCAAGGCAGCGTTCATTCATCCTGCCCGCTCAACCACATTGTTGCTGTACCAGCCTCTGCAGATCCACGAATCACTTCTTCTACAGCCTCCTCCGTTAAAGGTCCTATATCATATCCCTTTAACAACTTAATGTAATCTCACGTATTCCAAGAATGCTTATTTCAAGTTTCAGTTAAAAAATCTCATAAAAAATACCATGTCTATAATGTATTTGATCTTAGCTCTGCTCCAAATGGGCTGCTTCTTTATCTGCAGCTTTAAATCAAACAGAGCTGCTGCTGGGATCAGTGCCTGTCCCGTTGTGATGTCAAAACAGGCTGCAAACCTTGAATGACCTATTCAGAGACACACTTTCAAATCTCTGGAGGAAGGAAAGGTCAAGGGCATGGTCATTTCTCGTATTTTGTGCTACTGTGTACACACAGGTGACACACAAAGCAATAAAATAGTGGATTTTGAACGACATGGCCCCTTTAAAATTGGTTTCCTAGTTGTTTGTTGTTGATACTTTGGTCGTAAGGTTAGTGATCTCCTGGACTTTCTGTGTCCGGCTTGCTCACAAGTAGAGTCACTGACAAACACAAATGCATGTCATTCTGAAATAAACGGTTAAATGTGACGTAGTGTCTCGTCTTAACTGAAAACTTCAGGGAGATCTGACAGTGATAGAATCTTTGACCCTTGAATTAAACCCGAGGAGCCATTTAAACAGTCAAATTTACTATGTCAAGTGTCCTGAGATGACACGTGTTATAAAGACTAGTTCATCTCAGATTCATCGAATGAAAATACGAGAGCAGACGAACGCGTACCTGCAAGATGAGCTTTGATGAGCTGTAAAAAACAAACTGCTCATTACAATGAGATTGGAGGGCTCAAAAGATAAAAGCTCCAAACAAGGTCTGTCACAGAACAAGTCCTAAATTCACAGTGTTTAAAAAAAGGATGAAAAGCGATCACTTGGCAAATGGAGACGCACTCAAAGCTGGCAAGCAAAAAAATTTAAGAAACACCCTCTTTACGAAAATAAAACCAAGTACAACAGCAATAAGAAGGGAGTTCACAGGCCAAGTAGCATCACGTGTGGAAATTATCAGAGCGACAGGGATAAAACTGCTGATGACAGCCAAACAAAAATCCACTGCTTTTGAGAGACCAAAAACACAAAAGCCTTTCTAAGAGCAAACAAAACTTTTGAGAAGTGAGTGGGCCATTTGACAGGAAAGAAGAAACTTATCAACAGAGCCTGTAAGCCCACAAACCACAGACAGGTAGATAAAAAAAAAAAAACTGCTCTCCATATGGCCACACCTTTGCAGTCAAAGCCTAATGAGTAGCCTCATACAACCCTTGCATGAAAGTAAGTTGCACAGATGTTTATCAAAAACTCCCTGGTCTGGTGCCAGATGAACAGCTTTCAAGCCCTTAGTTACGTGGGATTGTGAGGATCCATTAGTGTGTGGCATAGAAATCCAAAAACCTGCTTGCAGCATAAATCAGTGCAATTTGATCTGCTAAGTAAAGATGACCTGTAAGACTTAAAAGCTCCCAGTGAGTCGAAAATCCCTTATCTGTACCAGGACGAGGTTAGTATCAGTTTACATATTTTAACATTAAAATCACAGGCATGATTAGATACTTGGTCTGGGTGCTGAAGGGCAGAGACACATAATTGTTTTAATTCAATAATGCAATCTATCGTAGCTCCATGTGGAGAAATCAGGTCCACTGGTAAAATTCATAAATTCAGTAATTGTTGAAAACTGTCGAGGTGCACCTGAAATACACTGATCAGGCATAATATTGTGTATAATATTGAGTTGGTCCCCCTTATGTGCTAAAAAATGCCCTGAACCATTCGGTGTGGACAAGAGGACCTCTCAGAGTGTCCTTGGGTACTCTGGCTTGTGCAGTGGGGCCTCTGTCAATCAAACTTGTTCCACTGCATCCTGTTGATGCTTGATCACAATGGGGTGTAGGAAGTTTGGAGGTCAAATCAACACCTTGGCTGTTTGTCATGTTCCTCTACATGTTCTTGATTGGTTGATGTTGTTTCCATGTGGTGGGGTGCATTTTCCTGCAGGGGTAGGCCAGGGACATTTGGGATTTCCATTTGCATGAGGGATTGTGTTTGTTCTGGGACAATGTTTATTTGGGTGTCTAAGTCTCATCAACAAGGATGTTAAAATCCAAGGTTTTCCATGTGAACAGCACATAGTACCAATATGATCAATGTTATTCACTTCACCTGTCAGTGGTCATAACATTGTGGCTGATCGGTGTAAGTCCCAGAATCTACCACAAGTTCACTGGGAACATTTGATCAGTGGAGAATGAGCTGCTGTGAAACAAATACCCAGGAATGAACTTGGTGCATTTACAGTAACAGGCACAAGAGCAAGACTAGACTTCATACAAATCTAAAAAATGCAGCATAAAGCCAACCTGTCATTCCAGTGTGGAGAGATGAAGAACCAGAGATGTGGCTTGCTGAAGGTATGCTTTAACTGAAAATCTACCCACATGTGCATCTGCAGTGGTGTGTGTGACAAAAGACAGAAGTCTGTTATTACACACACCGACTACAAGGGCTGCACAAAGAAAAAGTCCATTCCGCACAGTCTCACCATATCACACATCCCTCATGGTGTGGATGGAAATGCTTTGTTTACTGCGCTGGACCAAGCCAAAGCACACGATCAGAGGAGCAGCCTTCACAACTCTGCAAGAACAGAATGAACTAAACAGAATTTGACTTTACAAACACACCTTCAGCTGTCCAGCGTGGTGCGGGCAAGGGGCCAAGAGGGTTTCAGAGATGAGACAGGAATTAATGCAAAACACCTCCTTAAATGTCAGCAGCACGGGGAGTCGGCTTGAGACTGGGCAAACGCTTAACAAATGGATAATAAGGAAATTGCAGCAGCAAACCCCTGACAAAGATCAAGAAAATGTGCTATCGTCTTGATTTCCTGGCACAGTCGATTTCTCCACTCATATGAAATGCCAGCAGGAGTGACAACATCTATAATATACACACACATAGTGATATGGACTGCAACGATAATAAGTTCACGCTATTAACTGATTGTTAATAGTGTGAACCTACGATTTACAGTCATTAGGAAGTTGCACCTCCTGTTGTTGCTGTTAGATGACTCTGGTCAAAGTGATAGATGTACACTGTAAACTGAAACTAAACTGTTTGATTTAAAGGTAGCACATAACAAACAATGATTTTGCATGTATTCATATTTTGCTCACGAGAATGAATTGTTTGCATTATGTATCTGCAATGTAGAAGGGTTAAATAAAATTTTCTAGGTTCACCTGTATGCCAGTGTCAGGTCAAATAAAGTGGAAATAATAGAAATCAATATCTGAATTTATTTAAGAATCCTTCTCACTGTGCCAACCTGTCTGCTGGAAAAACCTTGAATTTTGCCATCCGGGGTTGATGAGACTTAGACACCCAAACAAACATTGTCCCAGAACAAACACACTCAATTCAATTCAATTCAATTCAGTTTTATTTATATAGCGCATATTTACAACACAAGTCGTCACAAAGCGCTAAACATTATAAGAAAAAACAGGAAACAGAAAACAGAAAACCCAACAATCCAAGGTTGGTTTTGGATTCCCTATGAGCAAGCAGTCAGCGACGGTGAGAAGGAACCAAAAACCCCCTATGATAGGGAAGGGGGGAAAAAAAACCTCCAACAGAACCAGGCTCAGGGAGGGCGGCCATCTGCCTCGACCGGTTGGGTTGGGAGTGAGGAAGAGAAGGGAGGAAGAGGAGGGAGGGGGGATAGCAGGAGAGGTTGGGGTGGGGATTGGAGGTGGTGAGGCCAGCGGCTGCAGGTCAGGGACGTTGAGCTCCAGATCCAGAGACATCCACGGAGAGAACAAGCAGGACACAGAACCTCGGGGGGGGGGGAAACATAGGTTAGTCATATGTAAATATGACTAACCTATGCAAACACAATATTAGGCAGGCGGTCATGATGTTATGCCTGATTGGTGTGAGTCTAATTAGATAGATAGTGGTCAAATATGGGACTCAAAACCCAGTCATCTGGGTGAAAGCCCTGTTTCAGGGTTATGGTGCCACCACACCTTGAACCCCCTAATGTGGACTTTGAAAGTGGCATTATTTCCTGCTACATCACGCTGTTACCTACAAATGAAAAATATGTTTCTGCCAAAGTTTTATCACAAAAGAATATACATAAAACAAATCTTTGGTGACAAGTTTGCACCTTACAGTCCTGTCACACATTTTTGTTTTGCCCTATGATGGGTGAAATTCCTGTTTTGAATCAGCCTCTTAGTCATTACCAACTCATCAGAATACTGGTAATGGAGCGCCTTCACTGATCACATGCAGAAACTAAAAAACACTCGACACTAAGTGTGGATGCACTAACAATGTTTGCATCTCAGTTAATTACTTGTGATGTGGCTTTATAGACTCCAGTGTGATCAGGAAATGAGGTTAAACCTGTATTAGGCTGTGAAGCTACAAAGAAGCTACAAATACCTTTTTGGCTGATATCCAAATTTAGATTAAATGGAGCAAAATAGCCTGATATTACAGAGTTGCGATCTCACCTCCGACTTGATTTCTGTCACATTAATTAGAATGTTTTGTGTCTTATTAAACTCCTTGCACGTTTAGCAGGATTTAACATTCGGCGGAAGAAAACCAGATGCAGTTTTAGAGAGGTGTGAAAATCTGTGGAGCAAAAGCTGCGGAGAAGGGAGGAAAAAAAAAAAGTGGAGGAGCAAAAGAGAAGGTGACAAGAGAACAGTGATTCATATGAAGCAGGTTGACATATGCGAAAGGAGGCTTCGGGTATCTTGAATAGCAACCATCACTTTGACGTGGAGTTCAGTAACTCAACACCCATCAGCTGCTACTTCCTGATCCCCTGTCTGTCCTAGCTTAGCTTAGCCTACTTTATGCTTAAACATGCTTGACTGAATAAATAAACATTTGAGCTCAAGAGTGTCTTAAGTGTCGTCCCGCACTTCATGGTTTGGTTCCTGTAAAGAAAAAAAACAAAAAAATAAAAACCACCCCAAATCCTCATTTAAGGAAACCGTTCTATTTAGTGTCCCAATGCATTCCTCTCTTTTTGATTGCATGATTGTGGTTCATAATAACAATAATAAGCAATTTTATTCCCTCTGTGCACGAGGCAGAAATGTTCTGTAAACTGCATCCAAAATACACGGACGGATTTATTACTATAAATTGCCAGACAACTCATCCTCATTAATCTTCCAATTTGATTACACTCATAATAGAAGTAATTTAAGGGACAGATGAAGTAAGTAGTGCAGCAAATGCTCCAGGCAATAAAAGAAAACCTCAAAATGGAGCATTTAATGGATTTCTGTACGCCTACCTAGGCTGGCAGTCTTTCAAGCAGGCATGGGTTACTACGATATATGTGCTTCCTTCTGTGACAGTTAAACACAGTCATTACAATTGGGAAACCATGGCTTCTGGGTAGAGCTCCTCTCACACACCCATGGTTTTCTGAGCAGAATGGAATATGAATGTCAAAATTATAAAAAAAAAAAAAGGAGATTTGAGGGGTTTTGTTAGATCCCAGTGATTTCCGACTCTCATTCATTCAGCCGCCTTTTGTTGTGTCTATTATAGTTCTACGCTGTCTTTTCTGCAGCCTTTTCTGCCATGCGTGTTTAAATCTACATTACATCCTTACCTCGGCTGAAAAGAGGGATTTTTCGGCCCCTTCCATTTTCAGCTTTTGTTTGATAAATCTAATCAGTCTCAGTCTTCATTCTTGGCTTTTTGGACAATAGCTCAATGTTGGATGGAAATTAAATGCATAAAAAACATTTTTTCTTCCAATTTAGGTAGGCTGATACAAAATGTGCTGTTGTCAGATGCACTGTATTTAGAAAAAAATGAACTTTACATAAGAAACAGAGGTATTTTTAGGTACCACATATATTCACATGGTCTGAATTCACCTCTAAACAGACAAACACATGGAAAGGACCTCCTGCTTGAAAGCCTCTTTTGTTCTTGCCTCACACATGGTGAAGGAACATACACACCACACATAGTACTTAATTTAATAACCTGCTAACACTGTTGGCATAGTATGTGAAGCATAATACTGATGGCAATTATTTATGATTGTGCAATATTAATTTCTGCATAAATTCTGGACTGCGTTAAAATAAAAATTTTTGATGAACCGAAATTCTTTATGTTGAACTCCAGCTGTATTTACAAGCAACTGTGGTGACAATGGATTTACTTGTCAAATTTTACTTAAGAGATTTGGATTACTGATAACCTCATCTTAAGGCCTCATTCTGTTCTCTTAAGAGTCAACCAGCGATTAAAGTTGAACCTACTTGAAAATAACTGAAACAATATCATGTTTTCAGTGCAATCTAGTCTACTCAGACATACCTGTTAGTTTAAGTACACCTTTTAAATGAGACACAGCATGCCACCGGCCCTGTGATACATAAAGACCTTGAACCTGGATGTTACTGCCACGCATTAAAGCCTGAGTAAGAAATAGAGCCTGAGAGAGTGCCACGGTGGCTACCAGCCCTGTCAAACAAAAGTTAGACCTATATACCTACCTGCCACTCATTCCAGCTTGAGTCACTTTAAAGAGACACTCTCTGACTGTTACTGCTCTGCATTTCAGTTGGTACATGTTTAAGTTTGTTAAGCAATTTTACCAGTAGAACCACTAGATGGTGCCATAGCTACCCCTCCAGCAAGCTACCTAATCAGTTAGTTAGGCAAGTGTGCTAACCAAACTGCACTAAGGCCCCGTCCACACGAAGCCAAAACGCATATAGTTTCAAAAACGATCTTCATAAAAACGGAGCCATTTCAGTAAATGTGTCCGTCCACACGAATTCACTTGATACGCATGAAAACGATGTAAAACACATGCCAGGCCTGTTGGTGGCGCTATGACGCCATAACATGAACAAGTGGAAACTGGCGGCGGGACTTTAGGCATGCGCAGAAAGCTGTATTTGATGTAAACATAGAACATCGAAACGTAAATTTTGCTGTAACAGCCATAACAGAGTGACTATCTTTAGCAATACATACGCAACTCTATACGGCACCATTGTTGTTGTCGTTTTTCTGAGTTTGGCGCATGCGCATTTATCGAGAGGTGGAGCTACGACGCAAGCGTGTCAGAAAAAAAAGCGGACAGTGCCGCGTAAACGGCGTTTTCAGATCTTTGCACTCTGGGACCTAGGTATAGAAATTATCGTTTTCAGACCCCCGAAACGCCAGCTTCATGTGGACGATACATGGTTTTGATGAACTATTTGTGAGTTTTGGCTCGTCTTCGTTTGGACGGGGCCTAAGAGGGGCCTGCTAATACAACACCATAGCCAACCACATTGTTGGGTTGTACTAGTCAACCTATTTTGTCTGAATATAAACCCCCCCCCCTATATAGACCAGTTCATTTCTTCCACAGTACACAGCCTAAAATCCAGGCACTCTGAATTTATTAGCAGACTGAATTTCAGTAAGTGCAGGAAAGCTAAAGACTGACTACTCAATGGCAAACTCCCATTGTTAAAATGCTGGAGTTCCACGAGCAAACCAGCATCGTCTCAGAGAGCAAGGTGGCCCTAGAGAAAGAGATAGAAGCCCTGAGAGCGCAAAATCCTTGTGTCCTCCATGAGGTCCAGACAGCGAATCAGAAAGCCATGCACTACTTAGAGGAACTGCATTCAGCAGAGTTAGATACCTGCTCACATAGGGAGGAACTGCTGAAGTTTAGATCAAAGCACCTCGCTCCACCACAGTCATTCCGCCAATGTTATTCTGGTTACTCCGACTCTTACTCCCCCTTGAGTTAAAGGTTGAGTGCTTCTCCACTCAGAAGATGGGAACAATTCCCAACTGACCCTAAGTCCTTGGGAATTAATCCAGCCTCTCAACCTCCACAGTGAGACAGAGGTAACAGCTACCTAACTTTCCACCTCTCTGAAACTGAGAGTAAGATAGAAAGTTCCTCATTTAGAAGATGTTCTACTCCATGTTCTTCCCAACCAATGGAGCACAACACATCAACACATTCATGCTCATCCCTCCATAGGTGGGTCTAGAACCTTTCATGACTGTTCAGCTTCCTCTCTGCACTGCTATTAGAGTGATGACAGCTGCTCAGCCTCCACCTCTCAACCAAAGCACGTGATGTACATGTCCTTACCAACACTAGCTTAATTTCGTCTTCACTTGAAAAGACCTTACAGTGTCCTCGCCTTTAAGAAACTTGATCTTATAGCTAAAGACGTTGAATCTTTTGATCCAGACAACTGTGATCAGTACATTGATGATTCCTTTAGTGAACTGGATGATAACCTGATTGACTTGCCCCACGCAACCCAGCGGGAGAAAATTAAACTTGTGTGGAAAACCAGCCCCATCCACAGGTTTATCCAGTGCCAACCTCCCAGTGTCAGAAGTAACTACAAGGAATTCTGTCGAGCTCTGACAGATGAATTCTCTTCTCCTGCTGACGAGATCACATCAACGGATGCAGCCCTCCAAATTAAACACTCTCAGTGTGAGCATCCCAGAGACTATTACAAACGTCTGAGGCGCACACATTTCCAAGAAAAGAACCAGACATAGAAGAAACTTTTAAGTCTTTGTTCTTGCACAACCTGCATCCATGCGTGCGCACTCATGGTGTGTAAATGGCACGGCGATGTAACCCCTCACTGCATGAGATCAGGGAAACGACACTAAAGGTTTGGGAAACTCACTCCTAAAGCAAAAGAGAAAACAACTGAGCCTGTCAGCTCTAACACTGAAGTGCCACACAAATCTGCTGCATAAACCTGTCGACCTCATAGCAGACTGAAGCGGGGTGACAAAAGGCCCCAATAAGGACACTGAGCATAACCGCCATGTCCACCGACTGCACATAAATACACTGAAATACTGGCTGAAAAACCTGACCTGCATTTAGACTTGTCGGATGATGACCACAACTTCTCTGACCACCACTCAGAACATGGTTATATTCCGAAAGCGCCTCTGCCTCTGGCTACATGGAGCCCTGAGCCAAAAAAAAAGGTTAAAGCACAAGAGCTCCAGACTTCACTCCTAACAGTCATAACAAAATATATTATTAGGACATATAATCTTATACTGACAGTAAGGCAGCTTACTTTTCTTACAGTCTCATACATAAACTTGAATTTGTTAGCCATGGCAGCAAAGTCAAAAGCCACACATTTTCCTTAAAAACCTAAATTCTGATCGGACTCAAACACCACTATTAGAGTTTGTAAGCATACATGGACAAACTCCTTGATAATACTTCATTAGTGTCATCACAAGTGCAAAACACTCTTTCACACTATAGAAAAGGTCTCGTCATTTTAGGCGCCACAGTATCTGAATCTGAATGTTCTCACTAATTTAAGGATTAACTTTATTTTATACAGTGCCATTGTTGTTAATTTGTTTTTGTAACCTAATGACTAAATGAATGCTTCGTCAGTTTAGATGGGGTCAACAAGTGCCCAGCTGGTTAATGGACTGCCCCAAATGTTACAAAATTTAATAATAGACCACACCTTTGTGCTCTAAGGGACACATCTAAAACCAAATGGGAGATATGTAGATAGGACAGGGTGCTTAACTGATGAATGCGTTCATTTGTGTGATTTAAAGGAGCTTTTACTTTGAAAGGGAAAGTGGCGCACCGCTCCTGGAGTCACCGGAGGTAACCTGATATCTGGACCGGAAACAAACCCGCAGCGCACCTGTTGCCTCTTGCTCATGGTCGTGGACTGTAAACGGTCTATGCTCATGATAGAGACGCACCAAACTTTCACAAACTTTCGGTAACACTCACTAACTACGTGTGAGTTCAGTTAGCCCGGTAGCTACACCGGAAATCCGCCAGTCATTTGCGCAAGTAACAGGAGCAACTTTAGCTACTAGCTGCTAACTGCTAACTCCGCGGAGTACCAAGGAGCTAGCGGTTTCCTCGGACCTTCACAACAAGGACTGCTATTCATCTTAGGAATTTCTGAGCCTGCACACCAGTGGTCGGACCGACAGAACCACCGGCTAACAAGGACACACACCGAGGGACGCTTTTCCTTTCATGGACTGTGGTAACTGGGCGTCATGTACACAGCTAGCTAACAGTAACTAACAGTAAGCACGGCTAAGCATTGGGTTGCCATGGTGATGTGCGCATACTGTTTTATTGTTTTACTGTGATCTGTTGTAGGATGGAGTTACTGGGTATTTGACTCCACGTGATAAAGCTGTTTTTGATCCCCATTTTTTAGCCTGTTACTGTAGTCCCCCAAAGATCTCCTACTCACATTATTTGAATCGGCCTCCAAACGGACCCACGCGTGGAGAGCACACTCAAACCTCCCGCTTCAGTCTCTTTCGTTCATGTCTGACGTGGATTCATGCCTGGACACGTGGTGAAGGCAGAACTAAGACACACACACATTGTCCTAGGGGCACCCATTCACATACACTGGAGTTCTTTTTAAATACATATAGTTGGACTATTATGTAAATATTGTGTATTTCGGCTTTACTGTTTATAATAAATTATTTTGTTTACATCTGCTGATCTAGTTAATATTGCATGAGAGTGAATGCTGCCTTCTAGAGATGCAATAATTCGTGGAAAAGGAGCCCCAAATCATGTATTGTGTATAAATGAACATACTTTCCAGACACTTGACATTTCTGTATTGCAAATCTTTTTTATTAATGATCTTAGGAAATATTCTAATTATTTGAGATGGTGAATACAAACTGAAACAAATGAGGGCTTGAAATATGTAATTTTATGTGTAATGAATATAGTATATCTGAAAGTTTAACATTTTTAAACAAATTACATAAATATGAACGCTTTTGGGATGTGTTTTTGAGATGCACTAGCAATATGGTGATTTGGTTAGAGTTATTTTAATTATTAATCAGGATGTCAAAATGATCGTTTAATTTTTGACAAATTTTAAGACCCAACATTTGCCTCAGTCTGTGTTCCCTCAACTGAAGGTGATGCCCAGAATTTCAATGAGAGTGATTCATGGAATAACCTGGTGACACGGTTTCACCTACACATTTGTATCTAATTTGTCTGCACACAGTCACCATCTTTGTACTATGCATAAGAAAAGAAATGTGTTGGCTTGGCAAGACCGGTGTCTTTTTACAAGAACCTACGCAAGGCGAAGACGACGACTTCTTTATTCATGGCCTGGTCAGGCTTTATAAAGAAGTCAGAATGACAGAATGGCAGGCAAAAGCTTGAAGAGTACTGACCGAATGCACACAATGGCAGGTAAGGTATCCGCTGTAGCCATGACCTTGTTTTGCAATTTTGCTAATATAAATATACCTATATAAGACATTGTATAAGTTGCTCTGTTTGGTTTTGTTGAGTGGTGATTTAAATCTGTTAAGGAGAAATAAAAGGATCATATAGTTGTGTATTTCAGGATTTCCTTGTGAACATTTGTTACATCTGCGTGTCTGTGTCTTCAGTCATCCAGAGAGGTGTATGGGCTCTATTGCTCTGGCCCTCTCTCCTTACTGTAAGCATGCCACTGGACTGTAAAGAAGAGCAGGGCAGTCTCTCCGGCTGCACTTCCATCTCCCAAGAGAAACTTCTCGACCGAGTCATCCATCATGCTGAGCTCATCTACCGTGTCTCAGAAGAATCGTGTTCTCTGTTTGTGAGTACCACTGACCGTTAACCCAAAATGAATCTTGGCACGTACGCAATGTGGAGGAAAAAAAAGCTGTTTAACCATTCAGCAGACCCGCTACATCCACATGCTCTTAAAGAATACAGCAAGGGCAACGATTTAGTTGTGAGTCTAATTTCAGGAGAAAATAAATCACTTTCCTTCACATGACAGGGTTTTGTTTTGTTGTTTTTTATCATAACTAGAAAGACAGGATTCAACTCGAGCGCAATCTAAGAAAATGACCTGCAGGGGGTATAGTCGTGCCTGTTGGGCATAAAATTGTTTTATTTATTTTATTTGTGAAATATAAAATCAGCATTTTGAAAACCAGGGCTGTTGAAACATAGCTTTAGGCAAAGGCTACAGTGGCATCAATGCAGAATTTTGTGTTTGAATCCAGTATTACATTTTAGATAGGACAAAAATGTCTTCTTATGTACTAAAACGGAGTCATCCAGAGAGCAATGAAACTGTTTTAGCACATGTCGGTGCTAAAACAACAGTTATAACCTTAGTTATGAGCCACATTTTTCCCTCAAACTACAGAGAAACGCGAGCAAAAGGATTTTTTTTGTCAGGCTTTTCAACACTATGCTGGACCAGAGGCACTTACCCTTTCTGTTAGATACTGTGTGTTATTGGCTTTTGATTCTGACATGATCATCACCTCACTGCAAGGCGTCAGAGTAATCTTATATCTCTCCTCTGAACCAAAAATGTTTTATTGAAGAAACATGCCTGCTATGGGGTAATATGAATGCCATAATGATATACCGCTACAGCGAAAGAGCAGGTTTCGCTGCCTGTTGAATCCCCTTCAGTTTGAGGCTCTGGAGTCAAAATGGTCTTTGAAATGAGATGATGTAGGGCTTGTTATTGAGAATAAGCTGCATGGGGTCTACAGATGAGAGCATGCCGGAGAACATGATGCGTCTCCAGTGGCAGTGACTGGTGAAGCTTTTGTTTTTCTGCTTTGTCTTTTTGTACACAGGTTTTTAAATCAGTTTGAAAGGTCTTGCCATGATGCTGCTCCGCTGTTCTGTAGACGGGTATTTTTTATGGTTAGGACTAGAAGGTAATCATTATAAAATACTGGCTAAAACCCACAGAATTCCAAAAGGTGATATAGATTTTAATGCAGCTGCTGATGAGAAGGAGTTTTTTGAAAATGGGGAGTAAATAAATCTGTTTTTGTGAATTCTCTGTAGGAGGAGATGTTCCTTCCATTCCCTCTGCGGCTCCAGAGCAGCCAGGCTGGCTACGCATGCATCACCAAAGCCTTACCCATGCCCAGCTCCAAAAGTGAAATCCAGCAGATATCTGTGAGCACATTGTCACTGTATTTTCCTTGTCGGGGCTTTGATTTTAATCTGTAAAGAATGGCAGTTAATGCGCGCGTGTGTGTGTGTCTGCACTTTTGCTTTTTTGTATCTATTCATGTACATTGTGGAGGGGCTGTTTCTGTATGTGAGTGTAGTAACACACACACAAAAATACAAGCATGGGTTGTGTGTCTTTATATGAGTGCAAAGGATTGTGTTTCAGTGTGTGTCTGTATTAGTGTGGATCTCTATGTGCACATGCATGTGTATATGGTGGGGTCTTATTATTGCATTACTGTTTGCATACACACTTGTCAGCTGCTCAATTATGTGATGTTTGCACTGAAAAAGGTTTTTACAACTATCCAGCAGACATTTAGGACAAAGGTCAGCTTGGTTGCTGGATTGGAAACTAGATCGAGCCACTTAGCAAGAGACCGGTGAAGGCAGACTTGGCTGTTCTACAACAGTCCTCCTTCAACTAACACAGGCCACGGTATATAGCGGCAATTTCTTTAACGGCTCATTTTTTAGCAATATTGAAGCTGATGGTTCAAAGTTATGTCATCACATAATAGTAAATGTGATCTTTGAAGCTGCATATACTACAAGGTCCTTCTTTATTTGAGTCGTTTATCCTCTGCCCTTTCTGTTGGAATATTGCCTGCTTTGCAATTTAATGGCCATTTGTACAGTGGTCATTTGCTCTTGCTGTAGAGTCTAGTCTGCTCAGGGGAATTAAAGGAGGTTCAATTGCTTCGTCTGTGCTATTTCTACCTATTTTTATTACGGAATGTTTTGCAGCTGACAAGTCCCTGATCAAAAGCAATGCTGTTCTTTTTTAACACTTGTGTTCATTATTATGTTACAGAAGGTATAAAAATGACTGGTATTTATTACACAGGACCAAGACCAAGTTGTAGCTGTGTTTTTATATTTTTATTGACTTTATGTTTAAGAGCAACTTTTGTTTTAAATCGCTTATTCATTCACTTCTCTCCCCCCGATATGCTCTGCAGGACAAATGGCTGCTTCACTCGGTGCTGATGCTGGTCCAGTCGTGGATTGAGCCCCTGGTCTACCTGCAGACAACGATGGATCGCTACGATCACGCTCCTGACATGCTGCTCAACAAGACAAAGTGGGTGTCCGACAAACTGATCAGTCTGGAGCAAGGGGTGGTGGTCCTCATCAAGAAGGTGGGTCAACTCACAATTCACGATTACAGTTACCTGTAACTAAACCCAGATGGACACATTACAACATTTACTTGCTTGAAATAACAAACAAAATTAAAGCTGCAAGCAGCGTCGGACGGGCCCTCGCTCCTCACCGCACTCCTCTCCACACGACCTTGTCTAGGGGGCGCCGTAGAGCCAATTAGAATTTCGACTGTGCAAATCTGTTGGTCTTGGGATACTATATGTATGTACCAAATTTTTTGTTTGTAGGATAAAGCAGTGATTTTATATGACTATTTGAATATTTCTAGGGGGCGCTGTGGAGCCGTTTGACCACGTCCATTCCTGAATTGTATATTAAATATTAGGTCTTGAGATTAATGAGGATTTGTGTGGATTTGGTGATTTTACATGGATCCCTTCACCTCCAAAACCCATTTCGTTCCACATGGCGATTTTGTTCAAAATGGCCGCCATGCCACGCCCACACCATGTGACGTATCCACGAGAATTTAATAACTTTTAATCCTGGAGGGGTCTAGATGCCACACAGTGAATTTGGTGAAGATCGGAAAAAAATCCTGGGAGGAGTTCGTTAAATTCCAATGCCTGCGCACAACGTGTTCCATTGTACAATGTTAAGCTTTTTTGTTCAAAATGGCCGCCATGCCACGCCCACACCGTGTGATGCAGCCACAAGATTTTAATAACTTTTCATCCTGGAGGGGTTAGATGCCACACAGCGAATTTGGTGAAGATCGAACAAAAATCCTGGGAGGAGTTCGTTAAATTCCAATGCCTGCGCACCACGTGTTGAAGTGGGCGAGGTTACGCTTTTTTGTTCAAAATGGCCGCCATGCCACGCCCACACCGTGTGACGCAGCCACAAGATTTTAATAACTTTTCATCCTGGAGGGGTGTAGATGCCACACAGCGAATTTGGTGAAATCGGACAAAAATCCTGGGAGGAGTTTGTTAAATTCCAATGCCTGCGCACGTGTTCTAGTTGGCGCTGTTTAGCTTTTTTGTTCAAAATGGCCGCCATGCCACGCCCACATCGTGTGTCGCAGCCACAAGATTTTAATAACTTTTCATCCTGGATGGGTCTAGATGCCACACAGCGAATTTGGTGAAAATCGGACAAAAATCCTAGGAGGAGTTCGTTAAATTCCATTGCCTGCACACTACGTGCTCTAGGGGGCGCTGTTGAGCCTTTTTTGAAATTTTAAAAGCAGGAATGTTTTTGTCTCGGGCTACTGTACCTGTGTACCAAATTTCATGAGTTTACGTGAAACTAGCCGTATTAACTCCACTAAAGGCCAATTTTCTAGGTGGCGCTATTGAGTCATTTTGCCATTCATATGTGTAATTCCCCAAAATATCAAATTTTTCACCAGTCCTGATGTGTGTGCCAAATTTGGGGAGTTTTTGAGCATGTTTAGGGGGTCAAATTGGGGTTCAAAGTGGCGTAAGAAAAAGAAACCGCCAAACCGCCAAACCGCCAAACAAACCGCCAAACCGCCAAACACTAGAGGAACAATAGGGTCCTACGCACTGTAGTGCTTCGGGCCCTAATAATAATAATCTCTAGCATTACAATAGGGTCTTCGCACCATTCGGTGCTCGGACCCTAATAATAATAATAATAATTAAAGCTGCAAGCAGCGTCGGACGGGCCCTCGCTCCTCACCGCACTCCTCTCCACACGACCTTGTCTAGGGGGCGCCGTAGAGCCGATTAGAATTTCGACTGTGCAAATCTGTTGGTCTTGGGATACTATATGTATGTACCAAATTTTATGTTTGTAGGATAAAGCAGTGATTTTATTTGAGTATTTGAATATTTCTAGGGGGCGCTGTGGAGCCGTTTGACCACGTCCATTCCTGAATTGTATATTAAATATTAGGTCTTGAGATTAATGAGGATTTGTGTGGATTTGGTGATTTTACATGGATCCCTTCACCTCCAAAACCCATTTCGTTCCACATGGCGATTTTGTTCAAAATGGCCGCCATGCCACGCCCACACCATGTGACGTATCCACGAGAATTTAATAACTTTTAATCCTGGAGGGGTCTAGATGCCACACAGTGAATTTGGTGAAGATCGGAAAAAAATCCTGGGAGGAGTTCGTTAAATTCCAATGCTTGCGCACAACGTGTTCCATTGTACAATGTTAAGCTTTTTTGTTCAAAATGGCCGCCATGCCACGCCCACACCGTGTGATGCAGCCACAAGATTTTAATAACTTTTCATCCTGGAGGGGTTTAGATGCCACACAGCGAATTTGGTGAAGATCGAACAAAAATCCTGGGAGTTCGTTAAATTCCAATGCCTGCGCACCACGTGTTGAAGTGGGCGAGGTTACGCTTTTTTGTTCAAAATGGCTGCCATGCCACGCCCACACCGTGTGACGTATCCACGAGATTTTAATAACTTTTCATCCTGGAGGGGTGTAGATGCCACAGAGCGAATTTGGTGAAAATTGGATAAAAATCCTGAGAGGAGTTTGTTAAATTCCAATGCCTGTGCACCACGTGTTCTAGTTGGCGCTGTTTAGCTTTTTTGTTCAAAATGGCCGCCATGCCACGCCCACATCGTGTGTCGCAGCCACAAGATTTTAATAACTTTTCATCCTGGATGGGTCTAGATGCCACACAGCGAATTTGGTGAAAATCGGACAAAAATCCTAGGAGGAGTTCGTTAAATTCCATTGCCTGCACACTACGTGCTCTAGGGGGCGCTGTTGAGCCTTTTTTGAAATTTTAAAAGCAGGAATGTTTTTGTCTCGGGCTACTGTACCTGTGTACCAAATTTCATGAGTTTACGTGAAACTAGCCGTATTAACTCCACTAAAGGCCAATTTTCTAGGTGGCGCTATTGAGTCATTTTGCCATTCATATGTGTAATTCCCTCAAAATATCAAATTTTTCACCATTCCTGATGTGTGTGCAAAATTTGGTGAGTTTTTGAGCATGTTTAGGGGGTCAAATTGAGGTTCAAAGTGGCGTAAGAAAAAGAAACCGCCAAACCGCCAAACCGCTAAACCGCCAAACCGCCAAACCGCCAAACCGCCAAACCGCCAAACACTAGAGGAACAATAGGGTCCTACGCACTGTAGTGCTTCGGGCCCTAATTAAAGCTGCAAGCAGCGTCGGACGGGCCCTCGCTCCTCACCGCACTCCTCTCCACACGACCTTGTCTAGGGGGCGCCGTAGAGCCGATTAGAATTTCGACTGTGCAAATCTGTTGGTCTTGGGATACTATATGTATGTACCAAATTTTATGTTTGTAGGATAAAGCAGTGATTTTATATGAGTATTTGAATATTTGTAGGGGGCGCTGTGGAGCCGTTTGACCACGCCCATTTCTGAATTGTATATTAAATATTAGGTCTTGAGATTAATGAGGATTTGTGTGGATTTGGTGATTTTACATGGATCCCTTCACCTCCAAAACCCATTTCGTTCCACATGGCGATTTTGTTCAAAATGGCTGCCATGCCACGCCCACACCATGTGACGTATCCACGAGAATTTAATAACTTTTCATCCTGGAGGGTTCCAGATGCCACACAGTGAATTTGGTGAAGATCGGACAAAAATCCTGGGAGGAGTTTGTTAAATTCCAATGCCTGCGCACCACGTGTTGAAGTGGGCGAGGCTAAGCTTTTTTGTTCAAAATGGCCGCCATGCCACGCCCACACCGTGTGACACAGCCACTAGATTTCAATAACTTTTCATCCTGGAGGGGTGTAGATGCCACACAGCGAATTTGGTGAAGATCGAACAAAAATCCTGGGAGGAGTTCGTTAAATTACAATGCCTGCGCACAGCATTTTCTAGGGGGTGCCATTGAGATTTTTTGTTCAAAATGGCCGCCATGCCACGCCCACACCATGTGACGTATCCACGAGAATTTAATAACTTGTCATCCTTGAGGGGTGCAGATGCCACACAGCGAATTTGGTGAAGATCGGACAAAAATCCTGGGAGGAGTTCGTTAAATTCCAATGCCTGCGCACAATGTGTTCCATTGTACAATGTTAAGCTTTTTTGTTCAAAATGGCCGCGATGCCACGCCCACACCGTGTGACGCTGCCACAAGAATTTAATAACTTTTCATCCTGGAGGGGTCTAGATGCCACAGAGCGAATTTGGTGAAGATCGGCAAAAAATCCTGGGAGGAGTTCGTTAAATTTCAATGCCTGCGCACCACGTGTTGAAGTGGGCGCGGTTAAGCTTTTTTGTTCAAAATGGCCGCCATGCCACGCCCACACTGTGTGACGTATCCACGAGATTTTAATAACTTTTCATCCTGGAGGGGTCTGGATGCCACACAGCGAATTTGGTGAAAATTGGATAAAAATCCTGGGAGGAGTTTGTTAAATTCCAATGCCTGCGCACCACGTGTTCTAGTTGGCGCTGTTTAGCTTTTTTGTTCAAAATGGCCGCCATGCCACGCCCACACCGTGTGACTCAGCCACAAGATTTTAATAACTTTTCATCCTGGATGGGTCTAGATGCCACACAGCGAATTTGGTGAAGATCGGATAAAAATCCTGGGAGGAGTTCGATAAATTCCGATGCCTGCACACTACGTGCTCTAGGGGGCGCTGTTGAGCCTTCTTTGAAATTTTAAAAGCAGGAATGTTTTTGTCTCGGGCTACTGTACCTGTGTACCAAATTTCATGAGTTTACGTGAAACTAGCCATATTAACTCCACTAAAGCCCAATTTTCTAGGTGGCGCTATTGAGTCATTTTGCCATTCATATGTGTAATTCCCCCAAAATATCAAATTTTTCACCAGTCTTGATGTGTGTGCCAAATTTGGTGAGTTTTTGAGCATGTTTAGGGGGTCAAATTGAGGTTCAAAGTGGCGTAAGAAAAAGAAACCGCCAAACCGCCAAACCGCCAAACCGCCAAACAAACCGCCAAACAAACCGCCAAACAAACCGCCAAACCGCCAAACACTAGAGGAACAATAGGGTCCTACGCACTGTAGTGCTTCGGGCCCTAATAATCTCTAGCATTACAATAGGGTCTTCGCACCATTCGGTGCTCGGACCCTAATAATAATAATAATAATAATTAAAGCTGCAAGCAGCGTCGGACGGGCCCTCGCTCCTCACCGCACTGCTCTCCACACGACCTTGTCTAGGGGGCGCCATAGAGCCGATTAGAATTTTGACTGTGCAAATCTGTTGGTCTTGGGATACTATATGTATGTACCAAATTTCATGTTTGTAGGATAAAGCAATGATTTTATATGAGTATTTGAATATTTCTAGGGGGCGCTGTGGAGCCGTTTGACCACGCCCATTTCTGAATTGTATATTAAATATTAGGACTTGAGATTAATGAGGTTTTGTGTGGATTTGGTGATTTTACATGTATCACTTCACCTCCAAAACCAATTTCGTTCCACATGGCGATTTTGTTCAAAATGGCCGCCATGCCACGCCCACACCGTGTGACGTAGCCACAAGATTTTAATAACTTTTTATCCTGGAGGGGTCTAGATGCCACACAGCGAATTTGGTGAAGATTGAACAAAAATCCTGGGAGGAGTTCGTTAATTTCCAATGCCTGCGCACGTGTTCCATTGTACAATCTTAAGCTTTTTGTTCAAAATGGCCGCCATGCCACGCCCACACCGTGTGACATATCCACAAGATTTTGATAACTTTTCATCCTGGATGGGTCTAGATGCCACACAGCGAATTTTGTGAAGATGGGATAAAAATCCTGGGAGGAGTTCGATAAATTCCAATGCCTGCACACTACGTGCTCTAGGGGGCGCTGTTGAGCCTTTTTTGAAAATTTAAAAGCAGGAATGTTTTTGTCTTGGGCTACTGTACATGTGTACCAAATTTCATGAGTTTACGTGAAACTAGCCGTATTAACTCCACTAAAGCACAATTTTCTAGGTGGCGCTATTGAGTCATTTTGCCATTCATATGTGTAATTCCCCCAAAATATCAAATTTTTCACCAGTCCTGATGTGTGTGCCAAATTTGGTGAGTTTTTGAGCATGTTTAGGGGGTCAAATTGAGGTTCAAAGAAAAAAAAAAAAAATAAACCGCCAAACCGCCAAAGAAACACTAGAAGAACAATAGGGTCCTACGC